>JAQISU010001253.1:960000-1560000 GCA_029339505.1 Unio delphinus | reverse complement strand
TGTTCCACTGATAGACTTAGTAACTGCATATCTATGAATAGTATCTGTGTTCCACTGATAGACTTAGTAACTGCATATCTATGAATAGTATCTGTGTTCCACTGATAGACTTAGTAACTGCATATCTATGAATAGTATCTGTGTTCCTCTGATAGACTTAGTAACTGCATATCTATGAATAGTATCTGTGTTCCTCTGATAGACTTAGTAACTGCATATCTATGAATAGTATCTGTGTTCCTCTGATAGACTTAGTAACTGCATATCTATGAATAGTATCTGTGTTCCACTGATAGACTTAGTAACTGCATATCTATGAATAGTATCTGTGTTCCACTGATAGACTTAGTAATTGCATATCTATGAATAGTATCTGTGTTCCACTGATAGACTTAGTAATTGCATATCTATGTGTCATATAATATGCAACATGCACATTTTGTACATTTTATTTTTACAATATTATCTGAGGAATTAACAGTATAGTTATTAATGCTCTATGGTCATTTCGAGGGTGCAGGTGTTAACATTGGATATCACAAGCACTTCATATTTAAACACATACCATCTTAACATTTTATTTCGTTTAAACTCTTAGAAAAAAAACAGTATGAAAACCTAGGACTCGTTTGCATTGAAAGTGCTAAATCGGATGTAAAATTATATAAAAGATTCATGATAATCATTCAATACTAGCTTCACGTGATTTGTTTCTGCAGATATTTATATTTTTGTAGAAGCAAGAATTAACAAACGGTCGATTACAAGATCAAATGTTAAGAACCACTTTCAGCTTGTCTGAACTTTTTAGGGTAGGGAGTGATTTGTTTTGTTTTCCTTTGGAGGTGTTGTTGGTTTTTTATTTTTGGGGCGGAATTTTGTTTCTGTTTCGATTACCTGACATACATCTCTAAAACCACTGGGTCCGTTTTCTCCCGCACAGTAATTTGTATCATACATGGATCTTCCAATAAAATAGTCGCATTGAGCTTTAGGCAAGATTGTTAGTACTGCCTTGTTCAGAATCTTGTCAGGTACCGGAGCAATGGCAGGGTCTGACAAAATGGAATATGTAATACATTATAATCATGTGTCACAATAGATCTCAGTAAAAAAGCGAATCGTCTGCTTCTTAATACTGACGGGAACTGTTGCATTTTGCATCATAAATTTCGTTAGACATATCGATAGTTTTTAACATTTGAATAAGTATCTCATGCGCTAAAGGTTTAAATATTCTTCTAAACAAAATTATTCCTTTCTGCATTTCTAGGTTAGGAGATTTTTACTAAAACGTTCAAGACATCCTCATAAATATGCGTCCAAATCAGATTGAATTAAAACCCGAAACATAAAACAAAAACATTGTTTTAACATATGTTAATTATATTTTAAATACACATTGCATCTTGATATAATTCACGCCTAGTGAAAACAATGACATGGAAAATGTCACATTGTCTTTCACTAAAGTAAGTTAAATATATACCATACCGACAAAGCAACTATTTATCGGTGTATTTTTTTATCGCGAGACATCAGTATATGTTCAGTGATTGAAATGTGTAATCTCTCTTGTTTCATTTTTCTTTTAAAGTCATAGTTAACTGATTAGGGAAGAAAACTAGAACCAGCCGGAATGTCAATTAAAATACGGATTTTGGTATGTAAAATAATGTAAGATGTAATGTCTGCATAGAAGAGAAATATATTAATACTTGATTAATAACCATGTTTGTCAAAGGGGGTACATGAAGCAGAATTATCCTAAAATTCAGATTAGTAATTACATCAAGATAGATCTATATGTTGACAATGTTATGTGTAGATACCTAAGCATTTTGGTTAGTTGTCTAATAACAGGAAATTTACAAACAGATGCCTCGTACAGCAATAGTTTCTCATAAGCAATCATTTGTGTCAATTAGTGATCAAAGTGATTAATCTGATACACAATCAATGGAACCATTTTGGGAAATGCGGTGAATTCTTACTGTAAGTGTGAGCTCCCCATCCGGATACGATGCAAACATGATTTTCAAAATTAGAACCAGCTGCGGGTAGACATGCCTTTCTAACATATCTAAAAAATAAATGAAAACGGCATACTTGAATACCTGTTTGCAACTAACGTGGCACAGAAAGAATGACAGGGATGATTTCAAAAACGTTGTAAACATTCGGTGTTTGGTTGTATTATTTTAGTGGCATTTTCAACACAGTATTAACGTTATCAAGCAGTTAAAATGGAAACTGCCTTTACCAATGACACACCAAAGCAGCCGACTAACGACTTCTGGATTACGATTGCGTCGCTCTGCCATCCCAACTGTAGCGTGTCATCACACGACGAAACAAGGAAAGTACCATAAAACTCCCACTAAATACGAGCACAGACGTGTCTAACCCGAGGCTCGCGACCCACGGCCCAGTCCTTCAAGTTGTATGGTCCACAACCATGTAAGCAGTCTGTTTGAAATTATGCATTTCTTGCTCATGCGACCCGCAACTACAAGCATTTTATCTGTGTTTGGTCCCCACCAAGACAGTTTGAACACCCCTGGGATAGCGTGTATGACGTGAGTAACGTCCGAATAAGTAAGCTCTTCTTGGGTGTGAACAGAGAAGTGGAAAGGGCAATTACCAGAAAACATTAATTATGTAATGACTTTTTGAGGGAGGACTTTGTACTCATTGTACAAAAGTGTGTATATTGTACAAGAGTGCGTATATATATATATATATATATATATATATATATATATATATATATATATATATATATATATATATATATATATATATATATATATATATATATATATAGTATTACGTTATTTTGAGAGTCAATCAGGAGTAGCGCTAGAAAATGCAAACCGACAAATTGTATTAATGTATATGTGGATATCCAAGATCCTTAATCATGTATATAAAAAAAAAATATATTTACTTTTTTTTAAAAGTTAAATATTATAGTATTTTACTAGCGATCATTCTTAATCGTGTAACTGTCGATAAGTATATGATCTAACCATAGCAACCATTTGATTTCCTCACTACTCACGCAGTATTCAATGGAGAACAATGTCAACGCAAAAGATGTATTCATATTAACACTATAACATGTATATACATTGTTTATGAATTAAAAATAATTAAGAAATATTCCTCTAACCCATATTGCTGTATAATGTCAGATACTAGCATTTATCTGTAACCGAGTCAGTAAACTGGTATGTAAAGTCATTCAGCTGTAACCGTCTCAACAAATTGGGATGTAAAGCCTTAATTGATGCACTGGTTGTAAATAGAAAGACTATTTAACCCCTATGTAGAATAAACTGTGTTTGGCTTACAAAGATAAAACCAAAACATTCCAAGGCTTACGACAAACACAAAACGGTTAATAGTATTAGTAGTTCGTCCATCAAGTTGATGAAGACCACTTTAGTCATTCAGTGCTTTATGGGGAATAAATGGTCTGTGGTGCGTACGAGGCCGATGAAACCGAGCGCCACAAGAACGTCTCCTGGGCAGTCTGCTTCCACGTGTCAGAGATAATGCCAACGTTCTTCAATTACGTCATCAAGATGTCCTTGTATCGTTTTCACTGGCCTCCTGTGTTGCCCTCCCTTGTTCAAGCTCGCCATTTAAAAGTTTTTGGGCAGCCGGTGGTCTGGCATGCGATCTACATGGCCTACTCATCATAACTGTGATTGCATCATGATAGTGTAGTTATTGGGAAGGCTTGCTTAGGCAAGGACTTCAGTAAATGGAATCCTGTAATGCCATTTGATGTTTAGGAGTCTTCTGAGGCAGGTAGTTTGGAAGTGGTTCGACTTCATTGCATGGCGATGGTAATCTGTCCAAGTTTCGCAGGCGTATATTATAGTAACATAGAGAAGAATATCGCTCTGTACACCTTCAACTTTGTCTGAAGACTAATGACTATTATCGCTCTGTACACCTTCATCTTTGTCTGAAGAATAATGACTATTCTGTTCCAGACGTTGGCGTGTATTCTGCCGAGTGCTGGGCTGGCCTATTTAATCCTGGCATTAATTTCGTCATCTATTACGACATTCTGGGACAGAGTGCTGCCAATATAGGTGAATCTGTGCTGCGTTTGTCTTAGAATTGGTAATATTATATAATACGACAACTAATTAACTAAAATATACCATACTTTCCTGATAAATCCACCGGCTTTGAGAGCTTGAGTAGTGCTATATCGTTAAGCTGATGCGCATCTGCGTTGTACAGCTCGTGAATTATGAGCTCACTCACGTGGTACACGTTGCTTTGTGGGATCTGATTCCGGTCTTGTAGGCCAACTCCTACTGTGAACTGAGTCTTGTCTTGTGATCTGCAACATATTTAATTTTGAATGTGATTTTAAATAAACATGTTGTCACCATTAACAGTAAATGTTCATAAACTTAAGGGATCAGATTTCCACTCTATCTGGTTGTGCCTTTCTGGAAGACATGATTTTCTGTAAGAACCTTAAGAATTGACCCGTAGATTATTAAATTCCATGATTGACCTTGATGTTGAATGTTTACTATTCAACAGATTTGTGTTTGCTATTCCAGGAGAGGAATAATCATCATATGGTGAATATCGCCATAGCAATCAGCGGCGAACCTTGATGTATTGTAAAATAAATTGCGTCCATGAATTTCTCAAAGGAAACGAACACATCTTAGTCTCAGTGTGGATGAAGTTTCTCGTTCTTACGATACGTTCACAACTGAAGTGCAATATTGTTTAGGTATTGGACTGAAGATGAAAGATACATCCTCTACGAACAGCTACATCACATCAATAGTTATGAAGTTCAGAATTAAGCTAGATTTACTGATCCAAAATTGTTTGAGAGGTTCAAAAGGATTGATATCAGCCCAAATACTAAACCATTTTTTCGATATATCACTTTTCGTCATTTGGTGAAAACACAAATTATTTTCGTCTCATTAATTTGTGTATTGAGGAAGGTGTATAGTGGTTTACATGGAATGATCATTGCTCTCCAAGTCTTTAGATTAACCACGAAAACCACGATAAAGAGCAGGCTGCAACAGTATTGATTTTGCAGTAGTTGTCAGGATCAAGCAGTGAAAAATAGGAGCATACCACTCAACAGTGCGACAAATCAGACATATGTTGGACGATGGAGCTTAGGAATAGTAGAATGAAAAAGAAAAATACGGAGAGTACTTTAAAAAATGGTCCGGTCCAGAGTAAAACTAAAAAGGTTCTTGTTTCGTACCATTGTCCCTACTTCAATCGCGAAAGCTTTCTAAATGCGAGGATGGTGTCGTCTCAGTAAGGATCAATCGATATCTAGGCATTATATTTTTCTTCTTTTAACACTACATGAGCAATCATGGTCATTCTCAATCTAATGAATCTAGGCTTTATATCACCTAAGGGGTGGCCTCACTCCCCATGTGTTTGGCCCTAAATATTCTGTGCATAGTGTGTACTGAAGCTTACTAGTCAGATTCGGGACGTATGAGGAAAACAGTTCATACATTGATAATCGGTGATGTCCTTAGCTTTTGTTTTCCACTACCTAAAAAACCAGTTCTTTTCAAGATCTAAGGCCTCAGTGACTTTTAAATTCTTAAAACGTCTTATGTAGTAGATTTTATTCTGTGTGTGTGTGTGTGTGTGTGTGTGTGTGTGTGTGATTTAGATCTTTAACATAGCTTTACTGATTTTTCAGTCATATCGCTACGATGTCTGCATTGTGGCAGTTTATAGTGATGTCTAGCACTAGGGCATCATGCCGCAGACACTATAACTAACTTTCTTATTGCTGAGCGCCAGGCGAGGCAACTGTTAGTACCATTTTTGTAGCCATGAGAAACTATAAACTATCAGAAATATAAACTATTATATCAATTTATTAAGTAATAGAGGTGACTTAAAACGAATTAAGGACCAAACTTACTGGTGGAAACAATGGGCAGCAGTAACGACCCACTGCGCGTCTACCAATGTCCCTCCACAAGTATGGTATCCGTACAACATCAGAGAAATCTGGAAACGCAGGAATATAATTAATATAATGTACAACAGGTGGTAAAGTAGCAGTGCACTAAGACTAATGTTACGTACGACAGATACGAGCATTCTACGGATTTCACCGGCCATTTTTATGTACTATAGGAAATAGCAGTATGCATACTTTGCATGGCTAATATAACGTACAACAGGTATAGCACTGTACGAGCTGTACGTATCTACAACAATACAGGTAATTATACAGTTCCAACAACAGGTAATAGCACTGTACGAGCTGTACGTATCTACAACAATACAGGTAATTACACAGTTCGAATTTCTCATGACTAATACGATGCACGACTGGTATTAGTACTTTGAGACCTTTACCTACATAATATAATGCACGACAAGTAATGACTGTACGAACTTATCTAAACAAGACAGGAAATTATACGGCACGAACATCACGTGGCTCATATCATTTACAACAGGCATTAGCATTATGTGGACTTAACATGAATAATACAATGTTGTTGTTGGGTTCAACGCCATTTCTCAGCACAAGATAGGCTATACATTGCGGCCAGTATTAACGATGGAGAAAGAACTCGGAAAAGCTTAGAAAGAACCTCCGACCCACGTGATGTTAATGACAAGCTTTCTCAAATAACACAATATGAAACATGAAATCCACTTGCACAAATGTTTAAGATATTTTAAACGTTAGTGAGACTGTCCATGATATACACCGTCTTACTGTCTATACTAGGCATTCAGAAGGCTCCGAAACGTTAGCTTTTACTTTAAAAAATAACGGATCACTTATGAATAATGGTGAAAGACTAATAGTCAAAGACTGAAAGTTCCATTATATATGTGAAACGGGTATGCTTCCATATTCTCACAGGGAAGCGGACAGGATTTGTAGAACAATTTTCCAGTATGCTCCGATGAAATATTCATTGTTATATCGATGGGCCTCCTGACCGTTTTGGGCCCCCTTAAATATTTTGTCCTAGTTGTCATACTCTGTCCGTGGCCCTGCATTTGAATCAAATGTAAGAAATGTGTGTAAAGAATATTATAGTAGGCAGTCAACTTCCAAGTTGATTCAACTGTTTTTCATCTAATATAAAACAAGGTCATGTTTGGCATGTTATATGTATGTGTGCAGGGGGTTTACGGATGCACCATGCACAATCATATATATATATATATATATATATATATATATATATATATATATATATATATATATATATATATATATATATATATATATAATTCTTTACCCAGGGCATAGAAATGATTTCATGTCAATTAATCGTGTACACAAAGGTGTTATTGCATTGTAGTTTAAAGTAAATATAACTTCAGCGTAGATCATTACATATTAGAAGAACTTTGAAGGGAACAAAACAATTACAAATATACAAATATGTGATATAAATAAACATACTGCAATCCATGTCAATTATACGCACGAGCTTTAGTGAATTGCTACGTGATCAACATGTATATAACAATTGCTATGCTTCGTTTACAAGTCAACATGTCACTGACATATAAGGCCAAATATTTGAATGATTATGTTGCCAAGGCTTTTACAATATATTTGAATGCATACGTGATGTTATATTCTAAAACATTACAGGTGTTTCTTCCTAATCTGTATTTGAACGTTTCAAGTTAATTGGTAAGTGACCAATTTTGTGGCGGTTAATGTGGTGACGGCCACGATATCATGACGAATATCGTGAAGACCAAATAAGGCAAACGGATTATTCCTCTAATTCGATGCTGTAGGAACATGTGCATACGGATTACCTTATTTCCGCTGGGTCTGTAAAACTTTTTTAATTTGTAGGAAAAGAAACATCAAACGTTCAAACATATTAACATAAATAAGATGATTCAGTCGCACAATGTAGCGAAATAAGACAAATTCAATCACATAGATTACCGGTAGGTACGCAGACAAGAGAAAACAATTGCATAGGCTCACAGATTCCGAAACTGCGTATTACCTGCCAAGGAAATTCTCCATGCTGAGCAATATTTCCACCAGTAATTCTGTGTGTTGCCGCAGTTTGTCCGACATCACTTATACCACATTGGCCTGAAAATTAAAACGGAACAATTTCTTTGACGATTTATTTCTGATGTGCATGAATAAAACGTTGTATATTGTATAGTATTCCAACTGAGTTTTGTACAGATTGAAAACTACCGACGCTTACATCAATATGTATTTTATTTTATTATTCTATAATGGTATTTCTACCCAAGATTTAAAAATGTTTATATAATGAAGTATTTACGATCATAAGAATTCCTCGAATATAACATATTGACAGTGAAACATGTGCATTTTTTTAACACTAATAAATAAGGTAAGTATATATGTCTAAGCAATCTTTCTGTTATTCAGTATCAGTTGTGATTTGGGATAAATAATTTTCTGTTCCGCTCTGTTCTCGTATACTGCATTGTTTGGGTTATATATATATATATATATATATATATATATATATATATATATATATATATATATATATATATATATATATATATATATATATATATATATTCGGGCTATGAAAGGAGGAGGACGAGTGGGAGGAGCTGGAGAAGAGACAGACAGACAGATGCTTCTTCTTTTTATAATGGCAAATGATAATATCATTGAACCGAAAAAAGAAATTCTTTAAGCAAAGGAACTGATTGTTTTTTTTGTTTTTTTTTTAAGTTGGTAATTTTATTCCTTTTATAATGACGTCAACTTGTAAACCATATGAACATAAATGGAGATTTATTGGGACACTGACTGTGGAATATAAAAAGAAATCAGATGAACCAATCAAGGTCAAATTGTCATTAAGGAATATGCTTTCATTCATAACAATGAGTAAGAGATAGATGATAACATTTTAACAGATTGCGAAAGATGACGTAATTATTATTTTAATGTGCCTTAAATTTGAGCAACTAAATACAAAGTCCATCATCAAGTCCTGCCTTTATGCTCTGATCTACTCCATCCATTGACACGATACTCCGCATGTACTAGGTTTAACACGTAAGTCGGCGGACCTAACATCGCTGAGTGTATAGCTAAAGACTTTGATAAACACTCAGAATCCTTGGTCACTACGTCTTAGTGTAATCAACTCATGGTTATTCTACCTGCATTCACATTATGAATACATTGCTAGAGTGATTCATCCTAAAACGAGTGAAAATGCTGGAAAATGGTGGAGAACACAGTCACGTTCAAGTACAAATTATTGTTATTTTAAACGTACCATGATACCTTTCTGGAAGTATTTCTGCAAGTGCAGCAAAAGAAATTTCTTCAGAATGTTAATACTTGAAAAAGAAACCTTGGAATGTTTCAAGATAGAGCAAGTTATCTCAACCGATAATGCGTAATAGGTTTGCCGCCCACCACTCTCCTCACGCCCACTATCAATTGATGAAGTCCCTTAATTTTATTTGCTGCTCTTGTTGTTCTTGTTTTGGATTTAGAGACAGTCCCAGCACATGAGGTAAATTGGCCATATTCAGACAAACGTGACTTTTTCCCCAATTGACTTTGTGATAGTAAAATAGTACAAAAATGGAGTTCCAGAAGCCAGGTAAGCAAGATTTTCTGAGAATTTCAGACAATCAACAAAGAAAACACTGAGCAAGAATTCCCCGAGCTTCTTTCCACCAATCAGAATCGCACTAAGTAATAGTGGAACATGTTGTCATAAACTGCACTTACTATATGCAAAATTTAACGACTTGTTTATTAAACTAGTATATAAACAAACACCTGTCTAAAGAGTATTAGTGGGTTGCAGGTGGTGCATAATCGTCATTATTTCTCATGATTTTCCAGTTCTCTCAACCAATAATACCAGATCACGCTAATATTTGAACCGTTGGTAATACTCTCTTTCTGTTGATATTCCTTTGTGTGCAATCGACAGTAGATAAATAAAGTTTAAACTTTACACATTTAATCATATGAGCTGTAACAACCGTGGCTGAATTGACTGTAGGTTAATAGATATCTTACGGCACATCCACGTTCTTGAAAGATAAATACTTCTGTCCAAAAAAATGGATTCGGTGCACAACTTTTCTGTACATGTAAAAAAGGCCAACTTGTAACGGTAATAACTGATGTAATGGTCCGCAGAAAACGTGTTGCAAATGTTACCAGTACAAGAAAATATGTTTATTCCATGTTTAGGTTGTTGTTATGTTCTTAATAATACGAAGAAGGCAAAACCTAGAAGACTTATGAAGCAATAAATCGTTGAAGCGACATTTGCAATCCGATATTTTTTTTAAAAGCAATAATAAATAATTTTATATAAAACAGATAAAAGAAAGCGAACCAAATGTTTTGTTGCTGCTTTGACTGGAAAACAATAATATATTTTATGAGTATCAAAATACAATTGAAGCTAGGAACTTGTATTTCTGTATTATAGCCATCCCTACACAATGTTTTTTTAAAAGAAAATGCGTCATAAAATTTATATTGGTCTATCAATTCTATCCTTAAGTTTACATATTACCCTCACTTACGGTTTGTTAAGGTCGAGTATGATGTGTTCACAGACCCACCCGATCCGAACGGTCCTGATCCTCCACCATTACTACCAGTTTGACCCAAAACTGATCCCCCCATATGAATGCCAGAAGGCGGTATGCAACATTGTTCCTGGAACCCACAGAAGCTCAGGGTACTACCATACCCAAGGGGACATTGATCAGATATGGAAATACAACTACCAGACAGACCACTGGCACATTCTGTAAATATATTAATTAATTAATAATATCAGAAGTTGAGCTGCCAAAGTTAGTGGCTATTAGACTATTAAATGCTTTCTAAATACAATACAGAAAAGATTAACAGCTAAGAAGCAAAATGTCTGTTAAAACCACACATATATATATATATATATATATATATATATATATATATATATATATATATATATATATATATATATATATATATATATATATATCACTGTTGAGCTGCTATAACAACAAATTTGCCCGCTGAAAAACACACTTTACTCATCTTCTTTGACAAAGGATGGGCAATGGGTTATAGGTTTCCTTCTCTAATGTTTTATAATTCATTAACTATCCTTTTATTGTACTACTTTATTAAATTACAGTGTATATTGATTTGGTATGCATTTCAACACAATATATTTCGCTCTATTGAACGTGTTATGGATATTACTCTGTTATCTTTATTTTTGATATCCAATCTTGTTTGAGTTGATTTTTGCAGGGTTTAAATTGAATGTGTCCCTCTTTTAACTGCTGCAGATAATTTATCAATATAGTGACGTGACGTTATATGTTTATATGTATTTACTTCGTATCAATTTAGATGGGAGTTATTGTTGTTTTCTTTAAGTAACGTCTATTTGGTAGTCGTTTTCTCGATTGTTTGTCCTTTTCAGTTTGCTCGTACATAACAATAATAATGTCATCATACAATTTGCTTCATGCTTTTTAAAATTACTGTATATTAGTATGTTTGTTAGGAATGACGTTTCGATATCCTGTCTGCCAGACCTATCTTAAAGCGTTAATCGTGATTCAATATTCAATATAATACATACGACTTGTTCCACCGGAAGTCCCACCAGACGCTCCGCTAGACGATCCATTTGAATGTAAAAATTCCTGGGCTATGCAGCAGACGTCACTTCCGCAGAGACTATGTGCGCGTCCATGTGTAATTGGACAGTTTGCTTCCGGCATGCATTGACCATGCAAGTATTTAGAGCAATCTAGTTAGGCGGTAAGAAAAAACAGTTTATGTTATGAACAAAACTCTTTCGTACGGCATGTGACGTCCGAATTCTGATTATCGGCAAGAAATAAAACCTTTCGTTATTTTTTTAATCTTATTCATTTATTTATCTATTTCCATCTATATGTTGTATTTGCTTGTCTGGTAATTTATTTTCAACACAAAAGGTACATCAGAACTAAATACATAACAAAGAACATTAATTCAGAATGAAGAAAGCGGACGATTGTTCACCTATTTTGTTCGTACTTCCGCGAATGATTATATGAACAGAACGATTGTTATAATCATATATGTACGTCCTTTATGCTGGCTCAAATTTAATGGAGTACCTGCATACGGCACCAACCATTTACTGTTGGGATTTCCCTTCGACCCAAATATAGCACGCGGCCTGGAACGATTTTATAACATCTTAAATTTCTAATTCTATTTTCCTCAAACTCAACAAAGGCTGACAATGTGCCTAATCCTATGTGAATACCTACGGTCTGTTTCACCGGAAGTGCCGCCAGTACCGCCGCTAGAGCTACCACCAGTTGTCCCGCCATTTAGATGTTCTGGAGCTATACAGCATACATCATTTCCGCAAAAGCTATGGGCACGGCCATGTGTCATGGGGCAGAGTCTTTCTGGCATGCATTGCCCTTGCAAATATTGTGGGCATTCTGTAAAAAAAAATCCACAAAAATGTTAATAATACAAAATGGACATAAAGGCTGACTAGAGTATCTGTACTCAGTCTGGTTTAGCTACGATTCGACAGGCCAGCGGTGTGACCTTTTCTTAAACTATACTAGGATCTAATTCATCCAGTCATAATTTGCGACTGGACAATACGTCGTAAATAATTGGCTGCAAGGTCATAGGATAGGTCATTCGGTCAACCAATTGTTTGATGCCATGTCAAGTCGGATTACAAGTGCATAGTTACAATTAATGCTAAACAAAACAGCATGATTCCATCTACTTCAAATGAAAACCCCGAAAATGTGCTTATCGCATGGGATAATACAAAATTAAACAAGTTTCCACTACATGAGCAGATACATTTTTTCGAAATTTTATAATCAATAGCAACCGTTGTTAAATCATTAAAGTTTGGCATGTGCTTAAATAGAAATCTGCATCAAATGCATCGAAAACACGTTACATCCAGCTCCCTGTAACATTGCTCCATCAAAATGCTATGCATCATTCTACAGTTATTTTTATTCTTCCCCAACAAAAAAAGTCAATCATATTTATTGTTACTGAACTGTTTAATTCTCAAAGTTTAAAAGTACAGTGCTATTTTAAGTAGTATTGGCACGATGATTTTCTGTCCTCGAAGAAACAGTCATTTAGGAATATAGCTTACCTCCTGAAGCAATTACTTGGATGCCGACATCGATTGCGAACAGAAGGAGAATTACGTACCGCATGACTTCGAATTGGCCAGTGTATCATTTGGAGACGATAGCGCAATTTATGTCACTGTTCAAAATGATAAGACACAACAGCGTTATCTACAAGTATGTCAAAACCAAACATTGAATGTATTACCTCTCTCTCTCTCTCTCTCTCTCTCTCTCTCTCTCTCTCTCTCTCTCTCTCTCTCCGATATTCAGAATATTTGATTTTATTTTATTTTATGTATTTTATTTAGATTTTAATTTATGTATCTAATTCTTTTACAACCCATTCAAATATAACCCACTTTTAGTCCGTAATGGACAGAAGTGACCGGATATGTTCACTTATAACTTATTAGACGAAGTAAGATGTATATATTTTGCATGCAGTCCTCATCTGAAATATTAAATTGACTTAACCTATAACGGTCATTTGGGTACTCGTTTTTGGAACACAACCCAACCCACTCTTCAATGTCACGTTACTCCCATGTAACTCAAAGAACCCATTCCCTTTCCTAGACCCTGTAGATGCCGTATGTATATAATCTTCGTCTTACGGTCAACGCTGACCGTAATAAGATAGGGAGACCAAGTACTGATGTTATTGAGCTGTCACAAAATATTTTAATCATTGCGTAATGAAAATTGAAACGCAGAGGAGACCACGATATAAAATGTAGATCATTCCATATGAACAGCGTATTTAAAGTTGTCGCTCCAAAGTGTCCAAAAGGTGATTAAAGGTCAAGGACACAGTCAAAAACAACGCATAAACGAATGTAATATGGTCTGATGATAAAATTATTAATTCATAAAATAATGCATTGAAAACGTACTATAAAGCAATTTGACGGATGGAATGAGGAAATATAACTTTCAGGAAATATAACTTGTTGATATCTCATCTTGAATGCTTTGTCTCAGTTTTATATAATTAAAGAGATTGGGATTTTATTAAAGAAAAACTCCAATTTTATATTAATGTTAATTAGTATACATGTCTGCTAAGCATTGGTTGTAAAGCGAAATTCTCAGGAACCGTCCATCTATGTTTTATATACATTATATTTTGCATCGCGCTACATCTAAGAGCACGTATAACTCGTGTCTATTTTCCAGAATTGGTGACCTATCAAATCAGCTGACTGCATCGCATAACCTCTCGTTATCTCAGATCTTTCCTTTTATCAGCGTTCCAAATGAGTTATAAAACGGGGCTGACTGGTCACTTACCTACGTCATATACTCAAAGACTCTAAGCCGTCATGCTGGCATTATTGCTAATTGTTATAAGCCATTCGTGTGCACTCGTTTTGGCAACAGGTGGTACGGTAAAAACAAAAATATCAAATAGCTTGTTACAACAAATCATAAATTCGGTTTCGTGCTCTTTTTTCAATTACATACTGACGAACCTAGATAAATGCATTCCCTTTGAATACTGCGATCATGAGATATATCCACGGTTCCAACACTACAGTTGGAAAACTGGTCGCTCATCCAGTCGCTATAGTCACTTGAAACCGACATCTGAACTGAGGCGACTTGCTTATTTTTTTAACGATCAACATAATATGAGATAATTAAGCTGTATTGTTTATATAACGTTTTATCATTTACAGAGTGTGAACAGTATCTCCATGGACAATGCATGCCCGAAGTCAGTTGCCCCATGACATCTGGTCGCGCCAGAAGTTTCTGCGAGAGTGACGTATGTTGTATACCTGCCTCCGCTCTCAACCTCGATGGAACGGGGGGCACGGGTGGATCGTCAGGCACTGGGGGCACATCAGGGACTCTTGGACCAGTTGGACAGTCTGGTGGAGGTAACGTCTACGTCCACTTTGAGCATATTAATAATTCAAAAATGCGACACTATTTCTGAGTTGAGTTGAATTATTGTACATTTATAGTGCGTGTGTTTTTCATAAATTTGATGTTACTTGAGGTTATTATCAGATATTATACAATTCTGTCGCTTTGTCCTACAATGTGATAATCTGTACCATCTAACTATTTGAATTTATACAAATGCTCACGAATGAGAGTTAAATAATTAAGTAATTGTATATTATTTGTTTCCATTATACATTTTCGGTTTTCGCTTTCAACAAAAGGTTCTGACTTCCTTCAGCAAAACAAGCCAAAAAGGTAGAATGTTATTGCAAAATTGATAGGACCAGGTTCTTTAGCTGAAAGAAGCAAGATACATGTCATTTTAAATAATTTTTACATGCAATATATTATATCAGCATAGAAAGTTTCAGACAAGGTAATTATATATCTTATCATAATTATCATTTTGTTGACATTTAAATTTAGAATGTTCGGTGTACTTGCACGGACAGTGCATGCCAGAAGTTAACTGCCCGATGACTCATGGTCGTGCACGCAGCTTCTGCGGAAATGACGTGTGCTGTATTCCTCCATCCGCTCTCCATTTAGATGGCACGGCTGGCGGTACAGCCGGGTCATTCGGAACAGGTGGTGCAGCACCGCAAGTGCCAGGATGTAAAGAAGGCGAATTTGGGTCGTGTGGTTTATCCAGTGGAACTAATGTGCTTGGTTAATTCGGTGACCAATTAAATTAACAACTGAGCGCTATGATCCACTATGTTTGGCTACGTTTATGTACATATATCAATAAATCGGTGTACAGTAATTTGCTTTTTTGCTCTGAGTGTTTTTGTGTTGTAGTCATTTTTTTTCTTCGAATTTAATATGTTGACTATAAATATTTTTTCTCATAAATTCTAATTATGCCTGTAATCAACAGGAGTTATCACCCTTGTATTGCTGTTAAACTAGCACACATGAATAATAAGGATAAGAGAACATAAACCTATACTTCATAGATTATTTTACTTATTTCTAAATATCATTAAACTATTTTTCTACAAATGAATAGTTTGCAACGGATCTTGGTTTATTTGTTTGGCTTTTAACGACAGAGTACCATAAGTATCTTATACAGTGCTGAGGCCATAGGAGTAAAGCGCCTTGTCCAGGGTCACACCACGGTAACCAACCTAAGCTGATCCGATGGTAGGATTCGAACTCGTACCCTTTCAGTCAAGAATCCAGCGCGTTAACAATTGATCAACCGAACCATCTCCATATAACCTGCTAATATATTTCCGAGTGAAGCTAAATTACAACCATAATGTCGTTGGAGAGAGCAACATGTAAAAAAAAGTTTGAAACCAGGGAAATCTCCTTCGGATTTTGAAGTTGAAGAATTTGTTGTAAAAATCAGATACACTGCTTTACACAGTGGTATTTTAAAGGAAAATATGTTTGATCATCACGTTAAGTAATTACAGTTAATTTTTACTTGCCTGACCAGAAATATTTTGGAGTAAAATATTTACAACTCATTAGGTATGTCAAAGAAGGTCTCTACCTTCCGCTAACACATTCGCTTGCTGTAAACTCAGGAGCATTAAGTAAAATGTCCTTTGTAAACACTTTTTCTGGATATCTCAAAAACAACTATGTATATCCTCAGGAACACCCAATGCTTCTCTGAGTTAAGTTTGGAATTAGGGTTAAAGGCAAACTGTTTTTTCTGACTTTAAATTGAAATAGTATATATATATATATATATATATATATATATATATATATATATATATATATATATATATATATATATATATTGTCAACTACAACGCTGTGAACCATTCATTATGACTTGACATTAAAATACCACGGGATCTCTGTCAGGCCCGCACCTGGGGGGGGGGGGGGGCAGCCATGGAACTTGTCAGGGACCCGAGCTAGATAGGCAATATACGCACATATTTGAAACACGAAAGGGGCCCGAACTCTGTCAGCTGCCTGGGGCCCAGAATTTCCTAGGTGCGGGCCTGTCTCTGTCAACTTCAACGCTGTGAACCATTCATTATGACTTGACATTGACATACCATGATATTTCTGTCAACTACAACACTGTCAACCATTCATGATGACTTGATATTAAACTACCATGGGATCTCTCTCTAATACAACTCTGTGAACCATTCAGTATGACTGGACATTGAAATATTACGGGATCTCTGTCAAATACAACGCTGTGAACTATTCAATGTCGTGACATTGACATACCATGATATTTATGTCAACTACAAAGCAGTCAACTATTCATGATGACTTGATATTAAACTAACATTTGATCTCTGTTTAATACAACGCTGTGAACCATACGTTGTGACAAAACATTGAAATCCTATGGGATCTATATCCAATACAAAGCTGTGAACCATACATTGGGACTAGACATTTAAATACCATGGAATCCTTGTCAACTACAACGCTATGGCCAATTTATTATGACATGACATTTAAATATCATTGGATCTCAACGCTGTGACCCTTTCATTATTACTTGACACTGAAATACCCTGAGATCTCTGTTTACTTAAACGCTGATATTAATCCATTACCAAGCCCTCCATTTCTTCTCATACCCTGTAAAATCCTGAGGCAAATTGACTTAATATATGGTTTGTCCCGGTTTCAGCCTCGTTTTGAGTTCTTGATCTGCGGGCTTAGGCTATGTTCATCTATGTTCCGCCACCCGTTTAGTGGTTTTAGGTCTTGGACGTTCCGATTGCAGCATGTTCGCATTCGGAACAATAGGTTAGTTCTGCGAACAGAATAATGCCTAGGATGTGGCTGTTGTAAAAGTATGTTATATTAGATACGTGGCAACTATTTCCTCGATTTTAATACACTGAACTGAATGCGTTGCAGCTGTCAGTGAATGTTTGTTTGTTTGTTTGATTAAGATTTTTAACGTAGCTTTAACAATTTTTCAGTCATATCGCTACGATGTCTGCCGTGAGGCAGTTTATAGTGATGTCTAGCACTGAGACATCATGCCGCAGACATGTAGCATGAAGTCTCACCCAGTCACATTATCCTGACACCAGGCCGACCAGTCCTAACACTAACCTTTTAATGCTGAGCGTCAAGCGAGGCAGCTGTTAGTACCATTTTTGTAAGTCTTTGGTATGACTCGGCCGGGGATCGAACCGACGACCTCCCGCTTCCGGGGCGGACGCTCTAGCCACTAGGCCACCGGGGCGGTTGTGTCAGTGAATGAGATAAATCAATAGTAAGGGTTTAGTTTAATAATTACGATCTAATACAAACAAAGTATTTAGTCCGTAATTAATATGCATGCAGAAAATACAAACCAACATACCTACACTGATACAACACAGTTTGATATATAGATATTATATAATACATATATAGTGTTGGTACAGTACGATGCTTAGTACAATAAAGATAAGAAAATGTATGAAAATAAGAAAAAAGTAAATGGTAGAAGACTATTGTCAATATTACAACGATGGTAGAATTGAAACTTATACTTTTAAAAAGATTGGCCCACAGATTTTCTATTTTTCTTCAATCTTCTGCACATCAGCAGATTTTTCTCAATGGCATGCACTCTCCATGCATCTTTACTTAAATTTGTACAATAACGATGTTTCACTGAGCTGTATATTGGCATGTCCTAAAACACGGAAGCGCGTTCTAAAGAGTCTACGACTTTCCGTTTCACCAACGCAGTGCCTTTTTCAGTCCAAGCAAAAAACTAGATAGATCAAATTTTGTGTATCACATGAAAGATGGTTTATTTTATAATTATATGTGTTCAAGATTTATACTATACATAAATGAACTGACTTACAATCATTAAGTTCACAATTCAAATAAGCAGTTTTTAATACGTTGTAGTTTGGATCTCAATCACTTATTCTCTTATTGCGTTAATAAAAATTAAACAAAATGTATGTTGCAATAGCATATGGAAATTTTTGTTGCAACTAAACACACTTTTGTCTACAAACTTTGATGCAGAGGCTGAATGTCTATTAAAAAATAAATAATGAAACGAATTATCTTTTTGAGGCTTGCTTTTATGTTTCTAAGTTCCCTGATTTTTAACGTCTTTCACATAGTCCTGAGAAAAGAAATGAACAAGCATTGTTAAAGTTTATTCTTTGCTTCTAATTCGTCGAAACCTCATTATTTGGGACTAAACAAAGCTCCTGAAAATATTATATTGATGACAATTAGTATATATATATATATATATATATATATATATATATATATATATATATATATATATATATATATATATATATATATATATATATATATATATATATTTATTTATTTATTTATTTATTTATATATTTATTTATTTATTAGTAGATTTTTTTCAGCTCTTCTCCAGTATACTGATTCTTTTTCGTTGCTATATTAGTTCCGCTGTAGATTGTGACATGGAAGAGGTCTAAATATTCCATTCTGTTTTAAGTTTTAAATTAAAATTAATGAGTGGCAGTCGTTCAAACAATTAGGAATGTACTTATGTTCCTCTTCGAATAGGTAAAAATGAGGAAATCATTATTTCTAAAGATTTATATTAATGTGTATCATTTTTATATCTTCAATCAGTCATCCTTTACAAACGGATCTGCACGGTAGTTAGGTTTCCGACGCTTCCTACGGTGGGTCGGGAAACGGAGGTACGTGTAGTCATTCCGGAGATATTTATCGAGGGTAGTGAGATATGAGTATTCACTATCGTCATGAGAATGACATGATATATCAATATTATACTTGTTAATGAACATGATATATCAATATTATACTTGTTAATGAACATGATATATCAATATTATACTTGTTGATGAACTATATGTATCTATCATATATATCGAGCTATCTGCCGTTATATTATATGCTGATGAACTATATCTTTCAAGCATAACTGAACACGAACTTTTTATGTCTTTATCCTTTCTGTTAATGAAATAAATGTGTCCTTGTCATATATGTTGATAAACTACTTTTCTATAGTATTACTGTTAATGAAATCTGACTTCATAACATATATTTATGAGCTATATATGTCTTTATCAGTTATATTTATGAACTATATCTCTTTATCATATTTCATATTTGTTAATGAACTATATGTGTATGTATCGTGCCTGTTGATGGAATGTATGTCTTTATCATGTCTGGTAATACGCTATATGGTTTTAATATACGTTACTAAAACATATGTACCATTATCATATATGTTAATTAACTATATAAGCCCTTGTCATATATGTAATGAAATATGTGTCTTAATATATGTATTAACTCTATGTGGCTTTATCATGTCGGTATATGAACTATATGACTTTTCATCATATATCTTGATGATTTGTATGCCTGTTTCAGATATGTTAATAAACTGCATGCATTCTTTAACGTCTGGTAATGAATGAATAAGTCGTTATCATATATGTTAATGAACTATATATCTTTATTATATATGTCAATTAAATGTTTGTCTTTATCATATGTGCAAATGAATTATGTTTTTTTTTCCATATATTGTAATGATATGCTAGTATTCGTTCATATATATTCTTATATTTGTGAACAATAACATTTCATTAAACTTATGTTTCATTTCACCACGGAGACCCCAGATTCACAACTGTATCGTTTGAATAATTTCATCTCTGCTATACCAGAGATGTAATTGCCTATCAGTCGTTAGTGATTTGAACAATTTCAACTTCGTCAAATTAGAACGGAACATTTCGAGCATCATCATACATATATATGATGTTAGTTAAAATATCCGTAACATGTAACACTGAGTTTCCGTATTTAAGCAATGTTTGGAGATATTAGTAATGTATTAGATTACATGCTTCGGTTATTATTTTAGCTTTTGCATGAGACTAATTGAGAATGACAAGAAATAGCAATAGTATATATGTTAATGAATTATATGCGTATTTATCAAATATGTTAATGAAATATATCTGTATGATATGTGTTAATATACGATATGTATTTGATACAACTAAACGTATTTATCATAGATGTTAATGAACTGTATGTGTTATCATATTCTTTGATGAACTATATGTGTTTTATCATATTTTGTGATTAACTATATGTGTTTTATCATATTTTGTGATGAACTATATGTGTTTTATCATATTTTGTGATGAACTATATGTTTTATCATATCTTGTGATTAACTATATGTGTTTTATCATACCATGTGATTAACTATATGTGTTGTCATATCTTGTGATCAACTATGTGGTTTTTTTTATTATTTATGTTGATGTACTTAATGTATCTATATCATATATGTTGCTAAACTATGAGTTATTATTGTATCTTGTGATGAACTATATGTGTTTTTTTATCCTATTTTGTGATGAACTATATGTTTTTTTATCCTATTTGGTGATGAACAATGTGTTTTTTATCCTATTGAACTATGTGTTTTTAATCCTATTTTGTTATGAACTATGTGTTTTTTATACTATTTTGTGATGAACTATGTGTTTTGTATCCTATTTTGTGATAAACTGTGTTTTTTATCCTATTTTGTGATGAACTATATGTGTTTTTTTTTTATCCTATTTTATGATGAACGATGTGTTTTTTATCCTATTTTGTGATGAACTATGTGTTTTTTTTATCCGATTTTGTGCTGAACTATGTGATTTTTTTATCCTATTTTGTTATGAACTATGTGTTTTTTATCCTATTTTTTGATGAACTATGTTTTTTATCCTATTTTGTGATGAACTTTGTGTTTTGTATCCTTTTTTGTGATGAACTGTGTGTTTTTTATCCTATTTTGTGATGAATTATATGTGTATTTTTATCCTATTTTGTGATGAACTATGTGTTTTTTAATCCTATTTTGTGATGAACTATGTGTTTGTTTATCCTATCTTGTGATGAACTATGTGTTTTTATCCTATTTTGTGATGAACTATGTGTTTTTTCATCCTATTTTGTGATGAACTGTATGTGTTTTTAACCTATTTTGTGATGAACTATTTTATTTTATTCTATTTTGTGATGAACTATGCGTTTTTTTTTATCCTATTTTGTGATGAACTATATGTGTTTTTTTTATCTTATCTTGTGATGAACTATATGTGTTTTATCCTATTTTGTGATGAACTATGTGTTTTTATCCTATTTTGTGATGAACTACGTGTTTTTATCCTATTTTGTGATGAACTATGTGTTTTTATCCTTTTTTGTGATGAACTACGTGTTTTTATCCTATTTTGTGATGAACTATAAGTGTTTTATCCTATTTTGTGATGAACTATGTGTTTTTTTATCCTATTTTGTGATGAACTATATGTGTTTTCTGTCCTATTTGGTGATGAACTATATGTGTATTTTATCCTATTTTGTGATGAGCTATGTGTTTTTTATCCTATTTTGTGATGAACTATGTGTTTTTAATCCTATTTTGCTATGAACTATGTGTTTTTTATTCTAAACACATTTATTTATTTTATTCTATTTTGTGATGAACTATGTGTTTTGTATCCTATTTTGTGATGAAATGTGTTTTTTAGCCTATTTTGTGATGAACTATATGTGTTTTATTATCCTATTTTATGATGAACAATGTGTTTTCTTATCCTATTTTGTGATGAACTATGTGGGCTTTTTTATCCGATTTTGTGATGAACTATGTGTTTTTTTTATCCTATTTTGTGATGAACTGTATGTGTTTTTATCCTATTTTGTGATGAACTATGCGTTTTTTATCCTATTTTGTGATGAACTATATGTGTTTTGTTATCGTATCTTGTGATGAACTATATGCGTTTTATCCTATTTTGTGATGAACTATGTGTTTTTATCCTATTTTGTGATGAACTACGTGTTTTATCCTATTTTGTGATGAACTAAGTGTTTTTTATCCTATTTTGTGATGAACTATGTGTTTTTTTATCCTATCTTGTGATGAACTATATGTGTTTTATCCTATTTTGTGATGAACTATGTGTTTTTTATCCTATTTGGTGATGAACTATATTTTATCCTATTTTGTGATGAGCTATGTGTTTTTTATCCTATTTTGTGATGAACTATGTGTTTTTAATCCTATTTTGTTATGAACTATGTGTTTTTTATTTTATTTTGTGATGAACTATGTGTTTTGTATCCTATTTTGAGATGAACTGTGTTTTTTATCCTATTTTGTGATAAACTATATGTGTTTTTTTTATCCTATTTTATGATGAACAATGTGTTTTCTTATCCTATTTTGTGATGAACTGTGTTTTTTTTATCCGATTTTGTGATGAACTATGTGGTTTTTTATCCTTTTTTGTTATGAACTATGTTTTTTTATCCTATTTTGTGATGAACTATGTGTTTTGTATCCTATTTCGTGATGAACTGTGTTTTTTTATCCTATTTTGTGATGAACTATGTGTTTTTTATCCTATTTTATGATGAACAATGTGTTTTTATATCCTATTTTGTGATGAATTTTGTGGGTTTTGATATCCGATTTTGTGATGAACTATGTGTTTTTTTATCCTATTTTGTGATGAACTATGTGTTTTTTATCCTATTTTGTGATGAACTATGTGTTTTGTATCCTTTCTTGTGATGAATTGTGTTTTTTATCCTATTTTTTGATGAACTATATGTGTTTTTTTATCCTATTTTGTGATGAACTATGTCTTTTTTATCCTATTTTGTGATGAACTACGTGTTTTTATCCTATTTTGTGATGAACTGTGTTTTTTATCCTATTTTGTGATGAACTATATGTGTTTTTTTTTTATCCTATTTTATGATGAACGATGTGTTTTTTATCCTATTTTGTGATGAACTATGTGTTTTTTTTATCCGATTTTGTGCTGAACTATGTGATTTTTTTATCCTATTTTGTTATGAACTATGTGTTTTTTATCCTATTTTTTGATGAACTATGTTTTTTATCCTATTTTGTGATGAACTTTGTGTTTTGTATCCTTTTTTGTGATGAACTGTGTGTTTTTTATCCTATTTTGTGATGAATTATATGTGTATTTTTATCCTATTTTGTGATGAACTATGTGTTTTTTAATCCTATTTTGTGATGAACTATGTGTTTGTTTATCCTATCTTGTGATGAACTATGTGTTTTTATCCTATTTTGTGATGAACTATGTGTTTTTTCATCCTATTTTGTGATGAACTGTATGTGTTTTTAACCTATTTTGTGATGAACTATTTTATTTTATTCTATTTTGTGATGAACTATGCGTTTTTTTTTATCCTATTTTGTGATGAACTATATGTGTTTTTTTTATCTTATCTTGTGATGAACTATATGTGTTTTATCCTATTTTGTGATGAACTATGTGTTTTTATCCTATTTTGTGATGAACTACGTGTTTTTATCCTATTTTGTGATGAACTATGTGTTTTTATCCTTTTTTGTGATGAACTACGTGTTTTTATCCTATTTTGTGATGAACTATAAGTGTTTTATCCTATTTTGTGATGAACTATGTGTTTTTTTATCCTATTTTGTGATGAACTATATGTGTTTTCTGTCCTATTTGGTGATGAACTATATGTGTATTTTATCCTATTTTGTGATGAGCTATGTGTTTTTTATCCTATTTTGTGATGAACTATGTGTTTTTAATCCTATTTTGCTATGAACTATGTGTTTTTTATTCTAAACACATTTATTTATTTTATTCTATTTTGTGATGAACTATGTGTTTTGTATCCTATTTTGTGATGAAATGTGTTTTTTAGCCTATTTTGTGATGAACTATATGTGTTTTATTATCCTATTTTATGATGAACAATGTGTTTTCTTATCCTATTTTGTGATGAACTATGTGGGCTTTTTTATCCGATTTTGTGATGAACTATGTGTTTTTTTTATCCTATTTTGTGATGAACTGTATGTGTTTTTATCCTATTTTGTGATGAACTATGCGTTTTTTATCCTATTTTGTGATGAACTATATGTGTTTTGTTATCGTATCTTGTGATGAACTATATGCGTTTTATCCTATTTTGTGATGAACTATGTGTTTTTATCCTATTTTGTGATGAACTACGTGTTTTATCCTATTTTGTGATGAACTAAGTGTTTTTTATCCTATTTTGTGATGAACTATGTGTTTTTTTATCCTATCTTGTGATGAACTATATGTGTTTTATCCTATTTTGTGATGAACTATGTGTTTTTTATCCTATTTGGTGATGAACTATATTTTATCCTATTTTGTGATGAGCTATGTGTTTTTTATCCTATTTTGTGATGAACTATGTGTTTTTAATCCTATTTTGTTATGAACTATGTGTTTTTTATTTTATTTTGTGATGAACTATGTGTTTTGTATCCTATTTTGAGATGAACTGTGTTTTTTATCCTATTTTGTGATAAACTATATGTGTTTTTTTTATCCTATTTTATGATGAACAATGTGTTTTCTTATCCTATTTTGTGATGAACTGTGTTTTTTTTATCCGATTTTGTGATGAACTATGTGGTTTTTTATCCTTTTTTGTTATGAACTATGTTTTTTTATCCTATTTTGTGATGAACTATGTGTTTTGTATCCTATTTCGTGATGAACTGTGTTTTTTTATCCTATTTTGTGATGAACTATGTGTTTTTTATCCTATTTTATGATGAACAATGTGTTTTTATATCCTATTTTGTGATGAATTTTGTGGGTTTTGATATCCGATTTTGTGATGAACTATGTGTTTTTTTATCCTATTTTGTGATGAACTATGTGTTTTTTATCCTATTTTGTGATGAACTATGTGTTTTGTATCCTTTCTTGTGATGAATTGTGTTTTTTATCCTATTTTTTGATGAACTATATGTGTTTTTTTATCCTATTTTGTGATGAACTATGTCTTTTTTATCCTATTTTGTGATGAACTACGTGTTTTTATCCTATTTTGTGATGAACTATGTGTTTTTTATCCTATTTTGTGATGACCTATGTGGTTTTTTTTACCCTATCTTGTGATGAACTATGTGTTTTTTTATCCTATTTTGTGATGAACTATATGTGTTTTCTGTTTTATTTGGTGATGAACTATATGTGTATTTTATCCTATTTTGTGATGAGCTATGTGTTTTTTTTTATCCTATTTTGTGATGAACTATGTGTTTTTTTATCCTATTTTGTGATGAACTATATGTGTTTTTTATCCTAGTTTGTGATGAACTATATTTGGATTTTTTTATCCTATTTTGTGATGAACTGTGTTTTGTATCCCATTTTGTGATGAACTATAGGTGTTTTTACCCTATTTTGTGATAAACTATGTGTTTTTTATCCTATTTTGTGATGAACTATATGTGTTTTTTATCCTATTTTTTTATGAAGTATTCGTTTTGTAACCTATTTTGTGATGAACTATGTGTTTTTGTATTCTATTTTGTGATGAATTATATGTGTTTTTTATCCTATTTTGTGATGAACTATGTGTTTTTTAATCCTATTTTGTGATGAACTGTGTTTTTTATCCTATTTTGTGATGAACTATATGTGGGTGTTTTTATCCTATTTTGTGACGAACTGTGTTTTTATCCTATTTTGTGATGAACTATAGGTGTTTATATCCTATTTTGTGATGAACTACGTGTTTTTATCCTATTTTGTGATGAACTATGTGTTTTTTTTTATCCTATCTTGTGATGAACTATATGTGTTTTTATCCTATTTTGTGATGAACGATGTGTTTTTTATCCTATTTTGTGATGAACTATATGTTTTCTGTCCTATTTTGTGATGAACTATATGTGTATTTTATCCTATTTTGTGATGAGCTATGTGTTTTTATCCTATTTTGTGATGAACTATGTGTGTTTTTTATCCTATTTTGTGATGAACTATGTGTTTTGTATCCTATTTTGTGATGAACTATGTGTTTTTATCCTATTTTGTGATGAACTGTGTGTTTTTTTAATCCTATTTAATGATGAACTATGTGTGTTTTTTTTATCCTATTTTGTAATGAAATATATCTTTTTGATCCTATTTTGTGATGAATTATGTGCTTTTTATCCTATTTTGTGATGAACTATGTGTTTTTACCTATTTTGTGATGGACTGTGTTTTTTATCTTATTTTGTCATGAACTATGTGCCTTTTATTCTATTTTGTGATGAACTGTGTTTTTTATCCTATTTTGTGATGAACTATATGTGTTCTTTATCCTATCTTGTGATGAACCATATGTGTTTTTATCATATTTTGTGATGAACTATGTGTTTTTTTATCATATTTTGTGATGAACTACATGTGTTTTCTGTCCTATTTTGTGATGAACTATATGTTTTTTATCCTATTTTGTGATGAACTATATGTGGTTTTTTTATTCTATTTTGTGATGAACTGTATGTGTTTTTATCCTATTCTGTTATGAACTATTTTATTTTATCCTATTTGGTGATGAACTATGTGTTTTTTATCCTATTTTTTGATGAACTATATGTGATTTTTTATCCTATTTTGTGATGAACTATATGTGCGTTTTTTATCCTATTTTGTGACGAACTGTGTTTTGTATCCTATTTTGTGATGAACTATGTGTGTTTTATCCTATTTTGTGATGAACTATTTGTTTTTTATCCTATTTTGTGCTGAACTATGTTTTTTATCCTATTTCGTGATGAACTATATGTTTTTTATCTCTTTTTGTGATGAACTATATGTGTTTTTTTATCCTATTTTGTGATGAACTATGTGTTTTGTATCCTATTTTGTGATGAACTATGTGTTTGTTTATACTATTTTGTGATTAACTATGTGATTTTTATTCTATTTTGTGATGAACTATGTGTTTTTTTGTCCTATTTTGTAATGAAGTATATTTGTTTTTATCCTATTTTGTGATGAACTATATGTGTTTTTATCCTATTTTGTGATGAGCTATGTGTTTTTTATCCTATTTTGTGATGAACTGTATGTGTTTTTATCCTTTTCTGTGACGAACTATTTTATTTTATCCTATTTTGTGATGAACTGTGTTTATTATCCTATTTTGTGATGAACTATCTGTGGGTTTTTTTTATCCTATTTTGTGATGAACTGTGTTTTGTATCCTATTTTGTGATGAACTATAAGTGTTTTTATCCTATTTTGTGATGAATTATGTGTTTTTTTTATCCTATTTTGTGATGAACTGTGTGTTTTTCATCCTATTTTGTGATGAACTATATGTTTTTTTATCCTATTTTGTGATGAACTATGGGTTTTTTTTATCTTATTTTGTCATGAACTATGTGCTTTTTATCTTATTTTGTGATGAACTGTGTTTTGTATCCTATTTTGTGATGAACTATATGCTTTTTATCCTATTTTGTGATGAACTATGTGTTTTTATCCTATCTTGTGATGAACTATGTGTTTTTATCCTTTTTAGTGATGAACTATGTGTGTGGTTTTTTTTTTCTTATTTAGTGATGAACTATGAGTGTTTTTATCCTATTTTGTAATGAACTATATCTGTTTTTATCCCATTTTGTGATGAACTATATGTTTTTATCCTATTTTGTGATGAACTATGTTTTTTATCTTATTTTGTCATGAACTATGTGCTTTTTATCTTATTTTGTGATGAACTGTGTTTTGTATCCTATTTTGTGATGAACTATATGCTTTTTATCCTATTTTGTGATGAACTATGAGTTTTGTATCCTATTTTGTGATGAACTATGTGTTTTTATCCTTTTTATTGATGAACTATGTGTGGGTTTTTTTGTCCTATTTAGTGATGAACTATGAGTGTTTTTTATCCTATTTTGTAATGAATTATATCTATTTTTTTATCCTATTTTGTGATGAACTATGTGTTTTTTATCCTATTTTGTGATGAACTATGTGTTTTTTATCCTATTTTGTGATGAACTATGTGTTTTTTTTATCTTATTTTGTCATGAACTATGTGCTTTTTATCCTATTTTGTGATGAACTGTGTTTTTATCATTTTTTGTGATGAACTATATGTGTTTTTTATCCTATCTTGTGATGAACTATGTGTTTTTATCCTTTTTAGTGATGAACTATGTGTGTGGGGTTTTTTTTGTCTAATTTAGTGATGAACTATGAGTGTTTTTTATCCTATTTTGTAATGAACTATATCTGTTTTTCATTCTATTTTGTGATGAACTATATGTTTTTATCCTATTTTGTGATGAACTATGTTTTTTTTATCTTATTTTGTCATGAACTATGTGCTTTTTATCTTATTTTGTGATGAACTGTGTTTTGTATCCTATTTTGTGATGAACTATATGCTTTTTATCCTATTTTGTGATGAATTATGTGTTTTTTTTATCCTATTTTGTGATGAACTGTGTGTTTTTCATCCTATTTTGTGATGAACTATATGTTTTTTTATCCTATTTTGTGATGAACTATGGTTTTTTTTTTTATCTTATTTTGTCATGAACTATGTGCTTTTTATCTTATTTTGTGATGAACTGTGTTTTGTATCCTATTTTGTGATGAACTATATGCTTTTTTATCCTATTTTGTGATGAACTATGTGTTTTTATCCTATCTTGTGATGAACTATGTGTTTTTATCCTTTTTAGTGATGAACTATGTGTGTGGTTTTTTTTTTCTTATTTAGTGATGAACTATGAGTGTTTTTTATCCTATTTTGTAATGAACTATATCTGTTTTTATCCCATTTTGTGATGAACTATATGTTTTTATCCTATTTTGTGATGAACTATGTTTTTTATCTTATTTTGTCATGAACTATGTGCTTTTTATCTTATTTTGTGATGAACTGTGTTTTGTATCCTATTTTGTGATGAACTATGTGTTTTTATCCTTTTTATTGATGAACTATGTGTGGGTTTTTTTGTCCTATTTAGTGATGAACTATGAGTGTTTTTTATCCTATTTTGTAATGAATTATATCTATTTTTTATCCTATTTTGTGATGAACTATGTGTTTTTTATCCTATTTTGTGATGAACTATGTGTTTTTTATCCTTTTTTGTGATGAACTATGTGTTTTTTTTATCTTATTGTGTCATGAACTATGTGCTTTATATCCTATTTTGTGATGAACTGTGTTTTTATCATTTTTTGTGATGAACTATATGTGTTTTTTATCCTATCTTGTGATGAACTATGTGTTTTTATCCTTTTTAGTGATGAACTATGTGTGTGGGTTTTTTTGTCTAATTTAGTGATGAACTATGAGTGTTTTTTATCCTATTTTGTAATGAACTATATCTGTTTTTCATCCTATTTTGTGATGAACTATATGCTTTTATCCTACTTTGTGATGAACTATGTTTTTTTATCTTATTTTGTCATGAACTATGTGCTTTTTATCTTATTTTGTGATGAACTGTGTTTTGTATCCTATTTTGTGATGAACTATGTTTTTTTATCCTATTTTGTGATGAACTATGTGTTTTTTATCCTATTTTGTGATGAACTATGAGTTTTGTATCCTATTTTGTGATGAACTATGTGTTTTTATCCTTTTTAGTGATGAACTATGTGAGTTTTTTTGTCCTATTTAGTGATGAACTATGAGTGTTTTTTATCCTATTTTGTAATGAGTTATATCTATTTTTTATCCTATTTTGTGATGAACTATGTGTTTTTTATCCTATTTTGTGATGAACTATGTGTTTTTATCCTATTTTGTGATGAACTATGTGTTTTTTTATTATCTTATTTTGTCATGAACTATGTGCTTTTTATCCTATTTTGTGATGAACTGTGTTTTTATCATTTTATGTGATGAACTATATGTGTTTTTTATCCTATCTTGTGATGAACTATATGTCTTTTTTATCCTATTTTGTGATGAACAATATGTGTTTTTTATCCTTTTTTTAATGAGCTGTGTTTTTTTATCCCATTTTGTGATGAACTATGTGTTTTTTATCCTATTTTGTGATGAACTATATGTGTTTTTTATCCTATTTTGTGATGAGCTTTGTGTTTTTTATCCTATTTTGTGATGAACTATATGTTTTTTATCCTATTTTGTGATGAACTACGTGCTATTATCGTATCATGTGGTGAACTATGTGCTATTATCGTCTCTTGTGATGGTCTATGTGCTATTATCGTATCTTGTGGTGAACTATGTGCTATTATCGTCTCTTGTGATGGTCTATGTGCTATTATCGTATCTTGTGGTGAACTATGTGCTATTATCGTCTCTTGTGATGGTCTATGTGCTATTATCGCATCTTGTGGTATATATTTCATTAAATTTTAACCAACAGTATATGTCTTTATAACATCTACTAATGAATTATGTGTCTAATCATATATGCTACTGACCGACGTTTCTTTATCGTATCAGTTAACGAACTATGTGTATCTTTACCATATATGTTAATCTATATTCGTTTTGATATGTTCTTGTATTTGCTAACAACATAACAACAGTATTTCAACAGTATATCATTAAAATTACGTCTCATTTCTCGACGGAGCCACCAGATTTATAATTTTATAATTTGAACAATTTCATAAATGTTTTGTCGGCGATATAATTTTGTACGAGTCTCAAGTGTATTGAAAAGTGTCGAGTCAAATTAGAACGAAACAAGGTCATTTCGATCATATTTGTAGAATATGCTCTGTACATCATATACATAACTGGCAATGTGTTGATATTGTTTTGTATAATACTTCATTAAAATGATATTATTTGAATGTAATTGAAGGCTAAATTGTTGACGGCTTGGTTTAAGTAGTTTGTGAAGGACTGAATTAAGGTTGATAATTATTGAGTCAGAAATTATATATTCATTAACTTTTATGCCAGCAATAGATATTTCACTCACGTTGACGCGATGTGTCTTTGCAAGATTCATCCCTACCCGACTTCATCCTGGCCGTCCTTCAGCACACCGTAAGATTCTTTTGTCAGTGTCATCATTCTCGAATCTTAACCATTTTGTACAAGAATGTTAATGTTGTTTATTTAAATATTCCGTCGTATGTAAGAGAAACGCCTATGCACTGCAAAATGTACAATTTTTTCCCAGTTTTATCCAATACTGATTTTTGCGGTTTAAAAACTACTCCACATAGAACGCATATTGTTTATCATGTGAAAGATATTGAATTATAAACCTCTACATGTGTTCAAGATTGTTACTGTTTCGGAATGAGTAAGGAAATCACTAAACAAACAACCGTAAGGTTCACATTTTTAGAAAACAATTTAAAATATGGTTTGTTGATACAATTCTGTTTGGGCCTCACCAAAATCTTTTATGTTCATCTTATTACATTGATACGCTGTAAAAGGTATATGTTCGGAAAGCTAAAGAAAAAGAGAATTGTTTTTCCAAATCATTTAATTGTGCTTGCAAGTTTTAATGTAGTGCTGCGTGTCTAATAATATCAACAATCAACGGTACTATGTTGCTTGTTTAGCTGTGAATATGTAATCTTCCTAATGCTTCACATTATAATTTTTCGAAGGTCCCTTTCTTTCGAAACTCATAACTTAAGTCGTGCGAATAAGAATAAACAAACGGCTTAAATGTCTTGGGTATTGTTGCCTATTAATGGAGATTTGACGATGATTCCGGACGTATTCCTTAGTGGTGAAAACTATTTTTTATATAGCGATGTATGTGTCAATTCATTGAAATAAACCAGACTATTCAGATTATCTCCCTTTGTGAAGTTATTTCACGTGCTGGTTATGACATCTAAGGCGTCTACACTTACTTTTCTAATACTAATTTTAGTTTTAACTGATGCCTGATCATTAATCATGAAACTAGAAAAGTCTTTTCTTTCTTCCCTGTCAACACGAATGGGTCCGAATGAAAAAAAAAAAACATATCAGTACATCTAACGTGTATAAAATTAGTGTGATGGCCCTAACAAATATTTCTTTCGCATTCTCCTGTATAACTGTTTACTACAGTTTGGTCAACATGCTTCTAAATAGTCGTACTTTTCTTTCTTTTTTTTCTTCATTTTTTGTAATGAAAACTTAAGTAGCTATTTTCGAGACATATGTTATCAGTAAATTTAGATTTCCGTCAGCCTTTTGATTTGGATCGAGATTGTCAAGTACCATCTTTATATAAACAGCCAAACCTTGATCATTCGTATCATTGGAAAATGAACTATTAATATCAGGTTCAGTCGGGATACATTTTAGGTGACTGGATTTTACCCACATGTTTCAATAAATCATTTGTATATTTGAGATATGAAAAATGAGAGAGAGAGAGAGAGAGAGAGAGAGAGAGAGAGATGTATGGTTTTGCGATGGAGAAATACAAGATATTTAGACACAAGCATAAATGTATGGCCTTAAAATGAAATTAGTATACCATTTCTTCCTTTACGAATCTATTAAAAAACAAAAAGTCACTTTCAGCTTGTTTATTATTTCTAACTATTTTTTAAATATTTTCAGAGAAAACTGATGAAACTCGTATAGTTCTCGTTCTGTTGATGGTTTGTCAAAGCTATAATGCCATTATCAAAAGAGAATTCAAATACCTTGGTATGTCATCGAGAAAGGCATTTAGCTGCCATTTCCTCAGCATGATATATCCAATAGTTACAATTGAATTTAAACTCCCCGAAAGCAAGCGAACAAACAAAGCAAAGGTTAAAATTTCCTACTTATTCTCTGTGTTTTAAACCTTTACCTTTAGCATAGATTTTTCTATTTAGCTATAAAAGTAATTTATTTTACTTTATCTAAAAACAGCTCCTGATTTATACGTGCTTACCATATATATAGATTATCACTCTATGTTTCTTAAGATAGATATTCAGATAAATAGAGATCGATAGACCAAGATAAATAAATAATAATAACTACTCCACAAATTTACAAGTTCCCGCTCTTAATTTAGTCGAACTCGACAAACTTTATCAGGACATAAAAAGAAGCAGCACAGTATTCCATGTTTCTGATCAAATTTGTACTATTTCTCAGACAGACATAAGCCCCTATATCATATCTGTCTGGCGTTGTCATCCAAGTTGGCGCAGGTTCTGACATTAAAATAAGAGATATATGGATCTGCGAGTATAAAGTTAGTAATATTCAGGAACTAAGAATTTGTGGACATTTGTAGTCCATCTTCCGGTTCCAGTGAGTGTCATATGAGCAGATCTTCCTAAATATAATTCAATTGTTTTCGTTGCTTAATTATAGGTATAGGTTCAATGATCCCAACTATAGTTTGACTAATGTTTCCTTACCGTCTCGCAACTTTTCTTCATATTATTTAAAAAAGAGAAAACATATTTAATTTACCTTAATGGCTTAATAGCTATTTACCTTTGTTGAGTAGATATAAGAAAATAGTTCACCCTGATATTTTCTTCTTCATTATATATTTTCAGTGGCAAAGAAAGTAAATTTGTACTGATTTTCTTTCTCAATTTAGTGGGGTTTTTTGCGATCAAACTACGTAAATACAGATAGTACATCTATGAAAGAAGTTCCGACATTTTACATTAGTATAGCATAAACGGTTTACAAATTTACCTCCTAAATATAATGATTCATATTCGGTATTTTGCGAAAGGTAAATTAGTACGAAGGCAAACAAAATGAGGTATTCTATTTCATGTTTCTATACAGTATAACGGGTGTAGAATCTTTGCAAATGTAATTGTATCACGGATGTCTGCTTTTGACGTAGTTGATCCAGCTAATGAATGAAGCCACACGGGTATAGACACCGGGGGCGTTTCTCTGCCCACACCCATAACCCCAGGAAACAACACCTGCCAGAGCCCAGGAGTCTCCCACCTTGCAAACCAACGGACCACCAGAGTCTCCCTAAAATTAAACAACAGCCTTTTTTAAATCTATATTAATAGCACATACTGAATATATTTTATGTTTTGACTTTAATAAAAAGTCAAATTTTAAGCTGCCGCTTGTTTCAAGAAAGTTACTATGGAAAATGACACCATTGCCGCTACGGAACATAATGCGTTAACGCTTGCGTAGATACCATTAATTATACTACCCTAAATATCGAGTCGATTCTGGGGGAAAACAGGACAGTATCTAGTTGAATTGTACTGGAAAAAGGGTCGCGGAAGTTCTTAACTATGCCCGTTTATATAAAATAAGAGTATACATTTAATTCCAAAGGAATTCGTCTGTTTTCGATATAGTCAGGGAAGAAAGAAGATTGGCGAACGAAAACGTTTAGAACTACCCTGTGAAACATTATTTCCCTCACGTAACAAATGCATAGTTAATTGGGATTTTAATTACAAGCGACTCTTATTCCATTTTTTAAAATCTAAAATGTCGCAAATGATTTTGACCAAGTTAATTGATAGTTATGAATCATGGAATCCACTGTCAATTAAATAATAGGATGAAGATGCCTTATTTAAAAAAAAGAATGTGCAAATCTCGCCTGTATTTAATGCGGCCAATATTTTGGCCATTAAGTTCAGGAATTGACGTTGACCTGTGTGCTAACATTACCTGGCAAGCGTCTTTGCCGCCTTGTGTGTATCCTGCGCATATGTTGCTATGGTGTACCATACCGCGGCCAAGGTAATATTCGCACATGTCGTTCGAGATGATCGGAACATCCACTTTCAGCATGTAACGTGTTGCACTCCCACCTTGAAATAGACAAATAGACACATATATAGCATTATTTAAACATACATACATACATGCATACGTAAGTACGTACGTACGCGCACGCACGCACACACACACACACACATCCATCCATCCATCCATCCATCCATCCATCCATCCATCCATACATACATACATACATACATACATACATACATACATACATACATACATACATACATACATACATACACACATTGAATTTTGATGTCAGATCTCTGTTTGTTTGGGTTCACATATCTGTATTGGAAGCTTTGAATTGGAATCGGCTAAAAGGCTATTAAAAATCAAGTACCGTACCCATAATAAGAACTTTGAAATTTATTTCTAAAACCAAATGATGACATATGTATTTACAGAAATAAAGACATAAATAATGATAATAACAATAAAAAAATTTTAAAAATATAATTATGAAAGATTAAGATAATAAAACATTCAGAAACTGGAAAGACAATTTGGTAAGCCGTGGTTACAGGAAATGATTCACAGCCCTGTTGCGAGCAAATATTTATGAGAATCAATAGTTTTGTTTGCACTTTCAATATTTTCCCTTCAAAATAAATCCATTTATATTGTTTAGTTCAAAAAACAGCATGCGTGTTAGGTTTCTATGCCTGCCACGTGGTATAAGCTATGTTGATTATCTTTGTATTTATCTCCAAAGAATCCGATATGCGTGTCACTTCAAGAAACATTGTAGATATGCTGTCATTGGGAACTACCAATATTCCTCAGCTGTGGGAAGCTAAACAGTTCGGGAAATATTAGGCTTTGGAGAAAGGTATCGTTCTGATTTCCGGAACGACGTAATCTGACCTTCACCCTCAAGAATATTGTTTAACCAGGTAACAGTGGATTGTATATATGATCTTCCTTATGAAGCATATTTGCATGAAACCACGATTGCATCACCTCTCAACATGGCAAAACTATAAACTTTTTCGCTATTATTGCGCTGAATTATTTTGCAGACTGAAGCATTAGTTCACATGCTGATAAGCTGGACGTTTTCACGACAAACTGCCGTGAATTACCCGTTATGCACAATTAAATCCACAACTGTATTCTAATGCATGTAGTGTAATTTCAGATTTACAACTGTTCTGCAAAAATCACAGTTATGAGAATCAAATAGGAGTTGGCGTTTCTTTAGTAGTTTGAAATAAATATATTAAATTTACACTTAAACGATACCATCATAAAATGGATAGCAATGACGTTGTACAATGTGAAAATCCTATAGCAATACACTACCAGTCATAAGTTTACTTCTTTTAATCAAACTCTTTCTCAAATTGTATTTTTCATTTAGTTTTTTTCTGTATGTCTGCTTTGAGGTTTTAATTCTATTATTAGTATTTGACTTTGTGCCCTTCACCTATTTCCTTTGAAGATGTTTCTTCTAAATCCGTTACAGCTTTCATCGCTTTATCGATTTTGACTGATAATTTGTACCCAAAAAATATGACTATCTATACCCTTTTGAATTTTTCTTTGATATCAATTTCCAATTGTTCAATCTCAAGATCTAACTTTTTTTTAATAATTATGTAAATTAAATGTAACATCTGCTATTTGTTTGGTCTACCACTCAGATCTGAGGTAGACAAATCGTACCTTGTTTTCATAAATTGCATTACGCAGCAATCCACATTCCTTTTGTGGGGATTTTTCTTGTCTCTCAATCCACATTTCGTTTGTTCCTTTTATGTTATCTCTGTTAATCATATTGTGGATCTTTGAATTAAAATATTAATATATTTATCATGCCCAAATCAATAACACAACAAACGTAATGGTAACGTGAAAGATTATTTTGTTACATTCATTGCAAGCTCGGGGTCGTGATGTTCCTGCCACAAATTTAACGGATTTTGTTTCCAAACCAATTGGAGTTATGCCAGCCTCTCCACCCAGTTCAGTTGTCTACAGCTATACATGTTTGCTGTATACACCAGCTTTGACTGATGCTTCATTGTCAAATATTCTGTCCAAGATTTTGTTTTTCACCTCAACTAACTCGAATTTTTCGGCTTACATAAGCAGTTCGTCGCCCCATACATTACACTGCAGTATCCAAGGCGCAAAAACGTCCATTTTAACAAAATATTTACTACATTTCTTAAACTGCGTGTTGGCATTTGTTAATAATTTAAAATGTATAACCATAAATAATTCCGGATATTTTATAAGGGAACTATTATTTAATATTTCAAGTTGTAAATGTAATTCCAGGCTGTGTATGTGCTAGGGAATTTTGGGTGTGCGATACGGGCTCATTGACTGAATATCCCTATTCCATGATCGATCAGCCATGAAACGTAAAATGAGTACGTAATGAAATTATATTTGTAACACTCACCATTATTATGTTACAAATATAACCATTTTGTGGGTTTTTTTAAGTTAATTTGTTCAACTGATTTTGTCATGAATAATAAAAATACGATGTTTATATCAGTTACGTGGAAACAAGATTCCTCGGGAATGTCTGTACAATTACTAACTAAAGGAAACTACCAACGTACAACGAAAAAGTACCGTGATACATATCTTGGGAAATAAAATTACATCACCGCAACACATCGATATACCGGTAATACCGCGCATTTCTAGGATGTATGTAGGTAGGTAGGTCAGTAGGTAGGTAGGTATAACACCAGAATCGTTCTGTTTCAAAAGACGTTTTAAAAAAATAGAAGAAAATTCAGTTTCCCATGCTTTATCACATCAGCATGATTGAAGCGAGAGTAACAAAGAGTATGATGAATAAATTTCCCAGTAAGAGATAATTTAATTTATAATATGTTTTTTTTTTCCAACTTATCGTGGCAAATGACTCCAGGACAAGATATTTGATCACTGAATGAGGTTTATGCCTACAATGAAAAGGTTTTTACAATGTAAGTTTAAGGATATAGACTTTTGTGTGTGCTCAATTTGCGAATTTGCGATGTCATTTCAGCCTACTTTTCTGGGAATACTTTAATATACGAATCACAGGAAAACACAACGCGACTCTGTGTACAGACTCACCAGAATGTGTGGCTCCCCATCCTGTGACGGTACAGACTCTGTTAGTGAAATCATCGGTTTCACTCGGCAAGCAAGCTGCTCTGATGTGCATACCACTTAGATCTACAGGCCTATCCAATTTCATCATTGCAATATCGTTTTCATTGGTCTGGGAGTCATAGCTTCCATGAACGCTGATGACGCTTGCGTGATGGATGTTGGAAGAGTACATCTGTGACATGTCATGAACGCCAAGAGCGACTGTCCAATAATCACCAGACATGCTTAAATAAAATTGTTGTTAATATAAATGTTTATATTTCATAAATCAAACTGTTTTTTCTTTCTGCATCGTTAATAAAAGAAATCACTCAAAAATATAACGTTAGGTATTCAAAATGAGCACTGAAACTGGTAAACATGACACCGGAAATGTTACTTGTATTTGCTTTCAAACAACTTCTTGGTGTATTCATGCTAGTTAAACGTTTCTTTGGACATATATTCAGAACGATTAACAGTATGTGTTTCGTTGTAGATCGCCCTTTGAAAGTTTTTACAAATATTGGAAAATTCTCATTAGGTAGGCAGTTTTGTTTATTTTGTCTGCTTGCGATCACTCTCTCTCTCTCTCTCTCTCTCTCTCTCTCTCTCTCTCTCTCTCTCTCTATATATATATATATATATATATATATATATATATATATATATATATATATATATATGTGTGTGTGTGTGTGTGTGTGTGTGTGTGTGTGTGTGTGTACCCTTCGAAGCAATGAGCTGCTGTTACGATCCAGTTCTCGTCAATCAAAGTTCCACCGCACAGGTGATCTCCTCCATACCTCACCGATACCTGAAGAAAGGCAGCAGTAGCAGTATTAGTAATGGTAGAAGTAGCTACAACAGCAGTGTTAATAATAGTATAAGCAGTATAAATAGTTGCTGTAGGATGAGTACGAGAAGGATTAACAAAGTCAGCATTAATACAACGAGTAGTAGGAGATGGAGGTTGAAGAATGGGTATAAACGGAACAATATCGCTACTTGAAGTAGTAGTGATAAATGTGGTCAATTAGACAAAGCTGCTAGTGTTCAAACCACTAGTTATCATTTGTAAGAAGGAAGGAAGAATGAAAGAAATTGCAAAGTTGTCAATGCCAGAACAAGGACAGTTCAAAGATATAGTAAATGAAATTACATTTCCCAGCTACATGTATGAATACATATTTGAAGGCCATCAAAGTAAGACTGGGATTTTAAGAACGTTCCGAACAGTGTTCGCAGTAAATGGATGACCAGTTGTGTCGTCTTTTAATCTTTGTCTAAATTATTACGTTATTATAATTGAGCTGCATAACGATTTGAGTAAGGACAGAGACCCAAACACACATATGGTGTCACTTAAAATGGTGCACAATTTCACATACATGTACTTTGAACTGAAGTATATTCTTTTCCGTTTTTGTGAAATGTTCTTACTATAAAATCCCCTTTATGAAATATTCTTGACTATTTGAAACTTTAAATGTGCTAACTAGTAGTATAAAATGGATCAACAGGTCAAATGAAAGGGTGAATGGTCCGAATGCGAGTATATGACAAGCAAACCAGAGAGAGAGAGAGAGAGAGAGAGAGAGAGAGAGAGAGAGAGAGAGAGAGAGAGAGAGAGAGAGAAGGGGAAGGCCTTGTGCAAATTAGACGAAAAACGTTATTGTGATTAGCAACTGGATTTGTTATGTAATGAAAACAACATATGTGTGACATTCACTCGAATTCAAAAATTGAGACACCGCTTATACAACTGTAATCTTTACACTCGGTGGCGTTTGGACTGGTTTCCTGTACATATTAATTTGTGTTACGCAATAGTTGGCTGACAGATAACACCTAAGGCCGATGAGTTAATTAGCGTATGTACATAACCTGCCATGGATATTCCCCTGGGGTGGAGAGAGATCCGCCAACGATACGGTGACTTCCGGTCAGCAGGGGATGACCACATGATCCTGCATAAAAAGAAAACTACATAATTCATATGCAAGGCAAACGAAGAATAAAGAAAACAGAAAAGAAGAAAACAAATATGTTACGAAACACTTCTTGGCCCCCCCCCCCCGCATCTAAACCAACGTTTTGATGTTCAGATGTTAAAATTATTTTAGCAAACTAAGTGCTATCAGTGCAGACACAAAAGCTTAAACTGACGTCCAAGAAATGAGTAGATAAACTGACGGATGCAAAACAGGATGTGGATTATATACAGGATTATAATGCAACCATCTACTCATTTCCGGTTGGCACTGCTAAACCACGGCAATGGACTTCACTCCTAATACCTTTGCACAAACTAATTCTCGTTGTATTGCTGCTCGGTTAAACAAGAAACCAGACCAAAACTGGTTCTTAAAATGCACTACCATCTTTGTCTTCAAACGCATGATGTAATTCATGTATTTAAATGTATTTATGATTAATAAACTCTAATTACATCCATACATAAGTTATATTTATATCCTCGAGGGCCTTTTTACCCCGTTGTATCTCCTTGTAAACTAATTATTTGATAGTTTTTGCACAAAATATTTAATTGTAAGATCCAATTTTAATATCATGTAAAATATTAATGTAACCAATACCAATATACTTGACACCAAGTATCATGTTAATAATACACACCAAGTATCATGTTAATGATTTGTAAAACTTGGCACTTTCTAGAATTCACGGTATAAAGGAGATAACCCAGTATAAGCTCTGACGTTGTCACCTTTCCTATTTAACTTAAAGAGAAATCAGACCCAGTTGTCAAAATTTCGCAGTGATTTGCCACGAAATTTAGGAAGATAAACCCGTCCTAATAAGTACAAGATAAATAAAAAAGTATTGCTTAATTTCATTTGTTGATCTACGCGAGGTCAGTTTTAATGTTGTTGTGAGTATACAGACACACATATAAAGAAACTCCTGAAAGTGGAAAACCTCTTTAATAAAACGGATAATATTCATTCTATGATAACGTACATTCCTGTACTTACCACTACTCGAACCTGTTCCAGTAGATCCTGTAGACCCAGATCCAGTGCCGCTACTTCCGATTGAGCCTCCATAGCAACAGGCCTCCAAGAATCCACAGTAGCTTACGGTTTGAAGGGTCCCTGATGGACACCCGCTCCCGAATAATGATACACACTGCCCGTGGAGAACTGACACACACGCTGAGACAGGCAAAGAAAAGAGAATTTGAGAATATTTTATTTGAGTATGCCTTATTTTTAAACTGTATCATTCGTGACTTTGAAGCCATCCTTATAAATGTCCGATTATATATATATATATATATATATATATATATATATATATATATATATATATATATATATATATATATATATATGTGTGTGTGTGTGTGTGTGTGTGTGTGTGTGTTTTTATTTTGTTCTACGTAAACAACAGCATACTCCTCTTCAACTTCGTACCTAAACATTCATGGCATTACCGTTACCGAGAAATATAAATGAAACGTATGATTCTCTAGTTTGCTTTCCTAATTTATTACACAACAGTATCCAAGGGAACACCTTTTTCATTTACGAAGATGAAGCTATACATAATACGTGACATGCAACACGTGACGCTCTTAGCTGGTTCAAAATTAGGTCATTGTTCTAAAGGCCATCTCTCAGTCAGTGAAGGTTAGTTTTGAATGACATAATTAGGGATTTTGTTTTTCTTGAGATATGATCTATGCGTGGCTGACTATGATGTCTGCGCCAAAGAGAAGAAAAAAAAAATATTCGTCAATATCATGCAAATGTAATTGTAATTGATGGGAGAGGGCTTGTTTCTTCTCAGCATGCAACAATGAAACCTATTCAGAATATTCAGAAACACGTATCAGAAATAAAACATATTCATGGTGGATGATTTTATTATTTCTTATTCTAAGCGCAATTCATGATTTGACCAACATTAAAATTGTCACCAAAAGTTACATCTGATTTCGTGTTCGTTGCAATTACTCAGGACTAACAAATCCAAAATATTTCTTATTTAAATTAGAAATGAAAGTCCCAAGAAGTTGTTTAGTCATAATCCATCTTGCAAATTATGTTTTAGCACTTTTAAAAGAAAACAACCCAATGCATTATGATGCCTAATATTATCTGTTGAATCTGGAAATCTGTAAAAATATAACAAGATTCAAATTAAGGAAAATCGTACTTTATGGAAGACATACTTTACGTGCATTGAAGTTTAATTACATTCACATATAACATACTAAAGATTACATTTGGAGTGAATATTATTGATCAGTCTCATCAATATGTAAAAGGGATATTGTTTAGATTAGAAATTAACCTTTTGTGGTTATCTTGTGTGAAGATTTAATTTAATTTACAATACATATTATTCCAGGTAAAGTAGTCTACTTTTTTGTTTGCTTTTTATATTACATTCAATATGTTCAATAATTCCACCCCCACCCCACATGCATACATACATAGCATGTACGCACGCACACACAAACACATACATACATACATACATACATACATACATACATACATACATACATACATACATACATACATACATACATACATACATACATACATACATACATATATTTCATACCAAATCGACGAAGACAGAACACGTTGCTTTTAATCGTCCAGCATAATCAATATTTTGCATGTGTGTGTATCGCCTATAAATTTTAGTTATATCACTTACTGCAAATTTGTTTTTATTATTTTTTTAGTGTATCACGAACGATCAATGTGACGCTGGGTTTGATTTGCACACTACAACAGAGAGTTGAACTACTGTGAAAACATTACATGTCAGTTATTATTTTACAGAGCATTTAAAAAATATATAGTATCTGTCGGATTCCTCTTCTAACCCAGAGTTACCACTTAGACTCAAAATCTACCACCTTGGGCAAATTTTCAATACTACAAAAATGGGTATACTATATTTTCTAAATTACACGAAAGATTTTGAATTTTATTAGGAACTAAATTTGTTCATTCCTTTCATTTATATCTAAGATGGCGAAAACCGCTCCCTGTAAACACGGGATGAGTGGTGTTCCTGCCAAAGCCAGATCTGACCGCAAATTAGTGTATACTTACCTGTTTTGGGTAATCTATAACTGGACATGACCTGGTCTGAGGACAAGCTTCAAGTTATGACCAAGCCACGCAGTACAAACTGGTTATCGATTGTGTCAAAGGTTGGTAGATACTGGGGAGACACTTGTTAATTTGAAAATATATCCCATTTCATTTTATTATTTAAACACAAATGTTATGTGTAAACGTTGGACTATATAATGCAGTACATTTTAAATTGAATTTCTAAGCGCGCGCTGTAAATTTAGTTTTTAAATTACTTCTCGACCACTCCGGTGACTTAGTAGTTTGAGCGTCCGCCTCTGATACGGGTGGTCGTGGGTTTTGAATTCAGGCCGAGTCGTACCAAAAACTTTTTTAATAAATGGTACTAGCAGGTGCTCATCATTAATATATCAGTTTTATGACTTGTCGGCCTGGTGTCGGGATAATACGACGGGGTGGGACACGTTGCCACATGTCTGCGACATGAAGCTAGAAATTATTATAAACTGCCGCACTACATGCATTGTACAACGATATGACAGAAATTGTTAACGCTACGGTAAAAACAAACAACACACACAAACCCACATAGTACCTCTCCTACAAGTGCAACCTGTACTTACCATTCCTACCGACCATGATTTAATGCCATGTGCTTCCTAACATGAGGACAGAATTGGTTGATGAGCACGGTAATATTATCTACAGAAATAGTGGGATAATCTGCTATGCAAACTTTTGACGGCAATGATTTTTTATTACATGTTTATGATAGCAGAGTCCAAACGTCATGGCATGTAACGTATACCAATAGCAAATACGCTGACAATATTGAAAGTTTCTGGAGAAAAACTGATATTTTAAGACTTGAAAAACTTTGTAATTATAGGAATGAATTGGATAATATTGACTTTATATTTTGTAATATATTTATAAATCTAAAAATCCAAATGTCTCTCTCTCTCTCTCTCTCTCTCTCTCTCTCTCTCTCTCTCTCTCTCTCTCTCTCTCTCTCTCTCTCACACACACACACACACACACAAATCCTACAACAATATAATCATTAATCCATACTGAGTGACCCCCAGTTCAGTAAGCATTGTGATTGCTAGTATTTCAGATAATACTGATATGTACCATACTGCAGTTAATAATGGTGAGAAATGATCATCTGCAAATCATGTTAAATGCCAATGTGTAGAACACATCAGTCACGACCTGAACTGAACTTCCATATCTCACTGAAAATAACCAGTGTTAACAGAACACACAGTTATACCTGAAAAAATGCCAACACCAAATATGAACAAATAAGGAAACTGTGTATAAAGCTGTGGTTAAAGCGCAACTTGAATACATTTCCTCAGTCCAGGTACATACGTACTGACAGCGTGAGGGTTCGATGCGCCGAAGGCAATGTTCTTCAAGGGCGTCCCTGTAAACGGGGAGAAGTGTTCTTTAATGGCTCTCCTACCTCGCCATAGAGAACAGTTTTTATGTACTCCTTTGTCAGGAAGTGACTACGTTACACTAAGATGAGGTGAAATACTATACGAATTTCAGATAAAAGAGCTCCCGACGCCGTCCCCCTTGGCATGGCGCCCTGACAAATTGTTCTAACCCTCAAGCAGACATAGCAATACACAAATTTGAGAAAAAAAATGAAAACAGTTATAAAGTAGTGCAACTCTATTAGTCCAAAAATAATTACTCGCAACCTGCCTGTCTTACTGATATGCAGATCAAATTAGGCATTCTATCCCACCCAAGACAACGCCCTGCTGTTTGATTGGTCATGTTTTACGAAATCGTACATAAACGTCTGGATAATCCCAGCTTGCACCAGAATAAAAGTACACGGGCACGTCTTCGTTTACCCAAATTCAGTCAAAAATGCGCTTTTAGGAATGTTGTTCTCTTCCTCTGATTAGAATATAGTAGAATAAATTGCCTCAAAATGTATCAGTCATTCCCGAACTATTGTCCTTCAAATAAGCATTTTGCGCAGTCATTTTGTACCATAAAATCGTTGTTTTGCCTTAGTTCTTTTGATTTGCTTTAGCTCTTTGCTTTGTTTTGTTGAGTTTGTTATGTTTTTATGTATTTCTTCCTAATCATAGCATTCAACACAGTCAAATATTCGCTTTTATCACGTTGGCGTTATTCTTTCGTCTTCTACTAAATTTGCATGGACGTGGAACAGAAAATAATCTAAGAGGCTGGAAACAGCCGGATATTTAAATGCCATTACATCTTTTCACAGGACTGCTTCTAACTAATAGTCACAATGCATTTTGTTGCATGTTAGCGATAATGCAATATGGTGCAAGTTTTGGATCCCGTTCTCAACGTTTACTATGTTTTTGTTTAAGTATCATCATTGAAGGAGGAATGTTTTATGCATCATAGGATAATCTCTTGGCGAGAAAGGAGCAATTCAGTCCCAAATTGTAAATGATGTAATTAGATTTGTATTCGTTATCTTTTGATCATAAAGTTCTGTTTTTGCCATTTGAAGTAAAAAATATTCAATGCTCGTTCATTCACAGTAATATATTTGTCAACATTGAGTGACAGAAGTTTATCTCTCACTATATAAACCTCTTTAAATATATAGATATACCGTCAAAATAATAAATTCGAGGTTTATCCGAACTCTACATCCTATTCAACGCCTTGATTTGAACTGACTTTATGGTTCATATTTTAGTATGCATGGCAAATGTTTTAGCAAATTCATCATGAATATTCGGGATATTACGCTGTTTCTCAATCTTATAGGATTTATGGTAACTTTGCTCGAGTGTAAGTCTTTTTGAGACTATTCCATATAAATTTTCGCACTCAAATATATTTTGTTTATTTCCATAAGCAGCCAATCTCTTAAGTGAAGTTTTAAAATATCAATTGGGATTTATATTTTCATTTCTTTTTTTTTTATCTCCTTAGACTCTTATTGCTCGTATCGTCTTCTTCATTCTCTCCCTTTGTATCTATCCTTTTGAAAATACCCTTCGCTCAAGTATCGTATACATTTTGATTAATTGAATTAGGAATACATGTTTTCCTAAATAAATTACTTACAATATACAGCCTCCGTGTGGTAGACATTAAGAAGTACATATATCGTGGATAGGAGAGCGATCGCCATCTTCTTACCAAGGTCAGTAACGAAATGGACGGATTACAGATGTTCCCGACTTCCTTATCTTTAGTCATCTTATCTCCTCAAGACGTTTCGTATATACCCTTTTAATCACACATGTGTTGCTACTGGCTTACTAGGTCTTGATCTGGTACAGTGGAGCTAAAGACTGTGATCATAATCATATTTGCTTACACACTTTGTGATAAACTGAGTTAAAACTATTTTATTGACAATTCAATAAAATAAAATAAAAATAGTTTTAACTCAATTAATCGAATGCAGGGTGATTCGATTCTCTCCGTTTTTAAAGCAGTACACCTTTAAAAGGAGATATACGACCAGAAGTAGGGCTCACATACTCATGGGACACAATTACTGGGATACTGACTGAACTGATCGGTTTCGAATGGAAGAAGGTTACGAAACCCCATTTCAAGTCACGTTCTCTGTCAAGTAAAAAAACGTTCGGCAATTCATCAATGGATTATATAATCTATTCTTATTTATGTTATACTAGTTCGTGAATCACTGGGGTAAAATATCAGTTTAATTTTGTCACTAAAGACAATTCTTAAGAGACACCAGTACCATTATCACCAAGGAATTTCATCTGCCACGTTGCCTATAGAAAGGTTCAGTTCTAGCACGTCTTGATGTCAAGCAAGATAGCCACATTCAAATCTCACTTTTAACGTTTTTTCAATTTTATTTTACAGGTGTGCATGATCCTATTTGTAATTAGAAATATAATTATGTTATTAAAGATATTTTCTGCGAGAAATTACACACCAAACGACAGCACAACATTACCAGTAAACGGCTGGCATATCTGCTGCTTCTATCTGTAGTACACTTTAGCTATTAAACACGGCTCAGCATAGAGTAAATACGAACATTTGTTTGATGTGAGGAGAGATAATGGATAAAGATATATATTTCAACTTCTAAAATTAAATCCTCCAGTGTTCCTGACACAAGCGTGTGTGTGTGTGTGTATATATATATATATATATATATATATATATATATATATATATATATATATATATATATATATATATATATATATATATATATATATATATATTAAAACTATTATTTATTAGATTCAAATGTACAGTTAAAAGCTTGTTTAATATGATTACATTGCGTGAAGACTTTTTAATGCAAATCGCATACTCCATACAGGTTAATGTTCAAATATGAAAACTAATAAACAGCCAGTTCGATAAAATCGGCACATTTCAATGTAAAGTATCATCTATGTTGCATGTGCGAGACCCATCCTTTTCCATGACAGTATAGAAAGATAATAAATAATGACCATTTAGAACTAGCCTCGTGTCCTTGGCTGTTAATACGTCATACGTTACTGACATCACAATGCTAGATAGCATGACAGTAACGTGAACAATTGTTAAAGCTATATAAACCGAATGAGTTCTTCAATATGTTTCATTGAAAAGCTGCTGGAAAAAAAATTAAAAATTAAAAGCATACGTATTTAATTAATTAGAGGTAGAGTGTGTTTTTTTTTTTAACACCTATCATTTTATAAAACTATCTTCTTCAAAATTCCAGTAGCATTTTTAGATTTTTAATCACAATGTACGTGGTTCATGTGTACACCGGATTCCTAGTAGCCAAACCGAGTGTGAACTAAATAAAACTGTCTAAAAATAACACTAGGGGTGAAAACTTAGTGCTGCGGAAGGGTCATATATAACGTGTGTCTACTCTTGACGTAGTTGGTCCAATTGATAAACGAGGACTCATAGGTGAAACATCACGGGATAGTTCCTCTCACCAAATCCATATTTCCAGGCGACTACACCTGCAATAGTCCAGAATTCTACCACTTTACACATCAGTGGAGCACCGGAGTCTCCCTAAAAATAAAGACAGTGATTATTCACCGTAAAGAGAAGGATAGAACTTGGCAAAAAACGTTGTTGTTTTGTTTTAGGTTTCCTTTTTCTTTTTTTTTTCTTTTTTTACCGAGGTTTCGTTGTCAGAACTTTGAATTTCCGGTGTTTCTTAAAATGTCGGATGGTAAATCTGATATATTAGTACATACATTTGTAACAGTATAACAAATATTTAACATCACTCCCTGAAAGAGAAATAAAATAAAAATAACTCAATGAAAATTGAAAATTTCGATTATTCTAATAGGGAAAACGTGTTACTTAGTTGAATTGATTAGCAAACCATTATGCACAGTGCCGTCTGTGCAAAGTAAACTGTTGTAGTCAAATAAGCTTTGACTGCCATGTATCAAACATGGATACTAAATTATATGAACCATGCTATTTCAGTTACTGCTTTATCCGTCTTCTTTCGTTACCGAAATTATGCTGATGTTTGGACTACCCGAACCAAAAAATAGATGTTAAGTAATTTTGATACGACTGAAATTTTCTGTGAAAACCTCAAAAAGAATTTTTTTCTTACTTTTCAGATTCCCACAATAATATTTGAAAGAAAGTTTTCCACTTTTGATGACATTGTAAAAATACAAACGCTTGCTGATTTCACGACAGATTTTTAAATTGTAAAATTTTACTTGGAATTTCAGTAAAGAAACTTTTAAAAACATGGGGAATTTAATTTTCAGAAAACGACGTTTTCTTAATATATGAGCCAAAATTCATATGTCCCAAGGACGAGAAACCCAAATTTTTGTTGTTACGTGTTTAGGCTCTTACAAAACGTAGCAAGAAGAAAGTGAAAACAAAAGGCTTTTAAACATATAACAAATAATTTTTGCTTAGAAATTCAAAGTAAAAATGGAAAATAAAACTTACGGTTCTAATAAACTAATCCAAAAATATTCCAAGAATAATCCAAGATTTAAAAAATAGAAGTCCCTGTAATAAAAGGTCTAATAAAACTGAGTTCGAATGCAGATGAAACCACTTTATGAATCTTACTGTGAGAAAATATTAAAACAAAATAAATAAGGAACAACATCAACATTATATACAAATTTTATATTAAATTGTTTACGAAAAACAATCAGTCAAAACAGAACTCTATGCCAGTAAATAAACTTACATTACAATTGCAAAAACTGGAATAAAAAATGTAAAACTTACAAACACCTAAATTAAATCAAATATACATTAAATCAGAAATACATAACGAGATAGATAGAAAGATAGATAGATAGATAGATAGATAGATAGATAGATAGATAGATAGATAGATAGATAGATAGATAGATAGATAGATAGATAGATCAAAACCGGTGTCGGAAATAAGCTAAATATTTAGTTGTTTATTTGAACCGGCAGTCTAATTCACCTAAATTTATATTGACCGACATAAGGTACATTAGCTTGCGGGCACCCGCCATGGGTTTTCTTCTGATTTCCTCGCAAAGTTTCGTCAAGTATAAAATATATCGACCATTCAAATGGTCGGAGATTTCTTCTATTTCCCCCAGTTTGCTATCGTCTCGTTCAGCTAGACCTCTCTAGTGACTCTGCGAAGGGTCTAGTTGAACTACAATATCATCTAACTCCAAGCGCACAAGCGCACAATTCCAACATCTTCACCATCATAGGTGATGTTGTGTATGTTTAAAGAACTTTTGCAATCGACGTTCAGTAAATAAATTTTCCAAAGTTTAGAGATGATATGATATCGTGTATGAAATTTGTCATCATCCTTTTTCTCCAAGAAATAGTAACAAAAGTGTGGGAAACAAGAAATAGTAACAAAAGTGTGGGAAACAAGAAATAGTAACAAAAGTGTGGGAAAAAGGTCACATCCTTAGAGGTCAATACTGGAACTTATTGAAACATACTAATATAAAATATATAATCATTATTTAAGTAAGTTGGAAACCAATACACGAAGAGATGTCAATTGTTCTTACCAGCTGCGTTGCATTGAGAAAGAAAATAGCCTTTGGAAATAACAAAGTGATTGCTTAACGCTTCTGGAAAATACGGCGGAAATAATTTAGGAACACTATAGCATAGAATCATAGATACTATTTTGATGTTGAACACATAACTATTTCGCTTCATTTAAATTGTATATGTTCCAAATTACTCCTTATACAGGATCATCAAATGATATCAAATACATTAGAGGATGAGTGTGTTAACCTTTATGGGAGACATGCTTAATAAGAAACAAACCGTTAAGAATACAAAATGGATCGAAATAAACTCCCGTATCTTAAGATAACGGAAACGAACGCTCCTGTATTGATATATTGTAAAATCAGAGTGCAAAGTTTACTCAGGTAATATTTTTCAGCTAAATTTACAGCCTTGTTGCAGTGGTATTATCCTTTTGCAACCGCGATAACCCCGCACTTGAGGAGAATCCTTTCCTACGGCGATAAGCCACACTTGAGGAGTAACCCTTCCCATGGCGATAACCCACACTTGAGGATTATCCTTTCCTATGGTGATAACCTACACTTGAGGAGTATCCTTTCTCATGGCGATAACCTACACTTGAGGAGTATCCTTTCTCATGGCGATAACTCACACTTGATGAGTATCCTATCCCATGGTGATAACCTACACTTGAGAAGTATCCTTTCTCATGGCGATAACCCACACTTGAGGATTATCCTTTCCCATGGCGATAACCTACACTTGAGGAGTATCCTTTCTCATGGCGATAACTCGCACTTGAGGAATATTTCGCTCACCAGTGGACTCAGATCACAATCATTTTTTCCTAGATACACGCCATATTTAATTCTTAGTTCTGAACGTTTCACTTTGTCCAAATCCTAATAAATCAGATGTTAATCTAAAGAACATTCAAAGATGAACCGACGGTGAAAGTCTTGTATAGTTTATCCGACAATGCTTTGAGAGCTGGAATATAAACAAGTGCAAAGTCCATGTATTTCACTTCCGATCAGCATCAATGCCTCATTACTAGCTGTGATCTTTCGCGGAAATGCACACAGACAACCACACCATAATGATCATATTCTAAGGAATAAATAATTCCGTTTAAATCTATATCAAAAATACTTAAATCTAACTCTTGTATCGGCACCAAAATGAGAGAGGAAAAATGCCCTAAAAACAAAATCGGAACATCGTGGGTACCAAACCTGAAGTAATAATTGGGACCAAAGTCATACTAAGTCACATCTGCGGTGGTCATAATACAGCAGATAACTAACAACTACAACCGTGCAAGGCGTCATTGTAAAGGGCACCAGACAATCACAGAAGTTAGTGGAGGAGAGTGGTGGCGGACACTCTTGCATCTAACCGATAGATGGATGGATGGATGAATGCGTTACATATCAGCACAGAACATTTGTTTAGCCTGTAATTTCCGATAAAATATTTCAAGCAACGTAGGATAGGCGATGGCTTTTCAAAATTACCCCTTCTGTTAAAAAATATTTTTTTATCATCTCCAATCAGAGTATCCGATCGACGTGAAATCTGGCCTAGGAGAGTATCTAGAACGAGGCTGAATGTAAAAAGACACAGCGCTACAGCAATGCGACACAGAGATTATGGCCAAACTTTACACGTTGCTGACATGTGTTTGAGTGTATTGGACTTTAAATGATAATCTAGTTAGTTTATTGGGTCAAACTTTTATCTTTTTTGAATGTTGACTTTGACGTGTCGACAATCATGATGTACATATGCAAAGTGTTTTTCGAGTGATGTATCATTTAATTCAAAGGTATTAAAGGTATATAGTCTGTTTCTCTCCCATTCCCCCCCTCTCTCTCTCTCTCTCTCTCTCTCTCTCTCTCTCTATATATATATATATATATATATATATATATATATATATATATATATATATATATATATATATATATATATATATATATACTTATTATTTTTAATCCTAGTTTCTCGAAGCTGACCCTACCAACTTTATTAAACCGTTTTCCCATTTATAATACGTCTAGCGGATAATTATTTTTAATATAAATTAACTAATTTAAGCTGATTATCTAATGAAATTTTCAACTCAGGAAGGTAACGACAGAAAATATAATTCTCTAACGCCAACCGACCTTCCTTTGCTTTGATAATGTATTTCACGTTCACTTGAGTTGTTGTAGTCAAGAACAGGTCCAAAAGTAACGCCTGTAGCAATCAGAATGCATGTATCTCAGTTTTCTTTACTTTTACTTCGCATTAATTTTAAAGGCATGCTTGCAAACTAGGACCAGTATTGTCCAATAAATATGGGTAACTCGTCCATTTGCCTATAATACTTTCCCGTCACCTTAGTACGTATATTAGGTCAGAATTTGTGGTAAAAGTAATAAGATTGAAATTTTCTCTAAATTGTACTAAAAGTCATTTTTCACTAATTTATATTTAAAGTAATTTTCTACAGAAATATATTGAGATTAATTTCATTTATTTTATATCACAACTATATACTATGTTAATAAAGTTTGCGCCCTTATAAGCAAAGGCAAAACTCCCTTGCATTTTTAAATTTATCTCGTATTGTAAAGTCAGCAAAACAAATACACCCAGTAAACAACAAAGGTTACGGACTACCCATTCTTAGAATTTCCCTTGAATGAGTAAATTAGTGATGTAGCAAACTTTCTGTCGAGTGACGTAAAAACATGGGCGATCCTGTGTATTAGAAATGAGAGCCTTTTCTGACTCGAATGAAATGAAGACTAAGATCTTAGAAAGTAACCATATTTGGTCATATGGTTACGTCCAGATTACACACACATCTCTCTCTCTCTCTCTCTCTCTCTCTCTCTCTCTCTCTCTCTCTCTCTCTCTCTCTCTCTCTCTCTCTCTCTCTCACGACAAATTAATATACAAATGCTTGGATACAGCTTGTTAAATCTATATCGACTTCTCAAAGAATCCTTTTTGATTTAAACATATTACAACATAATTTCTTTAATAGGTTACAGAGAAAAAGATCAAAATTTTGAATCAGCAAATTACCGCCTTTTGACGCTTGCTTTTATGAAGACCGTAACCCCATAACGAGATAGACGAATAATAAAAAAAAATGATATAGCCCATCGACACCAACTACCTTATTCTCCTTAAATGTCTGAATAAAAAAGTTTTAAGCAGCTAGGATGAAAAGCGATAACAAGCTGATGTTTAAAAATACCCCTTTTGGACAATTTGTAAAAAAAAAATTCAACCACCGGAAAATACGCCAGCGGAAAAAAATTAAAACTAATTGCTCGTCTATGTCAGTGAAATATACAGTCTACAAAAGAGTCACTTCAATCTTCCATGAGGTTTGTTAGGAGAAGCAATGACAACCTCTGTAGCGGAATGATTGACCGACATATGGGATATGCGACCAAACTACTTTTTCATTATTGTTTACATATTCTCTGATCTTGTTTGAATTTACTCGTATAGAGTTATATCTTAAAATGTATGTTTGTTTTATTTTATTTTCACGAAAACTATACGTGTGTAAACTACTAGAATCCTAAAAGAAAGTGGACCTAATCATTTGCTATCGGATTAAAACTAACATGAATTTCAATATATCATTATTGAAACCTATGGTCACTTTTCAAGTCTACCAATCAGAATGGAATAAGTCAACCACTTTGTTTAATGTTAACTGCATGTCGCGTATATTCGAATGCATGCATACTTCAATGTGCCCTTGTGTATGTGTCATCAACTGCTTTCCACAACTACAATTTTCTAATTAGAAGTTTCTTTTCAAATAACTCATAACTGCAAGTCTTAAACTCTGTACAAGAATGAAGCGAAACCAAAATGTTTAGTAAAGTCAACATATAATTTATTTTCTAAGTTACAAAGTGAAAATTGGAGAGACACAGTATTGCGAACTAAATTCCAAAATAATTATACATCTCCTATCACAAGCCCAAACGTTTTATATTTTCCGACTGAATACTAATAGTATGGAATGTCTTCATACACCACAATGATACAATCCAGAATGTTTTTAAATAAGTTCTCAAATATCCCAATGAAATGATGCGGATAAATTTTAGTTTTGGAGAAGTAATATTTTTGCGTGAAGACATAAATGTATAATTTTACTTCAATTAAGTTAATTTTCTGCTTAGTTCGAAATATCTTAATGTTGATTATTTAATTTTGAGCAATAATATTATTCCTCAAGCTAAATAAAGAGTTGGGCTTAACCACAAATGCTTCATTTGGACATCCACATCACACCATAATAGACGAATGTCTGTTTACCTAAATTTATATGTTTATAATCAGTTTAAATTATTAAAGGCATACAACCTAAGTTTTTCGACTTTTTTGTTCTTGCAAATGCCTGATATTATGAAAAGTATAGTAGAAATTGTCACAGAATTAGGCGAAAATTTGAACTGATTTTTGTTGTACTTGAATTGCAAACGAAACTCACCATTTTCTTGATTTCGTCGTACACGCATTACCTGGGGTGATTAAGTGGCGTGTAACGATTTGCATGTGCCAATTTGTAATTTACATGAAATCCGAAATACTCGTTTTACGTGGTGCACGGCAAGCTCGATGTGATTTATGTTCACCTATTGAGAGTATATAAGGCGAAGGATTTCTCATTATTATTTACGGGAACTAAAATATCTAATCGAAGGATAGATAACCTCGTCTTGCAAATCTCCAGCCAAAGGGGTGAATGTTAAATTTACATTTCGTTTTATTGTGAATTTTATTCAGATTATCATTTCGTATAATGATGCTTTTATTGCAATTAAACGTGGAATATTTGGAATTACTAGTCACTTTTAGACTTTAAATACAATATCGTAATCTACGGCTTAGATTATTTTTGAGACAACTATTATTAGTCTGGTTTTGTTTATTATAGTTGATTCCGTCGTTGATTCCGTCGTTGATTCCGTCGTTGATACCGTAGAAGTACATCACTGATAGCGCATCTAATAACATCGTTGATACCGTAGCTGCTAATAACATCGTTGATACCGTAGCTGTTAACACATCTGATACCATCTTTTGATAAACGTCTTTGATATCGTCTGATTTGTTGTGGGACATCTATTGTTTGTTCTGGAACATCTCTGTATAAATATCTGAATGTGCTTGTGCCGTTAATTTGTGCAAACGGAATTGAAGTATCTGTCTGTGTGTCGAACTGTCTGTTCGTCAACATCTGTGTAACATGTAAATATCCGGAAAGCTAGAAGTCCGAGTGTCGGAGCTGTCTTAGAGTTGTAAAACGTCCGGGTCGACATCTAGGGGAGTGAGGAACCGTTGGTTCGGGTAGATGTTGTATGCTGTCTGAACGTATAACTGTGGTGGATCCGTGTAGGGAAACGTCCGATAATAGTATTGGTCAACCCTCGGTTCTCGGGGAAACTGGGAGACGATTCAACTGTTGCTGAATCGTGCGGTTATACAGGGGAGACACATAGGTGTATTGAAATTGTGATATAATTTAATACATTGTTGTATTTGCATGTTTATGTCAGATTGCAATAATATTTCAAGTGATCACATATATATCAATAAAAGCTAGCAACTTGATTGAATACAAGTATATGATCGTGCTAGTTATCGCAATCCATCGTGCGATAGATAGTTTGTCGTTTGTGTTTATTTTTTTCGCAAATCATACTTGCATTTATTTAACTTTCGTAAAGGATTCTTGGATCTGTGTATAATCCAAGAGATCCCTTTACATTTGTGATTCCTTTTGTATTGTTATTTAATTTGTTCATGTATTGTGAATGGTTGTGAGTTTAATTGTGGGTTGAGTGCATGAATTATTGTGTTGTTACATCTGTATTTTTTTCATTTATAATTTATTACATAAATTTATATTTTCTTTCACAAATTGTGTTTGTATTGTTCATTTAATCCACCCTCCTCTCGGTAACAATTCTGTTACAATGGTGTCAGAAGTGGGATCGTTGGATTAAGTGAACTGTCAATCATTTTTGTGAAGGTATACATTTAATGTTTATATTTGAGCGTGACCTTCTGTTAAGATAATACTCTAGTTGGAGTTTATTTTTGTTTAGTTTACCTAGGTCCGTGTGTCCAGTATAAACGTGTTTAAAGTATTGGTTTGGTTATATATCTATATTCATATTACAATTGTCATTGTCATGTCATCCCTTAAGGACTTGGTTGCCTTAGGCAAAGAATTTGGATATGAAGGTGAAAGCTTAAGGAAATTTATTCAAGAAGAACAAGCCCGGGAAAGGGAAGAAAGGGCAAGGTCAAGGGAATTAGAAAGGGAATCTGATGAAAGGAAACGGGAATTAGAAAGGGAATCTGATGAAAGGAAACGGGAATTAGAAAGGGAATCCGAAAATAGGAAATGGGCCTTTGAGAAGGAAAAGATAGGATTAGAGAAGGAAAAGATAGAATTAGAGAAGCAGGCCGAAAAAGACAGGATAGAATGGGAAATGGAAGCGGAGCAAAAGCGAATAGAGTTAGATAAACTAGCTAAAGTAGAAATGTTAGAGTTAGAAGAAAGAGCAAAACAACGGGATCATGAGCGTAAGGTAGAATTAGCGACATCTGGAAGAGAACACGATTCTGCCTTTAGCAAATTAAGGGGCCCCAAATTACCTCCCTTTGACGATGAAAAAGATAACATAGATAGTTATCTTCATCGGTTTGAGCGGTATGCCGAAAACCAGAAGTGGAGTCAAAATGACTGGGCGCTGCATCTGAGTGCTTTATTAAAAGGTAAAGCACTGGATGTATACTCGCGACTTCCTAGGGACGATGTGTTTAAGTACGACGTCCTAAAGGAAGCACTTCTCAAAAGGTACGAGCTCACTGAACAAGGTTTTCGAAAAAAGTTCAGGTATAGCAAGCCCGATAAGGGAGAAACCTTTGGTCAGTTCACCGTCAGAATTGCGAACTATTTTGAGCGGTGGATTGAATGCGGCAAAGCGGTGAAAACGTTTGAAGGGTTGACTGATTTCTTGCTCAGAGATCAATTATTTAATACAGTTGGGCGAGAATTAGATCAATTTCTGAAGGAGAAAGTCTTCACAAACGTAAAAGATATGGCTAAGCAAGCCGATTTATTTGCCGAAGCTCATGGGGGAACCCAGAACGTGGTTTTAAAAGATTTTAAGTCTGGAAACCAGTCTGTAAGACCTATGCCTAGGGAGCCTGTAAAATCAGCTGAGGTAAAAAGGTCAGTTGGGAATCCAGTTTTTCAGCGTGTGCGGTGTTTCTTGTGTAATGCATTGGGTCATGTTCAAAAAGACTGTCCTAAAAGAAAGGCACTTATACATAAGGTAGCAGTGGCTATACAAAGTAAAGGTATATCCGATAACAACGTACATGTAGAACCTTGTATTCATTCACTTGGCACGTGTTTATTTCCTGAAGCGCGTGTACCAACCGCGAGAGGGTTTGTCAACGGTCGAGAAGTCGTGGTATTGCGTGACACTGGTTGTACGGGCGTAGTGATCAAACGTAGTCTCGTGCAGGATAACCAAATGCTCGGGTGGGAATCCCCATGTATGTTACTTGATCAGACGATGGGTCGCATTCCCGTAGCAAGGATCACAGTAAAAACACCTTTCTTAACGGGAACTGTTGATGCCCTTTGTATGGACAATCCTATTTACGATCTGACGATCGGTAATGTTGAAGGTTCCCGTCTTCCAACCATGGCCGATTTTAAAATACCTTTGGCCCAGGCAGTCGAAACGCGAGCGCAAACACGGCGAGAGAAATCCGCATTTCATAAATTAATAGTCCCTGAATCGATCTCAGGAATTTCCCGTGATGATTTCAAACAAGAGCAAGAACGTGATGAATCCATCAGAACAATTGTTGAGAAAATCACGTCCGGCGCGATTAAACATTGCAAGCGTGGGGGTAGCTCGAGATTCGTACGCAAGAACGGATTAATTCATAGGGAGTTTAGCGCTCGGGAGGGTAAGAAGTATTGGCAAGTGGTCGTACCCCAGAGATATAGATCTCAAGTACTTAGGGTGGCGCATGAGTCAAGCATGGCAGGACACCTAGGTAAGGCTAAGACCACTAGCAGGGTAGTCGCTGAATTCTACTGGCCCGGTGTTAATGGCGATGTCACACGGTTCTGTAGGTCGTGCGACGTATGTCAGAAAACCGTTTGTAAGGGAAGGGTCACAAGGGTGCCCTTAGGACAAATGCCATTAATAGATACACCGTTTAAAAGAGTGGCAGTAGATATTGTAGGACCAATACACCCGGTTACCGAAAGAAAGAATCGGTACATACTTACTCTGGTTGATTACGCAACCAGATACCCCGAAGCCGTAGCGTTACCAACTATTGAAACGGAAAGGGTAGCTGAAGCATTAGTTGATATCTTCAGTAGGGTAGGGGTGCCAGAGGAAATCCTCACTGATTGTGGTGCCCAATTCACCTCTGACCTCATGGGTGAAATAAGTAGGCTGTTATCCATCAAACAGCTAAACACTACCCCATACCATCCGATGTGCAATGGACTGGTAGAGAAGTTTAATGGTACCCTGAAAAGCATGCTGAGAAAGATGTGCGCGGAACGTCCGCAAGACTGGGACCGTTATTTAAACGCTGTTCTGTTCGCGTACCGTGAAGTACCGCAGGAAAGTTTAGGGTTCTCGCCCTTTGAACTGTTGTATGGTAGAACAGTTCGAGGCCCGATGCAGATACTACGCGAACTATGGACTGGTGATGTCGCGAACGAGGAAATAAAAACGACTTACCAGTACGTGTTAGATCTAAGAAACAAACTTGAGAGTACATGCCAGATGGCACGTGACGAATTGATTAAATCGGGGCGCAGATATGCCAAGTATTACAACCGCAGAGCGCGTAATAGGAAATTTCTTGTGGGAGATCAGGTGCTATTGCTTCTTCCAACGAGTTCGAATAAGTTATTAGTCCAGTGGAAAGGTCCATATGAAGTTAAAGAAGTAAAAGGTGACATGGACTATAAAATTGACATGGACGGTAATGTAAAGACATTCCATGCTAACATGCTCAAGCTGTATATCAAGAGACAAAGTGACAATGTCAATAAGGAGAGTTGAAAATATAGGCGCAGACTACTTGAGTAGGGCGTGATGGGAAATTTGTATGAATTTGCCCAGTAATAAAATCCAGTTTGTAGTATAACCAGTGTAAATGTTGTAAGATATCATCAGTAGTTATTTTTCTTCTATTCTGTGTTAGTTTTAAAAATGTGTACATTTTTATTCTTAGGGGGGAGGTATTGTCACAGAATTAGGCGAAAATTTGAACTGATTTTTGTTGTACTTGAATTGCAAACGAAACTCACCATTTTCTTGATTTCGTCGTACACGCATTACCTGGGGTGATTAAGTGGCGTGTAACGATTTGCATGTGCCAATTTGTAATTTACATGAAATCCGAAATACTCGTTTTACGTGGTGCACGGCAAGCTCGATGTGATTTATGTTCACCTATTGAGAGTATATAAGGCGAAGGATTTCTCATTATTATTTACGGGAACTAAAATATCTAATCGAAGGATAGATAACCTCGTCTTGCAAATCTCCAGCCAAAGGGGTGAGTGTTAAATTTACATTTCGTTTTATTGTGAATTTTATTCAGATTATCATTTCGTATAATGATGCTTTTATTGCAATTAAACGTGGAATATTTGGAATTACTAGTCACTTTTAGACTTTAAATACAATATCGTAATCTACGGCTTAGATTATTTTTGAGACAACTATTATTAGTCTGGTTTTGTTTATTATAGTTGATTCCGTCGTTGATTCCGTCGTTGATACCGTAGAAGTACATCACTGATAGCGCATCTAATAACATCGTTGATACCGTAGCTGCTAATAACATCGTTGATACCGTAGCTGTTAACACATCTGATACCATCTTTTGATAAACGTCTTTGATATCGTCTGATTTGTTGTGGGACATCTATTGTTTGTTCTGGAACATCTCTGTATAAATATCTGAATGTGCTTGTGCCGTTAATTTGTGCAAACGGAATTGAAGTATCTGTCTGTGTGTCGAACTGTCTGTTCGTCAACATCTGTGTAACATGTAAATATCCGGAAAGCTAGAAGTCCGAGTGTCGGAGCTGTCTTAGAGTTGTAAAACGTCCGGGTCGACATCTAGGGGAGTGAGGAACCGTTGGTTCGGGTAGATGTTGTATGCTGTCTGAACGTATAACTGTGGTGGATCCGTGTAGGGAAACGTCCGATAATAGTATTGGTCAACCCTCGGTTCTCGGGGAAACTGGGAGACGATTCAACTGTTGCTGAATCGTGCGGTTATACAGGGGAGACACATAGGTGTATTGAAATTGTGATATAATTTAATACATTGTTGTATTTGCATGTTTATGTCAGATTGCAATAATATTTCAAGTGATCACATAGATATCAATAAAAGCTAGCAACTTGATTGAATACAAGTATATGATCGTGCTAGTTATCGCAATCCATCGTGCGATAGATAGTTTGTCGTTTGTGTTTATTTTTTTCGTAAATCATACTTGCATTTATTTAACTTTCGTAAAGGATTCTTGGATCTGTGTATAATCCAAGAGATCCCTTTACATTTGTGATTCCTTTTGTATTGTTATTTAATTTGTTCTTGTATTGTGAATGGTTGTGAGTTTAATTGTGGGTTGAGTGCATGAATTATTGTGTTGTTACATCTGTATTTTTTTCATTTATAATTTATTACATAAATTTATATTTTCTTTCACAAATTGTGTTTGTATTGTTCATTTAATCCACCCTCCTCTCGGTAACAATTCTGTTACAGAAATAATGAGTAAATACAGGTCATTCAGTTTAAAAAAATGTACAACTGTAAGTTTAATCAATGAAAATATAACGATTTTATGTAAGGATTGTTAATTAATTATCCAGAAGCGGAATTTACCGATACTCTCCGAAGTCGCATTGTCAAGTGACGCGCGTCAACAAATATGGAAGTCGAGTTAAGCATGGGATTCTGTTTTGATGTAATTATTGCCTTATTCTTCGTCTGTCCTTCTCCTTAGTTCTTTATAGTCACCCACAATATATGTATTGCTCATAGATTTCTCATTATATATGATAAATTACAAGAAGTAGGCAAAAAAAGTCAATATGATGGAAAATTCTGACAATAAGGGGTTCCTAAGGGGCCATTCTTGAAAGTGTTTACTTCTCGTGTTTCTGTTACGTTCTAAGATAAACCAACTAAAAATATGATAATTTGTATCATTGTAATCAGAACCGCTATTAAAAGGTCTCGCTAAAGTCGTTTCATTTGCTCAGAATAAAGTTGATTTTCTTGTGCATTTGCATTACCACCTCACGTTCACGTATCCGATAGTCGATGTCATTTGCGCATTTGTTTGTATATTTAATCGTTTGCTTCATTGCATAACACAAAAATTAATATTTTCCCACAAAATATTTAATGGATTTATTTTATTTGGAATTTTTTTTACTGACAATTTTTTAAAACTTTCTGCAGGGCTTCGAATTGGTTGTTTTAGATGAAGTCGTGCTCCTTGTTGCACAGAGGTATATGCAAGATGTCCTGGCATCAGAAGAAGATAATGATTACAACCAGGGGAAAAGGCATACTGCTAACAGGCAGTTTTTTTTATGGACTTAACGGATATCTAAGTACTGGCAACAGACATGTCATTCGAAGCTGTTGTGTATGGCGTATAATGGATAAATAATGGTACTGGCTTTACTCAAGGAAGACTTGGATGATCTATCCAAATATATGATGTGTGAATAATATAATTTATGTTGATTTTAAGTTGTATAAAACATTTCTTTTGTAGTATGCAATTTTTATTTTGCATGAACAAGTTTTGTTAAACATTTTTTAGCTACCTACCCACTAAAGAATGATTATATGTATGAATATGTTTTGAAAGCAACTGTGAGGAGACTATTTATTAAAAACATAGGATGAATTGAAGTTGACTAGTATTGTCTTGGGATGCAAAGAATATAAAAAAAACAAAAGTACACTGGTGAACATGATTTTAATCGTGCATATACAGTCACACATTAAGTTAAATGATAAATAACACATATTCATATTGAGTTAAGAAAGCAAAACTTGTTGCAGTGTTTCATGAATACAGATTGGCTTGCAAATATCAAAAGAACTACAAACACTAGGATACTATTCTATCCGGACACTGCTCATTAATTACAATTACATGTAATACAAAATGGCTCTGGAAACAGAATAAGGTTTTTAAGACTAAAATACTAGTTCATCTAAAGCAAACTTGAATGCTTATATCACATATGTGCATCATCAGCCATCTTATTACAACTAAATTAAATATACTCGACACCATTTAAAAGCATAAAATTTTAAGTTTTTTAAAATGGGTTCATTTACCATAGAAATAATTATACCCTTTATATGAATACCCAGATGAATGTACACAACTGCATACACTGTAAAACTAACTATTATATATTATGAAATGTACTAAACTTATATAAGTACAATGTACAAAAATGTGCATGTACAGGTATAACTTTAATTCAAGAGTACATGTACAGTCAGGCATAAAAAACTGAAGGATATCATCTAAGAATAATTATGGCATATATAGAGGTTTTCCATGTTATTTAGGTTGGGTGGGGTGCTCCCAATATTATTTAAATTATTATAAAAGACCCCCCTGGCATGTTTTTTTGAGGAATTGAAGTAGTGATAGACAGATGCAATGCTCAGAGCCCCCAGTCTGTGGTGCCGACAGTTAAATTAATGAATACACAAAATGTGAAAGTCAAATAAGCAACAAATTTAATCTCATTAAATAACAGTCATGTCTCAAATGAAATTCAAATTAAAACCCTATCACTCGTCTTTAACTCGACCAAGTTATGGCCTATTTTATCATCTGATTTAGTGTAATAGATTTTCCTCTTGTCCTGTGTTCCTACTCATCTGTATGATCTTTCTCTGGACTGGTAGTCCAATTCCATTCAGTCCATCTAACTTTTGCCTCTGTTCTTCCTTTTTCTTGGTCTCCCAGAGACTTTTATGTGAGAAACTAGTGTACCATTATTATAAAAGATTCATTACAGACATCCTATTCCAAAATACTAGACAGTTCTATAGAAATTACAATGATGTTTTAGTAACATGTGGTTGGTTTCTATGCTTTTGACACAAGTGATTACCATTTACTCAATGCCAAACTTTAGCACATCACCTAAACAAACTACTGCAGTGAAACAAATATTGAAATTAAGCCCATGCCCTCACCCCCATGTATGTTTCCTATTGCATTTCTTTTAAAATTAGGGTAGCTAGGTACACACACACACACACAAACACACACACACACATGTGTGTGTATATATATATATATATATATATATATATATATATATATATATATATATATATATATATATATATATATATATATATTGAATAGTATATATAATGTACTAAGTACAATGCAAAACTGGCTCAGATATACATATCAAATTCAGGAATGCAGGGGTCATGTTACCAGATGAGGAGACTTTGACCTCTTGATTTTTTAGACGTAAAATGACTGGTTGTACTTTATACCTTCCTTGATGTACCCATTAAGTTCTGGCAGTGTTGTAATCCAAGGCAAAATGTACTTATGCAGTGTTGATACCAATTAGCCTATGCAGACAAACAAACTTACACATTCACAAGGATGTTTTAATTGCTAACTGACCTTTAACCCTGTTTGCAGCAATATATCACTGCTGAGATTGGGCCTACTGTACAGTGATGAAAATATACCAAATTCTGTTTCAAAATTGTAACAGTGTGTGTGATTTGAATTTTTAACATACCTTGAACAATTTTTCTGTCATATTGCTATGATGTTTGCAGTGTGGCAGTTTATAGTGATGTCTAGCAGTGAGGCATCATGCCGCAGACATGTAGCATAACATCCCACCCAGTTACATTATCCTGACAGTAGGACGACTAGTCCATACACTAACCTCTTAATGCTGAGCACCAAAATAAGGCAGCTGTTAATACCATTTTTATGTCTTTGGTATGACCTTGCCAGGGATCAAGGCCTCCACATCCTCTTGCATCTAACGTGGATGCTCCTACCACTAGGCCACTGGAACGGTCAACACCAGTATGTAAATAGTAATTTGTTGTTAATAAATATAATCAGTAAAGATAATTTCTAATTGATTTCTATTTTTTATATTAAAAAAAACAAGTTAACAGCATTTTTTTTATAAAATTAGTTTGAAGCTGTATGTGAACTGGTAATGGCAGACATCGCTGCACCTGTGATAAACCACTTCATTACATTGTATTCTTAAAAATATTGGGCAAATAAATTCAGGAAAATATATAATTTAATTAAAACAAAGTCTAAATATTTTGTATTAGAAGATTTAGCCTAATTATTTAATAATGAAATTAGAAATATGGGACAATACTATGTTGCGGAATTCAAAACAATGTTGTTAAGCTCAATGCTGTTTTAATTCATTTTCCTGAAGAAAAAAACATACTTACATACATACATACATACATACATACATACATACATACATACATACATACATACATACATACATACATACATGCATGCATGCATACATACATACATACATAGTAGTGAAGCAAAAACTCTTTTAAGCAATGCATATCGTTGCTATCAGTATTTAGGCAAATAATAAAACCATAAATATGCAGTCATAATTGGATGTATGTAATAAATCTAAAAAGTGTGTAGTTAAATTAAGATGCACTCACATGGCACAACATATGTTCTTTGATGGGTTTTGTTGGAAAAAAGGATCCAGTTCAGTTACATTTCAATTGTAATGCTTCAGTGTGTTGTCTATTGATAGGTACAGTATGTTTAGCAGGAGCAATGCATCAGGATGAAGAGTATGGATTGAAGTCATTTGCTCCAATGTACATTTTTTCTTCTTCAAAGTATCCTAGAAATCTTTCTGACTGCAATTTTACACAAAACATTTAGAAAATAAAATTATTAAAAGGTACTTTATTATGCAATAATACTGACTTGCAATTACATGATTTTAATCTTGTTACTCCTATAAGATTAAATGAATTACAATGTATAGTTTCTGCTGTTCTTTTTTTAATACATCATATGGCAAAAATACACTGCATTTACTTCAATCTAAACATACATATAAGACAAGTATAAATGCAATGGGTATGAAAAGTTTGAAAAGGTCTTACATCTTGTGGTTCAAATGCATGCTTTTTTAAAAGCTTTAAGAACATAATCAACAGTGGTCTGAAGATAAACTGAATCTTGGAAATCAAACAGATGCTGGACTTTGGCTCATAGTAGACACTTCAAGAAAGACTTAGTCAAAGTCTATATGGGTCCATGATAGGGATCATTTGTTATCACACAATCACTTGAATAGTCGCTCCATAAAAATTTGATATCAACAGGTGTTACCTGACTAAAAGGCCTACATCATTTTAACTTAAAATGAAATTTCTGCTTTGTAACAATCTCTTCTTTTAGGTGATGGTGGTATTGGAACAGGTACATCAGATATTCACCTATGATCATTTATGTCCAAAATAACTGGCTGGTTCATTCCAACTTTATCATCTAACCTCATTTTCAATAATTTTATAATTATTTCTGGAATATACAGGTACTGTTGATCAGCTTTCTTTAGGTTTGCAGACAATCTCTCACTTTTTGTTGAATGACCTTTGGTATCTGACAAGAAAATGCAAACATTTCACTGACAATGTCATTTTATATTTTTTTAATTCTCAAAAGTCCAAATAAAAACTGCATACAATTACATGTAACAAATCATTTTGCTACAGATGAAAATGTCAATATAGCAAACCTGTATCTAACCCAAATATCATAAAAATGTTTAGATTATTTACAGAATTTTCTAATTACATTTAGATTAATTCTAACCAAAATTGGTTTATGAAATTTATTTAAAAAAATTTCTTCTGTAAAAGATTAAATTGTACCACAAACAGATGGTTTATCAACTTTCAGGTAAAGTATTAATATTTTAGCAAAAATGAATTATTATGTTAACAAACAAGAATAAAGTTTATTACGTTATTGTTCCATCTGTGTTTACAATCACATCTCTGTCAATATGATTGCTATGATCTAGTGTTATGATCTAGAGTTGCCAACAGATTCCTAGCTCTGAAAGCTGGTGGCTTATATGAATGTTCTTTGGAGGCATACAATACAATCAAACATCTGGAAATTCTCCAGTTCTGCTGTACTTCTGAAACAAAGTAAAAAAACTAAATAAATAAATTGATTCAGATGCAGAGAACTATTTCAAATTTATAAATCCCAATAAATCTGTTTTGATGAAAATGCCAATGTACAGTAGCATTATACAGGCAGAGAATAATCAACTCATTCCACCCCTACAAATTTTTTTCCTTGTCACCTGAAACGCATTTGGGAACGCATTTGTGGGCTAATTTCGAATACATCAAAATACATCTGCTTTCAAGAATGTTTTGCTTAGATATATGCCTAGGTGTGCTAGAAACATCATTCGGCATCTGCATAAGGGTAAAAAGTTCGAGTTTTTCTTCTTCTGACCCATCATTTTTCTCCTGGCTACTTTTTACTTCCAATCCCCAATTTATCCTACTTCTGCAAATGTTTATCTGTCTGTGTATAGCTCAGACCGATGTGAATTAGATTGCAAGCAAACAAAGTAAAAAATCCGGAAACAAAATCTGATTCCAACAATGGGCATGTACACAAAAATCGGGTAAAGTTTGACCCCTCCCTCCCTGTACACATGCATACTTTCTTTTTTTACACACACCCCATCTGCGTACATGCAATTGCCCTCCCATTCTGTAGAACAGCCTATATTTAATCCACACAGAAAAGATCAAGGATTAATACTATTATGTATTTAATATAACAGATAGTCCACCAATGTTGAATGTCTGGCTGCATCAAAGAAATAAGCTATGTAACTTTAAAAAGTTTGTCAATTGTCCACTAAAACTCAAACACCAAATGAACACAGTCAAGAAGGTTACATATTAGACAAATTACTATCGAGGTATATGTGTACATACATTATCAGCAGACCACCCACCCCCATAAACAAGCATATGCATTTGGGTAAACCCCCCCTTGCCCTCTCCATGTGTACTAAACGGACAAACCATAACTATGGCCTTGGTGTGGTTTGTATTTATAATGCAATGTATTCATTTTATTTCAATGATAACCAGTATATCTTCATTTTTTCTTATGCATCAATACTATATTTAAGATATATTGTAATTACACATTTTTAACTTGTATGTTCATACACTGCAAAGAAAGCTTTTGTGGGAGCAGCTTTCTGGTCTATACACAAATACCATCCACAAATACCAATACAATACTATACATGTATATATATGGTTGTTTTTTAGTATACTTAACACGAATATGTTCCTTTTTTGTATGTATCACAATTATTTTTGTTAGTATACTTTCTCAAATGGATTGATAAAACTTTTAGACTTTTCCATCATAACACTTTCCTTCTTCTTAAGTTTTTCAACTTCAGACAAGACTGAATCCCTTAAAATAAAATTTTGAAATGTGTAAATACTAATGTTGAACTTGGAAATCTTTAGTTTTGTATCAAAAGAAAGCATTATCATTTATCTTGGTTATTATAATGGGAATGATAATGCTTTAAGAAATAATAATAATAATAATAATAATAATAATAATAATAATAATAATAATTTATTTAAAGGGGTGACTCATTTAGTCAAAGACTATTCTCCCTTGAGGCTCTTTAACTAAAATACAAACAGCATGATGAGGAACATATCAATAACAAAATAAGACATGCGCCAACAATTTACAACAAAAATATTATTCTAAATAAAACAAACCATATTTTAACAAAATGTACAATCTTTACCAACTGCAAAATATTAAACTAGTATAGAATGATACATTTCTAGGTGCATCTACCAAAATATTTGTAAACAAGTAAATATACATAAAATTTAATAAAATGTAGTAATACTTACACAGATGCCGTATCTGATTCTGGTGTGGTTATATCAGACACAGCAGGAATTTGTATCCTATGAATTGTTGGCCCAGGCGTAGAAGTTGTGGTCATGTCTTCTTTGACATTCCTCTTTCTGGTGTTTTCCTTGCACTGGCATTAAATTTATAACTAATATAGCAAGGGAAAATAAATGTTTCATTAGACAAAAAAATTATATATACTTTACAAATAATAGTATGCATAAAATATTTTTAACTGTATTGCATTACTTTAATTTACAGTCATCACCATTTACATTATATATAATATTTATTAAAAAAAACTAGTGACTGCTTGCCTGTAAATCAAATCTTATGGTTGCGTGCGAAAATGAAGATGATCATTATTTCCCCTTTGGTAGCCTCAAAAACAGCATATATATATATATATATATATATATATATATATATATATATATATATATATATATATATATATATATATATATATATATATATATATATATATATGTCATGGCGTACATGCGGGTTTCAAACTTTTAGCGATATTGTTTCAGGACTATGACATTTTATTTCAAGCTAAATGGAATAATGCCAGTTTATATAAAATATACTATTTTATGAGTTTTGATAAAGAATTTACAATACAGAAATAAAATAGCGGTCTAAAAACTTGACTGTTCATTGCAAAATTGAGACTCACCTATCCAGCAAGAATTTGGCGACCTCTGGATTAGTTTTCAGGCTCAAAGTGGACTTCTTTTTATTCCATCGTTGATGCTGGTCACCAATATATATGCGTGTGCTGCCATAATTTTTCCAGAGAACTTTTCCCCCCTCCCCCTCCTTTAAGAATCTAAGTCTTCGCATTCGATATAGTTGCGATCTCCATTATTTTTGTAAACACGTGTTTGCGCATGGCTAAAATTCTTAATCTTCGGGAGAGGTCAACACAGAGGTTACATGAATATAGGCGTGGCAAATAGCAAATTTTTGTCTGGCAGACAATAATTAAAAATCGCGTATTTTTTCACAAAATTACCGATACTAGCCTGATTTCGGCCTCAGTAACAGCCTGAATAGTAATTTTTCAACTAAATAAGTAATCACGAACTGAAAAAAGAACAAAATAATTTTATTCCTTTTTACTTAGGTTGTATGCCTTTAAGAATACATTCTTGTTAGAAAACGAAATGCGTAACTAATAAGAGAGAGCAACTTTTATTAGTACATTTTAGTGTACATAAGACTAAAACCAACTTGAAGCGCGTAGATATTATATAAAAATCATTGCGGGTAGGCAGCCTGTGTCTTATGTATCCAGTCCAAGAATGATGTCACACGGGTATAGACCCCCGGAGAGTGCTTCTGTGCACATCCGTTACCCCAAGATACGATTCCTGCCAGCTTCCACACACCATTATGGTTGCAGGCCAGTGGTCCGCCCGAGTCACCCTGCAGAGAATAAATACAATGTGAGAGCAAGTATGGAGAAAAGGGCTCTGGAATGTGTTGGAACGTGTTCGCGTGGTTAAATTTTATGGTGAATAGTGATGGTGAAGATAGCATAGAGGATAGACGTTGGCTAAAGCAAAAGGTCAATTACGAATGCATACATTAGACATGAAAATCCAGGCTAAGGAACAAATATGCACTAACTCGATTGAGTTCACTATATTTACTCCATTTGCACAATTTCAACACTATTAGTCAATCATTTAAGAAGAACTAGGCCTCAATTTCTCAATAGTTCCAACACAGCAGGTGGACGCACAAGTGACGGGTAACAGGGACGTCCGGTTATTACCGTGTTATGGCTGTTAGATGTGATCTTGATAGCTAGATCGTGTTGTCGTCGTGTTGTCAACATCAGAAAATCCGAATGATTACGAGACACGAAATGTCGAGTCATGATCATAACTTTTTGATTCTGACTTTCAAGACGTGATCTTCAAATCAAGATCGAATTACGATGATAAATATATTTTTTTATATATCGATACATTTCAGATAATTTAATAAAATCACTATACTTGACTGCAAACGAAAGAAATAGTGCAGCGTTTCAACTTTTCTAATACGAACTTCATCTTCAGTCAAAAACCGAATGACATATTGATCTGCAGTTTATGAATGAAGCGTGTGAAACTTTGACTCGTTTCACTACAATCTTTGTTAGTAATAGGAATTTTATATTCAGTTTAGGCCAATAATAAACCCAATGTAATTCACACCAAATATAACATCTTCCTCTGCTGATTTTATTATTGTGGTTGGATAACATTATGTCTGTTCGGAAACCCCCACATGTCCATATTTTTTTTTCTGGAGAGTAGGTGAGTGAGTTTACTTACACATTTAAATAAGCTAGGATCGTTTTGTCTCCAACGATAAAAAAACATGTTCTGTGGTCATAATTATCATTATCGATGAGGTATATGACATATTACCTATACATATCGCTTCGTCAAGGTCGAATTTATAATATACACGAAGGTTGTATGAGTGCACTAGTGGACCTTTAAGAAACGCTTGCCATATGGTTGTATCCATGTTATAGGTTACTCCACCCAGCCTTATATCATGACCAACACGCGTAGTTTTATTTTTATGTGTGTTAACTTGACTATATTTCGAACGACGCAACTTTCTTTTTGTCCTCGAAAATGTTGATAGTAACAGTAAAAACAAAGTTCCAGAATGTGGTAAGTAATATTCCCTCGGCTGCAACTAATCAGCAAAGAGAATACTGTAAAATTTCATGGACTTAGTTTGGACCAGTCATATTCATATAAAATATTATCTTAACATGTTGACAGTTATTAATATGCATACAGTTTATAATATAATACTAACTATGTGAAAAAGAGACAATCTGAGGTAAAAAGAATCTATGTAAACATGCACATTGCAAACAGTATTACTATACGTCGCGTCACCGGAAGCGAAATATTTATATTTAACCTGAATTGACTTTGAATCAAAAATCGTCAGAATAAAAGATGCACGTAGTATCAAGCAACACAATCATGTATAGCTGATCACTTATCAATCTTGTTTACTTTACCTTCTTAACTTGCAAAATGGTCGATATGAATGGTTTGTATTTATTTAATATGAAAGTTTTATATCAGAACAAGATGGACGGAAACTTCTCTCTCTCTCTCTCTCTCTCTCTCTCTCTCTCTCTCTCTCTCTCTCTCTCTATGTATGTATGTATGTATGTATGTATGTATGTATGTATGTATATATATATATATATATATATATATATATATATATATATATATATATATATATATATATATATATATATATATATATATATATATATATATATATATATATAATAGCATAAAAACTACTGACAGTCCCAACAGTTAACCATATATATACACCTACTTGGCCTAGAAATATAAATTTATGAAACTAACAGTTGCGTCTGGATCCCACTCTCCAACTCTACTCTCAACGAACGTAACCCCTTTATAAACGTAACCCCTTTATAAACAAGGTATCTCCACTCCATAACCAAGTAGATGGAGTGAATAGATAAAGCACATACCAAATTGACGGAGTAGAGGCACCTTCAGGGATGTACTCAAAAGATTAAAAGAGATCAGAACAGTGACACTGTTTGCTTGTTCTCGCTTTTTTCATTTTGCAACACGGGTACTTTACGTATATAAAAGAAAAATCTTCACTTGCTTGCAGTTTATTCTCTTTTGTTGTCAATGATAGTGTTCACTACTGAGAAGATAAGAGGAGGATGGATGGGAGGGGCGCAGATTTCATCCGTATGATAAAAGATAAAGTGAGTTATGCATTGATTTTTCTTTTTGAAACAGTTTGATGAACGGTCATTTTTCATGTGGTATTTTTCCACAAAAATTCAAAGGGTTTCGATAAAGGTAGATTCGGCTGACACTAACGCCATGCGGCTGACACAAACACCATTCGGCTGATATGGCTGACATGGACGCCATTCGGCTGACATGGACAAAATTCGGCAGACATGGACACCATTGAAGCCTTTGCCAGCAGATGGTTACCTTTTATCACCCTTTACGTCACCATTGATCGTTGAAAGACAACTAATTACGTATATTTGGAAAGCCTTGGACGGAACCCTTATAAGTCTCGAATCAGGTTGGATTAAATTGGATTACTGAATGACAAGTTATATACTTAGGGACAATCTGGTGAAAAAGACTGTGTGTGTGTGTGTGTGTGTGTGTGTGTGATTTGGATTTTATCGTATGGTTTAATATTTTTATCATATTGCTACGATGTCTTCAGCATGACAGTTTATAGTCGCAAACATGTAGTATGACGGACGTCCTACCCAGCCACAGGCCGACCAGTCCTAACACTTCTTTGTCAAGTTGTAAGGAATAATAACCAGATTGCAACATGTATGTGCTAGACCATGAGGCTAATAATTCCGTGTCATAAATATACAAAGATCAGTATTGCGAACAATGAGCTGTCAAGCCAGTTATGTAACATGGCCATAGGAAATCATGACTGACGCATTGTTTTGACAAAGTCAGTGATATAACATTGTTCACAGGTAAGTGATGCATTTTCTGTGCTTGGATCACAAGAACTTCAAGTGAGGTCGTAAATCTATCCTTAACAGACTGCCGGAGAGAGAGAGCAGTGTTTTCTAATTATGTAAGCAGTGGGTGATTCGACATCCACACAGAGTTAAGCAAGCCTTAGCCACCATTAGAATCGCAAGCTTAAATCTATTATTTGAAATTATACGTATGTAGTCGCTAAACCATCTTGCGGAATTTTAAGGAAAGATAAGCTACTCCTACGTCATTCGACACTGGCGGAAAACTTTGTTATTCTAGGAAATGCAAAGGAGATTCAGACAGAAAGCTTAAAGAGACCAGAGGAGCTGTAGGAGACAGAGGAACATACCCTAGTGCAGTTGGTCCCGAGTTTTTAGGAGACAAAGAAAAAGGAAGAACAGAGGCAGAAGTTAGACGAACTGGAGGGAACTGGGGTACCAGTCCAGATAAGCACAGATGCGTAGGAACACAGGAGAAGCAGAAAATCTATCGCAGTATGTCAGATGATGAAATAGGCCGTCACTTGGTCGAGTGAAACACGAGTGATAGGGCTTTAAATTTGACTTTTATTTGAGAAATGACTATCAGTTATTGAATGATATTAAATTGTTGTTACTTTGAATTTCACATTTTGGGTATTCAGTGATTTAACTGTCGGCTTCTCCGACTTGGGGATCGGGGGTTTGCATCTCTCTATCACTACGTCAATTTTCTGACACAAACGAGCCAGGGTGGGTCTTCTGCAATAATTACAAATAATACTTGGAGCACCCCAACTTAGTCAACGACATCTCAACATTCAATGCTGAGAGCCAAGCGAGGCAGCTGTTTGTACCATGACTTTCCACATCCGAAGCGGACGCTCTAACCACTAGGCCACGAGAGCGGTATTAATATTTGTATGACATTTTATAATTCTAAATATATGAATGACTTTTTCTAGCACAGTGACGAGAGAAAAACTAAACATACATGGTCCAAACAAAACGTGCAAAAGAGAGAATGTAATTTATCTCATCACATGTAAGATCTGCAGCCTGCAGTATGTCGGAGAAACTGAGAGGCTACACAAAAGGATCAACCTTCATAGATCTGATTGGATAACAAAGAAGCTATACAGAAGTCCGGTCGCAGAACACTTCTCCTCCCCTAGCCACACCTTCAGTGATATAACACTTATTGCAATTGCTCACAACCACAACTGGAGTTCCGAAACCAGGAAAGAAAAGAAATCTTACTGGATACGACGCCTTCTAATATTGAAACCAAGCGGTTTAAACCAAGAAGACTAGAAAAAGACAGCCATGCACAAATGTAATTATCTTTTCCAGCTGACACATTTTCTTTTAAATAATTCTCTAAATTTGCTTAATAGCCTCTAACTACTAATATAAAATATCCGGGATATAATTTGCGCATACATAAATTTACATACTAAAACAGATGTGTCACTTTGGCTCATCGATTTTTAAGTCAATACAGACATTTTACAGCATCCGCAACAAGTTGAAAGAAACTAGTTGTAACATAATAAATTTCAAGGTTTAATTTCTGTAGAAACAGGCATGTAAAGTTTTGTACACACGGTTTTTGTATTTTACTTGTCTGTCTTGTCTATGTTCTGTATTTGCCTTTGATAAAGACTCATTAGGAGTCGAAAGCACTCAGGCTAGAGTGATACTAGTTTTGCACTGTTGCTTGTCAGTATTTTGCATTTATCTGAATCAATCCCTGACACACGTGATCCCTTGCTGGATCCAGTGCATTTGAAAGGACCGTTATATGCCATATGATTTGTATTCTTTATATATATATGTGTGTGTGTGTGTGTGTGTGACATTATAGCTATGAATTTATGCATGACATTGTAATCAGAAATGTATGTGTAACATTATAATTATCAAAATATAAATAACGTTATAATTATAAAAATTATAAAAATATGTATGATATTATAATTATAATGTTATGTATGACATTATAATTAAAATTATATTGATGACACAATTATAACGTTATGTACGACATCATAATTAAAATTTTATTGATGACATAATTATAACGTTATGTATGACATTATATTTATAATATAGATATGATATTATAATTACAAATATATGTATGATATTGTAATGGCCAAGCCAGGTCCTAAGTAATATTGCATTGGAGTATGGCACCAGGGATGAGTTAACTTCTTATCAGCTGACTAAAGAGGGGGAGAATGGAGTAAACTCAAACTCTTGATTTATTTTCAACCATAACACACGATGATTCATTTATTAAGAAACAGCGAATAAAGGCAGTTCATGCCCATGACAGTCGAGTTGTTTTTGTCCTAAGCCAAAATATTATCATTGTGTTAAGATATAGTATGGTATATGATAATTTCATGCAAGGTCAGGATACACATTAGCACTATACTATTAGTTTATTATATTATTTCTTCTGATGAGTGAAGATTATATCAGAGTTACCATATTTGGATTTAGTTGCAATAAAGTTTACTACAGAAGAGAAACTTTGATTTAATTGTAATTGTGAAATGTAAAAATCTGCAAGGAAAAACACTTGATTGATTTTTTACACTTCAACTTTCACGTAGTACTTATTTGAAGTGAATTAATATAAAAGGAAATAAATTGGCTGTCAAGTCGGTGAGTAAAACACTCACAGTGACTTAGACAAGTAATAAATTATGAAATAGACAAATAACTTATATTTTATAAATTGCTAGAATAATCAAGTATTGTTTAATTGAATTTAGCATGTCAGGTCGGTGAGGAAACCACTCACAATGACTTAGATATTTTATTTCCCTCAAAACTTTGTTGGACCTATGATTTAAGAAAAAGGAATTATACATTTGTAGTGTAGCAAAACTTTTCTGTATGTATTTAGCTTTATAAAACTAATTAAATAAGAAAATAAGTAAAGAAATCAATAAAAGTATGTGTCTGTGAGGACAACACTCACTTGACCATATAACTGAATTTTAAATAACAAATGATTAAACAATATATATTTTGCTTGTAAAATATATCAGAAATGACTAGAATGTGTATAATTTGGAAGAGAGAAAGGAATTAAAAATAATTAAAAATATAACTTAAATGAAAAAAATTGATTTGTACTTAAATAATCTTTATAAAATATTTACTGTCCAAAATAGTGCCTAAAGTTACATAATTCTCTAATAAACTAAACAAAACAAAAAAAAATATTAAAATAAAACTCACAATAACTGTGATGTACCTAGTTTGATGGCTGCTAGCTGACTGAACTCCCTCAAGCAGCCCACAAAGCCTTATATACTCCTGACAAAACCCACAATACCCACAAAACCCACAATACCCACAACGCCCACAAAACTCACAATACCCACAATACCCACAAAACCCAAAAAACCCACAATTCTTGTTAAATATTCAAACCAGCGTGCGCTAGTATTGCATGTGTATATTTATTAATTTTCACAGTGATTATTTATGGAAATTACCAACTGGATATTTTACACATTGTTACATTGTGAATGAATTACCATAAGTAAAAATAGAAAAAGAAAAAAAAATCATTTTGTATTTCGCGGCACATACTGTGTTAGTCTGTCGTTATAGCAATGGTTCGGAAACCGTGTTATGCACTCTTACAATATTACCGAGGTAGACCGCATGAAAGGGTAGTCAACAGTTGTAATTACCAAAGAAACAAAGAAGAGGAAAAACAAACTTAAATGCAATGACGTATACAAATGAAACCCCAGGGACTATAAACACATTGAGTATGTAGCGTATAGTCTTAAGCTGTTAATTAGAAATAAGCATTAATCGAATTATCAAGGATGCCAGCCGCCGGCATAATACTCCCTATTTTCGCTATCACAAACACGTAGACTATACCAGCTAACTATTAATCGACAAGTAAACAAAACACAGGATCCTAGAAAATAGTAATGTCAACTCATTTAAGAAATTCACTGCTAATGCACAGATTTATAATTTTTAAAAAAATCTATACCGAATTGGACGGCTTGGATGTCTAGTGTTTACCGTTTACAAGCATGCATACCTCACTTCCTAAATGCAGGTTATTACAATATTGTAATTATAACATTAAGTATTACATTATAATTATAAATGTGTGTACGACATTATAGTTATATCGTTATGTATGATATTATAATTATATGTATGACATTATAATTATAAATATGTGTAAGACATATAATTATATCGTTATATATGACATAATTTTAAATATGTGTATGATATTATAGTTATAAACATATGTATGACATTAGAACTATAATGTTATGTATTACATTATACTTCTAAATATGTGTACGACATTATAATTATAAATATATTTATGACATTATAATTATAAATAATCGTATGACATTATTATTATAATTATATGTATGACATTAAACTTCTAAATATGTGTACGACATTATAATTATAAATATATGTATGACATTATAATTATAAATAAGCATATGACATTATTATTATAATTATAATTATTATTATAAATGTGTGAACGACATTATAATTATAAATATATGTATGACATTATAAGTATAACATTATGTATGACAGTACAATTTAAATATGTGTACGACATTATAATTGTAACGTTATATACAACATTATAGTTATAAATATATGTATAACATTATAATTATAACATTATGTATGACATTATAATTTTAAATATATGTATAAGTATAACGTTACGATATGACAGTATAATTTTAAATATATGTATAAGTATAACATTATGTATGACAGTATAATTTTAAATATATGTATAAGTATAACGTTATGTATGACAGTATAATTTTAAATATATGTATAAGTAAAACATTATGATATGACAGTATAATTTTAGATATATGTATAAGTATAACGTTATGATATGACAGTATAATTTTAAATATATGTACAAGTATAACGTTATGATATGACAGTATAATTTTAAATATATGTATAAGTATAACGTTATGATATGACAGTATAATAATAAATATGTGTGCTTTGAAGTGAATCTTAGAACTCAAGGTAAAACTTCTCGTGTGCATTGAACTGAATCTCAGAACTCTAAGGAAAAACCTGTGTGTGTATCGAAGTGAGTCTTAGAACTCTAAGGAAAAACTTCTTGTGTGCATTGAACTGAATCTCAGAACTCTAAGGAAAAACCTGTATGTGTGTATCGAAGTGAATCGTAGAACTCTAATGTAAAACACGTATGTGTGTATCGAAGTGAGTCTTAGAACTCTAAGGAAAAACATGTATGTGTGTATTGAAGTGAATCTAAGAACTCTAAGGAAAAACATGTATGTATGCATTGAATTTAATCTTAGCTGGATGTACGATGTAAAAATAGAAGTTATCATAAGGTTATGAGAGAGAGAGAGAGAGAGAGAGAGAGAGAGAGAGAGAGAGAGAGAGAGAGAGAGAGAGAGAGAGAGAGAGAAGTACCTGGCAGGAGTCTTTACCTCCTGCGGTGTATCCGGCACAGATGTTTGAAGTATGTATACCTCCATCGTTGTAATAGGAACACATGCTGTTACTAATAATGGGAATGTCTACCTCCATCATATATCGTGCATCGGGACCATCTGAAAATATTACATTTGGAAAATCTATGTATCTATATGACTATATTTCAGTCTGTCTGTTTGCATGTCTGTATGTATATCTGTCTGTCTGTCTGTCTTTATATCTATATATACGGAATTTAATGACATAAACGTAAACTTATACAATTAAATGGATGCATTCAAAACTGAAAAAGATGATAGTGGTTATGAAAATTAATACATATAAAATCGAAATAAGCAAAGGAATGGACATAAATAATATTGTAGTTTGATGCACTTAGGTCATTGAAATCGGTATTCAATCAAGCACATACAGGAGATTAAGAAGAAAACAATCACTATACATGGATGTTGAAGCGGTATTCAACCCAATACATAAATGAGCTCAAGAAGAAAACAATCACTATACATGGATGAATAATATTTTGACGATTTACGCATTTTTCGGAGTGAAAAGGATCCTGATGGTATTGAATTAATTAAGATTAAAAGTAGAAATATATAGTATTGAATTAATTAAGATTAAAAGTGGAAATAGACGGTATTGAATTAATTAAGATTAAAATTGGAAATAGACGGTATTGAATTAATTAAGATTAAAAGTAGAAATATATGGTATTGAATTAATTAAGATTAAAAGTGGAAATAGATGGGTTTGAATTAATTAAGATTAAAAGTGGAAATAGACGGTATTGAATTAAATAAGATTAAAAGTGGAAATAGATGGGTTTGAATTAATTAAGATTAAAAGTAGAAATATATGGTATTGAATTAATTAAGATTAAAAGTGGAAATAGATGGGTTTGAATTAATTAAGATTAAAAGTGGAAATAGACGGTATTGAATTAAATAAGATTAAAAGTGGAAATAGACGGTATTGAATTAATTAAGATTAAAAGTGGAAATAGACGGTATTGAATTAATTAAGATTAAAAGTAGAAATATATAGTATTGAATTAATTAAGATTAAAAGTGGAAATAGACGGTATTGAATTAATTAAGATTAAAAGTGGAAATATATGGTATTGAATTAATTAAGATTAAAAGTGGAAATAGATGGGTTTGAATTAATTAAGATTAAAAGTGGAAATAGACGGTATTGAATTAAATAAGATTAAAAGTGGAAATAGATGGGATTGAATTAATCAGAATTAAAAGTGGAAACATATGGTATTGAATTTAATTAAGATTAAAAGTGGAAATATATGGTATTGATTAATTAGAATTAAAAGTGGAAATATATGGTATTGATTTAATTAAGATTAAAAGTGGAAATAGATGGTATTGAATTAATCAGGATTAAAAATGGAAATAGATGGTATTGAATTAATTAAGATTAAAAGTGGAAATATATGGTATTGAATTATTTAAGATTAAAAGTGGAAATATATATATATATATTATTAACATGCAAAATAGCAACGGGAGAAGCAACAATCCAGCATTGGCAGAAACAAGTACCTATTTCAATTAATTTCAATCGTGCAAAATGAAGATAGAATTAGACCAAAGAAATATAATAATTGCAAACGAAAACTAAAGATTTCAACAATCGACTTCAAACATGAATCAGTGAACAATGTTTGGGGTTTTTCGGTAATTTGGACGACTCTCTCTCTCTCTCTCTCTCTCTCTCTCTCTCTCTCTCTCTCTCTCTCTCTCTCTCTCTCTCTCTCTCATCTCTCTCTCTCTCTCTCTCTCTCTCTCTCTCTCTCTCTCTCTCTCTCTCTCTCTCTCTCTCTCTCTCTCTCTCTCTCGTTCTTCTTCTTCAACTCGTGCTGGTGCTACCAACAACACAGACAACCCAAAATATTTTCTACCCAGTTTTTGATGAATTTGTTAGTTCTGATGATAAAATGTGATTCTAGTTAATTTTACTGTTCACGTTGATCACAGTTTTCTTTAATGTTTTTAAAAGTTATCAAAGTTATTTTAAAAGCAAAACAAAAGCAGCATTTAAAATAACAACGTGTTAAACAGCTTAATTTACCACACCATTGTAATGTATACACTTCCATTGTTATCATATCTAAACAAAAACCGAGATTGGGACTACTTCATCCCATGATTGTACTTGGAAGTCTTTTCGTTTACTTTTATGTACAGCTAAAAAAAGATGCTAACAATTCAGTGAATATTAGCTTAGGCAAAATGCTGGCTAAAGCCATACTCCTTTTCTGTGGGAGTAACGAATTATTTAACTCCAACATTTTTTATGCCGTATATGGACTAATGGTAACCAATGTGTATTAGAGTAAACAGGACTGAACAAGGCATCAAGAGTCAAAACTTTGAAAACTAAGATTTTGGCCCAGTTTTGAGAAAATAAAAACACTGGTATAGAATTAAAAACTATCCAGTTTACAGTATAAAAATGAAATTTAAAATGTCACCTGACTTTTAATTCCTCTGTATTCCTATATCACAAGAGATAACATACTGATTCGGCAACTAAAAAAGCTTCAACAAATGTAAAATGAAATACACTACCAATGAGTTTAATACAGTGAAAAAGTTATAAACTAATGCAAAAAAAATGTTTGATCGAGTGATAGAAAATTTCATGATTATTGTGGAAGCATTAAGCATTATATTGTATTTTCTTGAAGACAAATTCAAACATCAGTTAATAGAAGCAATAGAGTATTTCTAAGAGAACAACAAATGCACATATGAATTTATTTGAGAGATAATCATGATACTCATGACATACTCATGATCATGAATGGACCAGTAGCTGTCATAAATTAACTGACTTTCAACAAGGCATAAACGTGCTAAAAATAGACACACATACGCAGATGCACATGCAATGTAGATTTGCTATGCCGCATATGTATAAACAAATACAAAGAACAAACAAATTAAATCTGATATGTTTTGAAATTAAAAAGAATACCTTAAAGGTCAGTAATTCTTTACTCTTTTATAATATATTGAGGAAAAAACACATAAAATGTTTATATGTGCTGTGAGAAAATATGCCTGGTATAGATTTCATGGTAAACAAATATAAGTCCTTCTTCGATTATGTTATAATTATCTGTTCAGCATTTTTTTTACAACCCTCATAACATGAAATAGTTATTCAAAGATGACATAACGTTATACTAACACCAGTACAAAACAAGACCTTGGTCGTGCAGTATATACATCCAAGAAAACGAGTTCATATTTTCACATACAAATGCAGTAACCTTTTTATTATATGCTCATTTTTTATACTACATAAGGCTTAATTATATAAACAAAAATATACAAAAGGAAACAGCGTAACTGAATATACGCTGTATTTTAAACTAATTAATCAAACACACATTCATTAGTACACAATAACATTAATGCACACATAATTCCGCCTAAATTAAAGTGAATTTTGTCGCGCGGTCGACATCACTTTCGAAAGAATAATGTAGTTTTGGTCCACTTAAAATCGAAATTTAGAATCATATTGTGAATAAATACGAATTGCAACAACTTTTCCATTTGGTCAGGAATGGATATATTTTTTTGGCATTTGTGTCGTTTCTACTAAATGTGGTGATTATGGAATGGATTTATCTGTGTCAATTCTACACGAAGTAACATATGATTTGTGCAATGAGGGAGCAGCGTGTTGACTCATCTCCAGGTGTTTCTGTTCTGTCATAGAATGTTTGGAATCATAATGTGGGAAACATATTATCTCTTTCAATTGTAATTATCAAAAAGATGCTATGGAATATAATGTTCGTTTGCGGTAAAGAAGATGTTATTACACTTTGTTACGGCTATTGGATTTAAATCATTTATTTTTTAATTGTTAAATCCAAATTTGTCATTTAGGGTTTAATATTCATTAATTGGGAGATTCTTTCTAGAAAATTCAGGCTGACCTAGATTCTAGTTGTAAACAGGCTGACCTTGGCTTGTTTACTTCATTATCTGACCTTGCTTCAGATTTATAAACAGGTCTTTAACACTATTGGTTAATTTCAAGGGCATCTTTATATTTTTAGTTATTGGGGATGGTTTTTCTTCTGGATCATTCTTTTAATACGTGACTTTTTGAAGGCAGTCTCTTTCTGTGACCTTCCATGAACCTCTATCGATTTCTAGAAATCACGTGATCACTTGTTTACTTAAGAAAAACAAGTATAAGAACTGTTGTTTGGGATAGAACAAATCAGTAGAATTCTGGGCTTTAAAATGAACAGTTGTGCATTCATGTTTGAGTTATAATTTTTATTATCTTGTTCTGGACTTTGTGTCAATTCATTGAAGAAAGAGGATTTATTATCGATTTGGAGGATAAAACACGTGCTCATAATTCATTTGGATGATAAATTAAACAAGAACTGCATCACGTGACATTGTCAGCCATTTTGGATTACATCGTCAAGATTCGAACCTGGAACTATTAGAACATTTATTTATCAGGACTCTTAGAATTCCATTAGTGGATTATTTTTGTGAATTCTATATTGGATTAATGTTGGATTTGATTCTCTAAAACTGTAAGTTTATTTATTTTATGAAAATAATTGTACTTAATAAATTCATCGTTCAATTTATACAAGCTTGTTAGTTTTCACTCTTTCTGTGTTGCTGCTTATTCGAGCCTAAGCACGTAACAACTTACACTTGATATATTTAATCAAGCTTTAGAACCCATGCCATGGCTCTTGTAATTCGGATTTACAGAACTAAGAAAGTACATTTTAGTAAATTCAGGATGTAAGTATATTTTTTTTTACCATAATTAAGACCAGCTAAAGAAAACACGCTTTTGTCTTGCCACTTGCATGTTTTTTGTAAAGACCCAAGCAATAGTATGAGCTGTCTGTCGTCTATCGCCTAAATTTGAAACATTTTCTGAAAAAATGTTAACCCGGAATATTGCAAAGCGGCTGGTATGTGGCAGTCCACGAACAGCTGCCTGAGTTCATTCAGAAACAAATTTATTCAACGAAACCGTAAAGCGTCTACTACGTGCATACAAAATTTGTTTCACAAAGTTGTGCACGTCAGTGCAATATGAAGGTGAGCTGTGTCGTAAAATATTGCACAATTCTAACAATGAAAAGTGAACGGAGACAAAAATGGGAACGTAATAAAAAAAAATAGTTATTTAATAATTTATTCTCAAAGTCCTAATACCAATCCTAATAGATACATGTACTAAGATGACGTTAATCGAATATACGTAATCCAGCTAATTAAAATTTATTTTTAAGTCAAAGACGCCTAAATTATGTATTTTGAAGGAAAAAAAATACTGATTTCATGTAAAGAACACCTTAATACAAATAAAACAAAATTAAATGTACAACGCGAATAATGCTGCATGAACATCTGTGTTACTGTAAGGGTTGACGACTGACATTTACCTTGACATTAGAAGCCTTTACCGCCACCATATAGTGAAGTCTTTGATTTAAGTACTGAATATCTCTTCTCATAAACCATGGACAAAGCAACGTTATTTACAGTAATATCATACAATTTATGCTGGATTTATACCAAAAACCTAATTTCATGGTCATTTATACGTTTACTAAACAAACAATCACAAAACGTTATCAAACATTTTTTTTAAAGAAAAGATGACAAATTTCTGAATATATTGCCTATCTTCTGCTCATTGTGCAGTTTTAGAGGAGTATTGATTACTTCTAACACTACACAATACTTAAAAAGGTTTGCAAACAAATAACTTTGTACGATTTGGTAATTTTCGTCGTACATGCGTACAATGTTACAATGGTGGATAGTTGTTTTTCTAGGTTAGCGACTGAACTAGCATGTATCGCATCGTAAATCGCTTGCGGTGAGAAATACAAAAAGCACGGTATGCACGGGTATTATACCCATACTAACATTCTATGTATATATATATATATATATATATATATATATATATATATATATATATATATATATATATATATATATATATATATATATATATATATATATATATATGTGTGTGTTTATTCATTCATTTAATAAATTTCCATCTTTTCTCACATTGTCGTGTGTTGTCATTTGATGTATATATATATATATATATATATATATATATATATATATATATATATATATATATATATATATATATATATATATGTGTGTGTGTGTGTGTGTGTGTGTGTGTGTGTGTGTGTGTTTATCCATTCATTTAATAAATTAAATTTCCATCTTTTATCACATTGTCGTGTGTCGTCATTTGATTATTTGATTCAAGCATCCATTCATGTATATCCTGTTACATATATCAACAATGATAGTGAAATAAACTTTTCAACGTATGAATCTCTGTCTCCTGAAATAATACCCGGTTTTATATATTTTCATTATTTCAGGACAGTGTTGCTGACTTCGTTTCATTGGCTCATCAAGTATCTCATACGTGTATTGATATATATATATAAATTCTCAAATGTAGCATTATTAGCATTATTAAGTCTCTGTCGAACTGATATTCAGACCTATCAGTGTTCTATGTTGATAATATGCATTTATGACCTGACGCTATTTAATTTATTATATGGCATAAACAGTTTTAACTATCGTTTTTGTGACGATGAGATACACATAAATATGTAGTCATTCGGGGAAAAATTCAAAGATCCTACTAAGAATATAAAACAGCTTTAAATTTCGAAATGCTGTAATTTTCCGAAAGATAAAAAATTGTGTCTAACTTAGTGACATACAAAAGGTAAATGAGGCTAAATTATAGTAAAAAGAAGTTAAATAATTAAACAAATATGTATAACTGTAAATGGTAAACAATATAATTTGTACAATAATAATGACTGCAGGAAGAACAATTAAGACGTAGAGACCTAGTTATATATATATATATATATATATATATATATATATATATCTGAGCTCTGGTATGTAGCCTTCAATTGTATAGTTAAATGTAACAAAGATAAAACTGCAGCAGCAGCAGCAGACACAAAAGCAATAACAATTAATAACTGCAGGAAGAACAATTAAGACGTAGAGACCTAGTTATATATATCTGAGCTCTGGTATGTAGCCTTCTATTGTATAGTTAAATGTAACAAAGATAAAACAGCAGCAACAGCAGCAGACACAAAAGCAATAACAATTTTCCTCACCTTCACTGGTGGCACCCCATCCTGTGACTGTACAAACAAGATGGTCAAAAGATTCCTGAGCATGCGGCAAACAGATTGTACGAGACATCTTGCCGGATGTGTCTACTGATTTGGATAGTTTAATCAGAGCGATGTCGTTAAGGTTTGTGTCCCCATTGTAATGTTCGTGCACAACGATTTGCTGTGTAGCATGTAAGTTACTAGTGTGGACCTGATTGCTGTCGTGAATGCCCAGTGCCACCGTCCAATGGCTTAACGGGGTGCTGAGTTAAAAATAGCAGTAGTTTAAGCAATTAATAATAATAGTCCTAATAATAACAATGAAAAAATGATTTTATAATAATAATAATAATAATAATAATAATAATAATAATAATAATAAGTCATATTATTATTAATATTATTATTATTAATCTTATTATTTATTATTATTATTATTATTATTATTATTATTATTATTATTATTATTATTATTATTATTATTATATAGCATACATGAGTATGGTACAAACGGTAATATTTGTGAATTGCCTCGGCAAAATTTGTTACATATAACAACTTGTTATAATTGTATTATGATATTTGCTAAATGCATCTTTAAATGCTTTATGCAAAATGCACAATTCTTTGCTTAGATTTGCCCCACATTGAGTTTAAAATTACTTTTTAACGCTGAAGATGTTTACCAGTTACTAAACAAGAATACACTGTATTAAGACGGTAACAATACCATCTAGGTAAGGAACTCCGCGTACTGGTTGCCAATTAGTTTTAGAAAATGGTTGACTTGAAGTCAGCTTAGATATATCCTTTTGTTGGATAGATGTTCTAATTTCAGTTTTGAACAACAGGTCTGCATTTTCTTTCTTAAATGTAAGTTTTACCTATAAGGTTGTATACCTATAATATAAAGTTTACAATAAAAATCAAAATCTAAAGTGAAAGATAAAAAAATTTGAACAAAATCCCAAACAAAGAAAAACAAATATAATGCCTCAAATTGACTGCTACATTCATTTCCCTTTCTTTGTAGACCAGTTTTCTCATAACGTTTTGATTAAATTTTTAAATGTTAATACAATTTGTGACAAACATACAGACATGGTAACCCACTAATTTGAAAATATGACTCAGTCCAAGATCAATATCTTAATATATTAAAATATATCACTAAATAACTTACTCTTCAAAGCAGTGTGCGGCGGTAAGTACCCATCTGTCGGTGATCAGAGAACCCCCACACACGTGTTGTCCCCTGTATCTCAGCGACACCTGGAAAAAAAATGACATTCAGATTGTACGTAGTATTTCCTGTTATACCAAGGCAAAAATAGTACTCTCAAGATTACATTTTTCTTGACGATTCTAAGTTTTCTAAATATTAATTTTATTTTTGACTAGTCATCGTAAACAGGTCTAGCAAATGGTACAATGTCTGGAAACAGTAACAAAATGATACCTGAAAATGAATCTAAAAATGTCTTTGTATCAAAATATCAATAATCCCTGATTCCTTTTGTACAAGTTTATATTTTTTTCTTTAATGTAAGTAGGTTATTCAGTAATAAAGAGAGGCAGTAAGTTAATGTATTGATTGCTCACTAAAAATTTATATCCAATTTTAAAGCTTTATTTAGAAAGCAAGATATATTTTCTTAATATGATAAATGATCAGATCGAAGTTTACTATTTTCTTCTTTTACTGTGTATTATTTTGTTCGGAAGAATTATATCAGTCCATACATGTATGCCATTTAAGCTTGTAACTAAGTAAACATGTTAGTTTTAATACTAGAACTTGTTGGTTTCTATAAACGTTTGAAATTTATAACTAAATCTTCAGATTCTTTGCACGCAATTATTATGAATCTCACAAAACAACAAAATGTATTAACAAAACCACTTAAAACATCTTTACTACAATTGTAAAGCCCGTTTGGCTTCTATAAATATCAAACGACTATGAAAACAATATATACACGACAAAAGTAGACAAACTAACCAAGGAAAAAGTGTCAGAAAATATATATTGAACCATAAATGTCTTCACAAAACATTCTTTAGCTACGAAAGTGAAAAGAAACAATGTTAGACACATAGTTATCATACGACGAAAACAGCTAGAGAAGGATTTAATTGGGTCATATCATTTGGAGAAGGATTTAATTAGGTCATATCATTTAGTGATGTATTTAAATAGGTCATGTTATTTAGAGATGGATTTAAATAGGTCATGTCATTTAGAGATGGATTTAAATAAGGCATATAATTTAGTGCTGGATTTAAATAGGTCATATAATTTAGTGATGGATTTAAATAGGTCATATAATTTAGTGATGGATTTAATTAGGTCATATAATTTAATGATGGATTTAATTAGGTCATATAATTTAATGATGGATTTAATTAGGTCATATCATCAAGAGATGGATTTAATTTAAATAGGTCATAGCATTTAGAGAAGGGTTTAATTAGGCCATGTCATTTAGAGATGGATTTAAATAGGTCATGTCATTTAGAGATGGATTTAAATAGGTCATGTCATTTAGTGATGGATTTAAATAGGTCATATAATTTAATGATGGATTTAAATAGGTCATATCATCAAGAGATGGATTTAATTTAAATAGGTCATAGCATTTAGAGAAGGGTTTAATTAGGCCATGTCATTTAGAGATGGATTTAAATAGGTCATGTCATTTAGAGATGGATTTAAATAGGTCATATAATTTAGTGATGGATTTAAATAAGGCATATAATTTAGTGCTGGATTTAAATAGTTCATATAATGTAATGATGGATTTAATTAGGTCATATAATTTAATGATGGCTTTAATCAGGTCATATAATTTAGTGCTATATTTAATTAGGCCATATAATTTAATGATGGATTTAATTAGGTCATATAATTTAGTGCTGCATTTAAATATATCATTTAATTTAATGATGGATTTAATTAGGTCATATCATCAAAAGATTATTTAATTAGGTCATATCATCAAGAGATGTATTTAATTAGGTCATATCATCAAGTGATGTATTTAATTAGGTCATATCATTTATTGATCGATTTAAATAGGTCATATCAAATGATGGATTTAATTGGGTCATATCATCAAGTGATGTATTAAATTGGGTCATATCATAAAGTGAAGGATTTAATTGGGTCATATCATCAAGTGATGGATTTAATTGGGTCATATCATCAAGTGATGGGTTTAATTGGGTCATTTCATCAAGTGATGGATTTAATTGGGTCATATCATCAAGTGACGGATTTAATTGGGTCATATCATCAAGTGATGGATTTAATTGGGTCATATCATCAAGTGATGGATTTAATTAGGTCATATCATTTAGTGATGGATTTAATTAGATCATACACCATAGGGTAGATATAATAAGATCATCTCATCAAGAGAAGAATTTAAGTAAGTCCCATCATAAACAGATGGATTTATTTAAGTTATGTTATCATGGGATAAATTTCATAAGGTCATCATCAAGAAAAGGATTAGAGTCAGTCCCATAATCGAGAGAAGGATTCAAGAAGGTCTTATCACGAGAGTATAGATTTAGCTAGGTCATATAATCAGTAAATGCACTTAATTAGGTTGTGTTATACATATTTAATTGATAATTTAATTGCTTGTTTGTTAGTTTAATGTTTTAGTATTTCATTACATGCAGTTGTGATGCAACATTTTATGCTGGACTTGACCTTGCCAAAAATTGTGTTCATTTCTGCTTAACATGACTGACTTAAAAAAACTTTTATTTTATTTATGTCAACAACTATTATTTAACTAAATTATTTTCATGTGTATGATCTTAATATCAGGATTATTATTCAGGTAGACAAGAAGGAAGAAATACGTTGATTGGGTCAGAATTTTTTTACAGGTTCTTGTGTTTTAAGTAAACAAGGCTCAAATGAGCATTTTAAAAGGTTTTTCCATTAAGTAATGTTCTTTTAGCAATATAATCGTATGATTGTGATGATTTACTTAATCTTACATCTAGTACATTCAACTTGTATTATGTTATGACCAGTTTGAGCTGAATTTTATTTTCTTCTATTTTTTAATTCAAGTGATTATTTTCTCTGGAAATACAAAAGTGCTTTGATAATATTCTTGGATAAAGACATTCACTGCAATTTATACTGAATTCAAATCTGGAATAACATTTATGTGATTCAACAAGGTAATGTTGACACATTAGCACTCAGTAGGCTTTAACAGACGTCATCGCCCTCAGTTTTGGATCTCTTAAGGACTTTTACTGAATTTTATTCAGAAATTTACATTACTAGGACCAGTGTTCCTTTACTTCTTGGATTATTTTGGGAATTTATTCACAATACCGTGAGTTCTTTTTTTTTCTCATTTTCTTTTTGTATTTTAGAGAAATAAATCATTTGTTAAATTTAACAAAACTTGTTGACTTTCACTCTTTTCTATTACTTTTTTTAAGAACATAGACTTGTAACAGCCATATAATCAATCAATGGACTTCATTAGGTCATACCATCAAGGGAGGGATTTCATTAGGTCATATCATCAAATGATATATTAAATTAGTTTATATTACCAAGAGATTGATTTATTTAAGTTGCAATTGAAAATTTATTCTCTGTAATTCTTTTGCCATGTCAGTACTGGGTTTCATAAATTAAATTTACAATATCCAAAATATGTAAACGAATTGACCAAGTGTTGTAATAGTTAACGTTTTATTCTCATATAGTTCTTGCTAACGTTCAATTGCTTATGTATTTACCTACTCTGTACTAAGTGCAGGATGATATGTATCAATCGAAACTAATGTGTGTGTGTGTGTGTGTGTGTGTGTGTGTGTGTGTGTGTGTGTGTGTGTGTGTGTGTCTTACAATTATATACCAACAACTGTAATCTAAGTATACAAGCAAGGGAGCGAGTAAATGAACATCATCAAATAAGTACTAATGCAGAAAGGGAGACAACGCTTACCTGCCAAGGATATTCCCCAGGTGTGCTTATGCTCCCTCCTACAATTCTGTGCGAACCGGAGACGAGAGCATGTCCACATGATTCTGATGAAGTAAAAAGGAAAAGAAACTTTTAACCATATCTTTGCAAACACTTTCCCTCTCTTCATGTCCTCCATGTCCTCCATTTGAAGATACGAATATTTAAATATAATGACTAATATTGTTACCTGTTTTGCCAAACTGGAAAAAAACATAGGGGTTGGGAGTGTCTTCACTGTTATTGTAATGAACTTTTCAATAGATATTTGCATTTCCGCGATTTAATTTTTGTTTATGTTTTATAAAATATTCGCGTATTCGAAAATAAAATCTATTGGGAAATACTACCATTCATGATAAATATATTTGATATTTCCTTCCTTCATCTGGCATCAAAACCGAAATAAGTTTTGTCAGTACTCCTACTCCATGATAGAGGTTCCATACTTTCATGACAATAGTGACTTAGTATGTTTCAATCACGTGTCTAGTAATACCGTTTACAAGTACTACTGCACGCAACGCTAGTAAAGGTTATTATGTTTCATATTAAGCGTTACTTGTTGAACTGAATAGTTAAGATACTTTAATACAGAAGGTAATGCTTCTTACCAAATCATGAGGCACGAACGGTTGTTACAAGTTGTGGTATTATGTACAAGACGCTTAGATTCAAGTCGCAGCAGCTGGGACAGATGACAATAGGTGAGATAAAATGAGAATACTGGGATTGACAATAGATATCCATTATAATCATAAATGAATCTCTTCTTCAGCGGTATAAGCTTAATAAACCTCTTGCCATCAAACACACTGGTGTTGTCAGAGGAACCTACACGCACATCATAAAGGGAAAGCGAAAGATTATGTCTTTAAAATTGTGTGCAGAAGACTCCTTCTCTTTTCCATGCCCCTCAAGACGCATTGCAGAACAGAACAAACCTGGCATATATTCTACTACAGAAACGTTTTCAAGTTCATAATCCTAGTGTGTCGTGCTTTTCTCTCAAATATGCACAACAGTGCGGCAAATAAAATGTAAAATATATACCATTTACACCGGAAGTGAGATCTGGAGTCGGTAATCCTGATGAGGAAGACCCACCGGATCCGGAAGTGGATCCGCCAGAGTGGTAGCAGCAGGCCTCCAGGAATTCACAATGACTATAACTCTGCGTCTCTCCGCTGTGGCATGTCGAGATAATGTTGATACATCGTCCATGGTACTTGCTCTCACAAACTGTGTGTAAAAGTGTAAATGTAATGTGTTTTCTTTTTTCTTATACTCGTTGATAGTTTTTACTGAGAGAGAGAGAGAGAGAGAGAGAGAGAGAGAGAGAGAGAGAGAGAGAGAGAGAGAGAGTGGAGCACGTTTGGAAATCTGAAAGGAAAGTTAGTATTCTTTCTATTATTATTATTTTTTCAAACTGATACATGAAACACAGAAATATGGTATATGAAAATACGTCGGGATAATGCGTGTATAAAGGGTAATCGATTTAAGCAATGCATTGTATTTTGTAATCCGTCTTCATTCCCTCATCCCAAAATCGTGTCAGGTGTTCAACGTGATCCTGCCTGAAATAACATTTGACTCAAATGTACCCAAGGAAAGGATGTATTGTCGCTAACATAGCAAATGGTTAGTAAGTAAATGCAGAAATGGATAATTGCGGGTATTTCGTTTTCTTGGTTTTAATAACACCAATGGCTATATTACGCTGTTCCCAATCATATACCGAGGGTGTCGAACCGGGCTGGCCCAAGCGGGAATTGAATTATCGCTTCTACATCCAACTCTCTACCAACTCAGTTAATGTTTTCTACTGGTATTGCAAAGTTCTAAGTTCAAATTAGTCTCTAACCTTTTAAAATCTATGATTGCTCAAGCAGATTAAGGAGCTGGTTAAGGTATATGACCATATTTTGTCATTAAATCGCGTATTGAGGCCATATAATTTCAGCTGCGTACAGCATAATCCAATTATTTGAAGTATTACAAACAAAAAATAGAGATTATCGTAATGTAATTATACATAGGTCAACATATTTTAGTTTCCTAAATTTTCAAAAAATTTGAAGAAGTCCAGAGCATTCAATTTGATATAAAAAGTAGACTACATAACCTAATGCATAAACCTAAACCCTGGTCAATTCAAATCCGGTCATGCCAGAAAAAGTCCGAATGTTATCTGCATTTAAGTTATATTGTCTGTCAGGCCTTTTTTTTTTTTTTGCTTGATTATATAATCTGAATATTTGAATCTTTGGCCTTGTCCAAAATCAAGTTCATTTTCTACTTGACCAGAATAATTGATTTTGGTTTTGTGGACAACATGTTTATCTCAATCTGAGTCAAGAACATCGAACATTTTCCAGGAAATGCCGGTTGTACTCGATAATTACCACTTTTTATATTATAATTGTATTAACAGACCTTGTAATTATAAGTAAGTTTTTATCTTGTGAATATTTTGAAACTTCAAAAAAATAAAAAGAGCTAATTGTGACCTGGGATCAAGAAGATTCAGTTGTAATATTGTTGTGTCCATTGTTTAATTCGGGCTGGAATTTTTTTAGTCAAATTATTTAAGTCAATTAATTCATCTCTGGAAATACAAAGTGCTCAAACAAAACATTCTTGAAAACGAAGATTTCGATATACACTGACATTCAAACAAGGCAATATTCTTACAATGTATTATTGTGATTTAACAAAGACTTGCATAAATAGGGCACGTGCCATCACAGGCACATCAACACTTCCAGCATTGGATTTTTTTTAAATACCACTAACGTTTTTTCAGAACTTAAATCATTAAGACTTGTGTTAAAATTGTATGATTCTTTAGAATATAATTCCCAATACCGTAAGTTCACTTTACAGTTATCACTTTGTATGGAAAATAATTATTTGTTGCATTTTACAACACTTCTTGGCTTTCGCACTTTTCTATTACTTTCTTTAAGACAATAGAGTCATGACAAGAGCTTCCTGACACCTTGTAACCAATCTGACTAAAATCAATGTATACATAACCAAATCAAAGGTGACACACAGATAAAGGATTATGTTCCTGTGACTTTTAATTTGCGGTGAATTTAATTTTAGTCGATACAACGTTGCAGTTTGTCTGATAAACCTATCAGATAAAACACTGCGTTTCGTGTTAGGGAAAGTTATCGTTAGAAACGTTTAATGTGAAAGCTGTATACATAATCACTACACTCGGTGATGTCAGAACCAGACAGAAACCCCGGGAAGAACCACCGACCATCTATAAGCTGCTGACAAGCTTTCTCACATACCCACGTTGACCGAGACTATTCTCGAACACACCCCAACAGAAATGAAATGTCAGTGAGCTGTAAAAACAAGTGCCGTAGACAACTATGTCACCCAAGGCCCCTTAAAAAATAGAACTCAGTTTGCCAACAGTTTTGATTTCAAGAGATAATTTTGTTTTACTAGTGATGATGCGTATGGTAATAGTGACGTTGCTTTTCTTGTCTAATCAACAGTTTCTTAAGAACAGTTTCATTAAAAAGACAAATACAAGACATAAACAAGACAAACTAAACAGCACCACAGAAAATTGTTGGGTTACAAAACTTTATATGACTATTCCGACATGAATAAAATGTTGAAATTGTTTATGTCAACTTCATGCTGATATATATAAATAGAGAGAGAGAGAGAGAGAGAGAGAGAGAGAGAGAGAGAGAGAGAGAGAGAGAGAGAGAGAGACAGACAGACAGACAGACAGACAGACGGAGACAGAGAGAAACTTTATTTATTTATTTATTACGATAACAAAGCATTAATATAGGAGAACAATACATATCAAGATAGAAAAGCTTTTAGTGACATGTGCAAGGAATACAAGATGAGTCAGCCAGGCGGTCAACAGCACAAGGTCAATTGATATGGCGTTTGATTACACAGCAACACAAGCAGGTTATTCAGTGCTGAGGCAATCAGTGCTTTTAGACATCCCAAGTTGATAATATCGTAGAATTTAATTCCGCACCGTTTCGGTCATTTTTCTAGTACATGTATTTTTATTTCATGATATGCAGACAAGTGCCTTAGGTCTATTCTGTATGTCCAAGTCCGCAGCTAGTAAAATCACAGTTCATCTCGGTTAATATGCTGTATTCATAACTACTGACTATATTTAATAATATGATATATATATATATATATATATATATATATATATATATATATATATATATATATATATATATATATATATATATATATATATATATATACACACACACACACACACACACACACACACACACACACACACAATTGTGATACAAATGTTCGCCTATAAGACAAAGCGACAAAGCAAACTGAAAACCACTCGAACGTTATTTCAAGTAAATTTGAATGTAAGGAATTAAGTAAAGTGAGAACAGGCTTCAGTTTCACCAACATAGTCTCAAAGATAAGTCTCGACTTGGGATATTTTATTGGACAGTTTTAGGTAAGATTTAAATTGCAACCAATCAGATTTATGGATTCTGGACTTATTTTGTGGAGATATCGGTTCGGTTAGTGAAGTCCAGACTTGGTTTGATATCAAAAAATATACTTGATCAATTTGACCTGAAATGAAATACTATTCAATGAGCAACAGTCTATCATAATATTGTTATGTTATTGTGTTTTGCTCATAATATGGTAGGAACATTTGACTAGCCACCATGTAAGAAGGATGTTATAAAATTGTCATAACAAAACACATACGAAAGGAAAAATAAACAAATGAAGCATGTTTATATAAAAACAAAACTGATTATCACAAAGCAAGTTACACAATATTTGTTATATTTATCATTTGTTTGACATTTTCTTCAAAACCTTACTTTTTTAAATTAATTATCCATTTTTAAAAAAGATTGGCATTTGAATAATAACTCCATCCTATTATTCGTTCCGTTCAACGTCTGGTACAACTGTTATGCTTTGGACAACCATATATACAAGAATCAAAATGAATTATTGGCGGTAAGTAAATCATTGACTTTTTCTTCTTACCAGATACAGACTTCACGGATAAAACCACAGCAGCGAGAAGCAAAAATGTGACCGTCACCATGTACGCCATGATATACCAAAGGAACGTCTTGTCCAAACGCGACCTTCAGATAGTATAAGATAGTAACTTCCTAATATACACAACATCAGTCAATGTAGACCATTGAGTTATAAACTGCTTATCTCTGACGGAACAGACGTATTGCCAGAGACTACCAAACCTTACTCATTGGCAGACCACATACAATCAAAATTTGTAATGTTACAATGATGATTGTCTTAGTGTACACTGGACACTACATGACCAGTGCTTGGAACAGATCTCGGGCATCATGATTTGAAATTGTGTATGATATACGCTAAGAAATTACGTCATAGCATGTAATGGGACAAATATAACTTTCGTTAAAGTCAACATAATACAAGGATACTAAAAGAGTCATATTGTGAAGGAAGGCGGACTCATGATGAAATTATTTAGCCAATTTAAGATAAAATATATTGGTTACACTAAATGCACATAGCAAGCCATTAAAGATAACACAATATTCTCGCGGTAACTCTTTTCCAAATGTTATACTATATTTGGATATTTTACGATACGTTATATAATGAATCCCATTTGGAAAGACATGTTTATGTTTCCAAATCTGTGTTCAATGTCCTTACATGACACACACACAAACCAAGACTGAAACCGGAAGTAGTTATTTGATTAATTGATCCAAAAGAAAATATCTTACGATGAAGGCAAATTCTATTTTACATATATCATATGATGACATTCAGCAAGTCTGGTATTAAATGAAACGACGGTTTAATTTGTTTCTGTATATGTATGGAACATCTTCAAACTTGTTTACTATATGCTGAAAAAGTACAAGGTATGAAAGACATCCGGCCGCTCCATTGATACACATAGGTTTTTGTTAGTGTCTATTTCACGAAGTAGGGATACTAATATTAGTACCATATGATAGTGGGATGAAGGAACGTTAGTCTTGAAAGCTGTCAGTATTGGTCAAACCTTTCCGGACATCGTATTGGTCGGATATTCATAGAAATTAGCACGTGTATGGTTTTAAGGGACACAAGGCGATTCATCAATATGAGGTCATCTTTCGGGAAATGTCTTACACTTTAACACAAGGTTGTCTGAAAGTGAGATTTGTCTGAAAGTAAGATTTATAGACAAATATCAGGTCTCGTAGTCACGAAACTGTCTGAGTTCAAACGAAAAACGTGTGAACTTAGGCTTTGATTCGATACGCTTTGGTTTTCTATACTCTTCAAAGATAGGTTACAGTTAAGAAAATGTTATTATTATCGAATAGTTTGAAAACTGAACATGAATGTTAAATTTGTAGCGTTATGTCCAATGCCCAGATTTTGTATTCAGACTGTTTCGTGACTGTGAAGCCAGAATAAACCAGTGGAAATATTCACGTATCGAAACCCATGTGTCTAGTAGATTATTCTGTTTTCGGATGTTTGTTTTCAGTTGTAAGAGGCAATCGGTTCTTACGTTATCTTTCTGAATGGGACAAAGAATTGCATTCCACATTTGATGGCTTCCCTTCTACACAGAGCTAAAATATACGGTTTTTTTAGTAATTACAATTTTTAAAAAAAAAAAAAAAAAACAACATTTATATTGATATTGTAAGCGAAGTTGTACTAATACTAAATTCGGCGCATATACAAGAGCACGGTTACATCGCTTAGCATAATACAAGTGTTCTTATTCAATTTGAATACACGTTTGACACTTTTCGATGACAGATCGGTAAGAATGCACGAAAGGGACATATTACAATGACGATAATGCGTATATATATATATATATATATATATATATATATATATATATATATATATATATATATATATAGAGAGAGAGAGAGAGAGAGAGAGAGAGAGAGAGAGAGAGAGAGAGAGAGAGAGAGAAGAGTAGTATGTAATTAGTCCATTTCATGTTTGATTTTGGTCAAACCATATTAATCACGGAAACAACGGTCACTGAAATATGCACACTAACCAGGATAATCGAGGTTTTAAAGATACCTTGAGGACTTTATTGCATTTAGTGTGAAGTAAAGTTGCATCCACAGTTCCAGTAAATACATGTAGTACATAATTACCACTATATAGCTGTGAAAATCATATTTTTCTTTTTCAAAAGCTACAATGCTCAATATAACTACGGCAAAACAACTGAGAATCTTAATACTTCTCGTATAGACCGAGCTGAACTTCGTGTTATGCTATAAAAAGTGGAAAACATGGAGATCTTATTTCATTACAATAGACTCTCGCACTTTCATTAAATAAGTATGGAAAATGGTTCTGAAAATTATTGGCAGAATAAATTGCAGCTGCAATGACCACTTAAAGAAATCTGATGAAATAGTATTGGTTCCATAAAATGTCTCAAATGCATTTGTCAAAACATTCTTGAAAAGCTCGTCGCAAAGAAATATTCTGAGAACTTGCAAATCCAAAAAACAATGATAAAATGACAGATGCATCTGGTATTTTCAGTCTAAGAAATTAGTACTGTCAATCCTTCAATATGGATTCAGACGCCAAAGCAACAAAGTACACCATTTAGCAGTGACTTTTGCATTCTTTAGAGAAACTTTCTTGGAGAAAGAACTTTACTTTTTTACTTGGAGAAAACGTATAACACTAAACTGAAGTATGGCACAATGAATGAACAAGTCAAATCAGGTCTTTGGACTATTTTGCCTATCTTTATATTCAATTTTATTTATATTTGTTTAAAAACTAGTAATTGAATTAGATAACGCCCTTTCTGAATGCCATCCCTTGGATATGTGAATACCGCATGGCAAGCCATCTTTAGGATATGCGTGTGTCTCAGGACAAGCTATCAGTTGGATATGTGTGTGCCTCAGGAAAAGCCATCGTTTGGATATGTTACCTTCAGGGCAAGCCATCCCTTGGATACGTGTGCGCCTCAGGGCAGCATGTTGTCATTTATCACCTTCAGCATAAAAAATAAGAAAATATTTAAATGCCTTATTTCCGTAAGTGGCTGCTGATTTAACGTCGACCACATTATCATCTGCATGAGATCAGAACGTATGCTTGCTATTGAATGTTAGATACAGACATGTTTAAACTGAGTTTACAAATGGCCAGAAGTAAACGGGTTTAAATTTTCGAAATCTAACTTGTTTGCAAGCACTAATCCGTGAGTTTCTCGTATCCCTGTTGCGACCAAAGTTTAGCGATTATTTTCTGTCCATCCGCTTATCCCAGGGACTCGTGTCAAACATGGATGGATTCGTGGCAAATGCAAATTGTGGAGCAGACTGAAATGCTTCATTCTTGTAATACAGGTCTCTAGTAATACTTATACATTGCGAAGGCTAAATTGTATACTGATCGGATGATGATGTTTGATCCAATATATATGAAGGCACTTAGACTTTGTCTATGAGCAATTTATTTTTTGGGAACATTTAGATACTCCCTTTCCGATTGCCTTTACTTTTAGGAAAATGAACCATCATTCTGGCACACGAAACTGGTTGCTCATTTTCATGCATATGATTTAGTGTTTATATATGAATGTGTAAATATAACTAAATTTTAGTTCGAATTTCATCCCTTTGAATGTGTAAATATAACTAGTTCAGTTCTAAATTCAGCCCGAGTGTGTAAATATAACTAGTTTAGTTCTAAATGCGGCCCTCTTGAATGTGTAAATATAACTGCAAAATACATAAATTGTTCATCTTAACTTAGAAAAACTAACCTGTCCTCTCTACAGCCATAGTTTGATATTTATTTATTCATGAAACAATGTTAATTCATTACGACACATGTATGGCTTGGCTTTGCATGTTTAACGCCACATTCCTGCACATGATATACATGGCAGCCAGTATATCTAGCAGAAGAAGAACGAGTGAGGACATTGTCAAGAACCACTGACCCAAGGGAAGCCGCGATCAAGCTTTCCCGCACACCCACGTTGGTCATTTAGAGATTCGAACCCACCAGGAGAGAGGTGAGATGTCAGTGATCTGTAAAGACGAGCTCCTGCGACTACTGGATCACCCGGGGCCCGTACCTCAAATGTGTTAGTACACGTATATGAAGCAATTCACATATCATTTGGGCGAATGTGTATAGATGAACGCTATATAATCAAAACGATGTTTTGAACAATAATTCATCTAAATGAATTAAATAAGCTATGCTGTAGTCTGGTAGAGATCATTTCGAAACGTAGATGGGATGGGTTAAATCGTGTCATTATGAAGACAAATTTACACGATCATAAAATATAGCAAAGTGTGCTCGTTTACATGCGTGTACAAATCTGTATACGATAACGCAGGGAGAATGGATTATGAACGAGAGAAAAAATGTTCAAAAATCATTTATTCTGCAATAGTATATTTGCCTTAAACAAAATCGTGGTACACACTGTACTGACTGGCTATTTCATGAGAATGGTGGTGATTCCATGTATAGATGTAGTGTTTATTAATACACACTAGGTCAAATTTTGTCATGTTAGGATGTAGACAAAGTTTATTTTTACCTAGAACACCGTTTGACAATTAAGTTGTAGATGAAAAAAGAACTGGACAATGAAATAGTTGATGTAAGAAACAAATTCAGATAACTTGTGCACTACATCTATTAGACCAACCACATGGCATGTCTTAAAAGTGTGATACGCGTATATTATGCTTAAATAGGTTTATCAATAAACTGGATAAAACTGGTTACAGTCGGAATCAGAGACTTATAAGAACGAATGTATGGGTCGTGCACGAGATCCATGTGTCGTACGCGTTAGAGCATTAGGTAAGTCATGTAATAAATCATGGCCGCAAAATAATTATTTTACTTCGAAAAACAATTCTTTTTTTTGTTTGTAATCAACTCAGTTATAAAAGAAAATTGATTTCCAACGCACGTATAAGGTTTATATATGCCATTTGAGGTCAGTACACTAGTATCTGGGTCATGTGACTTCAAAACAGGAGCCAATCAGAACGTATATATTGTAATTATTTTTGATGAAAGTTTTAGATAACATTATTGCAGTTACAAAAAAATCAATATCCAATAGATAAAGAAAATGAACAGTTGTTTTTAATTGCGAAACCTTTACTAAAAAATACCAAAAAGTTATTTTATAACAAAGCTTGTCAAAATAGATGTCCTTACCTAAACTCAAGTACATGAGTACATGCACATGTGTCTTCTGACCAGTGTTCGCGTATTCAAATCGGTGAGCACTGATGCTGTTGGTGGAAGGCGGGTGACATTAATTTTGTAACTATTGGTTTAAGGAGTTAATTCAAAACTGAATGCGAATGAGGTAGTTGATTAACTATTTGTACCTGTTTGTGATTACAATACTGTAATCTAGGTAATCAATTAGAATTTTTGACAATATCTAGTTTCTGGTGTATTCGTTTAAAATCATGCGGACAAAATAGATGGCGCGGTGACCAAAAGGGGCACTTAAATCTTAAAAGATACCTAGTACCGTATGTATTCGTAAATATCACCTCATACCTGTCGCATTAAGAGTGTGCCCATTTTGAGCTTTACACAGCTGGAAGGGTGCTATAGACATCAATACACGGCAATCGTACTTGGACAATAATCGCTGTTTAAATGGGTGGGGTGGGCTGACTCAGTAATCTGGTTCTAACACTACCCAGACCAGAGTATGTCGCCTTGTAGAGTCAATAGGTAAGGTCCTTTAAGAAACATTGTCTCGGCACGATATAAAATTGTACGATCAATCTCCGTGTGACAAGAATGTAATCAGTCCCATGAATGACGTTTTGGGGTGGCAAGTGGAGCGACCGCCCCAGGCCCGGCTCTTAAGCGGGCCCCGCGATTTAGCCCTATGGTCTGATCAGTCCATACTTGATATTGATAAGGTGTGAGGTTTGCTTAGAAGATGTGGAAATTTTCCATCATAATCTGAACAACTTTCTTGAAAATGGGACCAGGTTATCTATTACGTATGAAAGGATGTCATGTAATTAGTTTCAGATCAGTAGGTCAGTATTGGTAATGTGCACTAAAGATACTGGGAAAGCGCATAGCCTATCCTTATCAAGAAAATGCCAAATGCCATTTAGTACAGAAGAGGGAGCACGCACTCGTGTGTGTGTGTGTGTGTGTCTGTGTGTGTGTGTGATTTGGGTTTTTAACGCAACTTAACAATGTTTCAGTCATATCGCTACGATGTCTGTAGTGCGGTAGTTTATAGTAATATTTAGCACTGGGTATCATGCAGCAGACATGTAGCAGGTTGTCTCACCCAGTCACATTATCCGGACACCTGGCCGACCAGCCCTAACACTAAACTCGTAATGCTAAGCGTCAAGCGAGGCAGCTGTTAGTGCCGTTTTTATAAGCCTTCGGTATGACTCAGCCGGGGTTCCAACCCGCAGCCTCCCACATCTGAGGCGGACGCTCTAACCACTAGGTCACTGGAGCGGTTCCAGAAGAGGGAGCAGCTGTGGATCAATAAAATAGTGAGGCTTTGGAGGCTCAGTGGATGACGCATCTGGCTCGCGTCATTTTTCGCGCTTATAACAAGAAATGAAAAACAGGGTATACAGTGTTCGAGTGGTCTAAAGCGTTCGCCTTTAGCGATCACTGCTATCTCACCTCTGTCCGGATGGGTTTGAATCTCGGGTTTGGGCAATGTGTGTATGTGAGAAAGCTTGCCACTAGCTTCGCGTGGGTCGGTGTTTCTAATCTGGGTTTTCCCGGGTTCTACCTTCACCAATTATACTAGCCGTCACATTGAATCCAAAACAAAAACAAGAAGAAGAAGAAAAGGTTCCGCTCAAATGTATTGCTCATCTAAGCTCAAGTGAACTGACTCTTACAAGCTGGTAAGTGTCAAAGCAACTGTAGCAGTGGGGGTGGGGTGGAGGTGAACTCACCATTTTTATAGAGTCCTTATTTTGTTAAAATAACGGTTATTGTAATTCAGCAATTTGTTTTCCATGTGGTGAAACAATTATATCCGCGTCCCGAGTATATCCTCGGGGTCTCCATTAATTAACCATATATGTTATAATATGGATAATGGCAAATATCGGAGAAGCACAAATAACTAGATTAACTAGAGAAAGATTAGCAGCAATTAAAAAATTTCTACCGGTGAGAGATTCTTTCAGAGATAATTTACAAGCTCGTCAAGAAGCCCGGGTTGATTTTGTTGCTGATACCGAACAGCAGGTAACTACAGCTACTGAGAAAGCTGCGTTATCTACTGAAAAGCTATATTGGGAGAGATTACTGATGATGAAGATAGAAAAATAGGTATTCTTCCGCTTTTAAAACAGATCGCTGAAGCTAAACCTCAACCTCGAGCTGTTGCAGAACAGGAAAGCGCCGCTGGTGGAACTCAAAAAGGTGTTTCTTTTATGGATAAACTTACAGAGGAAGCTAAAAGATTAATAAAACAATTTCAACTATTAAAACCTAAAGATTATTACGCTTTGAGTGATTTTGCTGCCCAAAGCTGTCATTCAAGAAAAGATTTTTTAGAAGAAGAATATAAACAAAAAAGAATACGTGATGAATGGGTTGATTGGGTATATGAAATGAATAGGGGGATTGGTCGCATAAATACAAGAGAATTGGGTTATATACATTATCGAGATGGAGTTAATGATTGTGGTCTTAAATGGGACGTGATCAAAATGTTGACACTGGCCTACAGATATCATAGTTGGATTTCCAAAATTTGTATCCCATCTATTAATTTTCATTGCAACATCTTGATCTATCTAGGCACTCCGTCGTTGACGTAAAATTTCAAGCTCGTGTAGGAGAACTACCTGCTGGTGGTGACCCATATAGAGCAATCGCTGTTATTCTCAGTGATAAATCAATGACACTTGAGGGTGATGGTGGAAAGATGAGAGTTGTTGATGCACCAGTAGAAAACATTAGGACACATAGACAATTAGATCAATCTATTATTTAAATAAAAATGTACAATCACGTTAATGTCACATTGACTCCTGGTCAATCAAAGAAATTACAGTCGAAAAATGCTACTACATGTGGCACAAAATAACTTTGAAACGTGAACAGATTGCTAGCGGTGGACCAAAAAAAACCTATCATTGACGAAAACTCGACTTAATCATTTCAACAAGGCGCTAAAAGCAAACACAGGAGTTCAGTTCAAATTTACTCCTTCCGCGGTAAAACAATATGAGAAAATCTGGAGGTATATTTCCTTTCCTCGATGCGATTCCAGCATTGCTTTGCCGCCGCGGCCCCGCTGTTGCTAAAGCTGCCGCGTTAGGTTCTGTTGGTACCGCCGCTGGCATGGCATTGAAGAAAGCTACCGGACAAGGATACAACAACAGAAAAGAGTCTGAGACTACCAGGCAGTCGATACACCTGGTACGGAGCAGGATTGAGAATCCCAGGAAGCATTCGTTCATAGCTCCAATGTCAAATTTTGATTTAATCGCCGCGGTAAAACAATCCCCGATAAAGATTTTAGAGATGGTTTTTCTAATGAAAGCTCAATTACCTACTCATCCATCAAATCCAGAAACAGGTATAATTAATCTCGATAATAACACCGGACCTGGAACTCATTGGGTCGCGTACGCAATACATCCCAAATCAATTATTTTGACTCGTATGGGCTAGCGCCACCGAGGGAATTTCTCAAATATGTATCCGTGTTAAAGATTCCCGTTTGGTATTCAACGTTACCCACAAAGACATTAACCGATCCTCAGATATGTGGCAACGAAGTTATAAATGTTCTCACCGTGATCTCAAAATCTACTCAACCACCTCATAAAACCGTGCACGGATACACCAGTGATAACTTTTTAAAGAGATCTTAAACGTATGATGGTAGATATTTGGGTAAGATCTCTCCAACGAGGAAAAACCACCGAGGTTGCTTCACTCGATGTTGTAAAAAAAAAAAAGAGTTTCAGTGATGCGCTATCTGATATATTACATATCGTAGACGTATCAACGGATGAGATTGTTGTATTCCAAGACCGGCAAGGTAAATTAAAAACTAGAAATATTTCAATCAAGGATATTTCAGTTAAACTCGACAAGGCAGTGGAAAATTCCATCGCGGTATATAATTCAACAGGTAAAATACGACCCAGAGTTGCGTATTCAACCATCGATAATAGATTAACATCGAATTTCCACCATAATTTTTTTTTTGGCGAAATTTTCCAACATGAGAGCCCCAACTTATCTTACCGACGACGAAAACAAAAATAATATCGTTACACGGTGTTAAACGACCCGTCAAGGTCGTCACCGAGTACAAAATAGGACTATCAAGATTTATAAAATACGGCCAAAAGAACCAATTTCCGCTGTAACACAAGGTAATGCTAATCAATTCCGTGAAGCCCAACAACAATACCGGGCAAACAAACGAAAACTTCCAGAAGATATCGACTAGCTAAAAAAAACCAAAAAAAAGATAACCGCGCTAACCGAGACGCGTAATCAATTACGATCCACCGCTAAGAAAACAGAATTCGATTACAAACAAGAAAATCCAACGACGAATATAGTAAAACAGTATCAGATATTCAAACCGCAAATAACAGATTCGAACCTGGAATCGCCAAGTTGGAAAAAATGAATAGTGAACTATCTGATCGCTATAAAAAAAAATTTGTCGCGGTGAATAATAAACTACAATCACAGATACAAAAAATAAACGGTGATATAGAAATTAACAAAACGTTTAAGGATGGTTATCAAGATGTGAAAAATTCTATCAGCGTTTGAACGTTACAAAGGTATTCGACATTGATGTCTAAAAACTTCTTTTTGAATTATTTCGCGTTGGAATCTATGAGAGCTTTTTCGTTGACCCGTTTAAGAATCTTCGCAATAATCGCAGATACCGCAATGAAATTTGCCTCAATGGGGATATTCTTGTATATGATTCGATTTCGTTCCCTGGAGATAATCTTCATTACCCGGTACTCAGATGTATATGTTGGAAAACTTAATTTTCTCACTGAAGTTATTTTTTTTTTATATTCGGCGACGATATAATCACTGGTAAACGTGGTACTGTGATGGAGATGTTGTACACGATCGAGTTCGATTTTCAATCCGGCGATATTTTCATCATTCAATATATATATGCTATTCGTTTAAATATTTATTCGCGAAAACATTTATTGTAAATTCTGCAGTTTCAATGGCAGTTTTCATATTATCGCGAATCTCAATGAGTATTTTATGGAACGGGATAATTTTTTTCCGCGAAGTAATCTCCGATAATTGCAAATTCGCATTGCTGTAAAAGTTTTTTTTAAAAATATTTTGTTCACGAGCTTGTTCTAAAAATATTTGATTTTCGCAATATTCTTGTGGATCTTCTTCTTCATTGCTATCCTTGATAAATTCAGATAACTGTTTCACCATCAACGATTTTTGTTCAGCAATTCCTAGGTAACATTTTACCCAATGATACTTTTCTTCAAATTTTTTCCGGGTCATCATTTTAAAATATTTAATACCGCGTTGAAAAATTTTGAGTTGTTCGGCGATCACCGATATAATTTTGTCGTTCATATATAATATATAAAAATATTTTCTTAATCTAAATTGTAATTTTCATATAATAAAAAAAATCACGTGAATGCAAATGATACTCTGCAGTTAAATTTTTTCGAGTATAATGTCAAATGTATACCATATGCTGCTTTATATACAGTTTTTGAATTAACACCAACATATTTAGCTGCAGACTTCATCGATGGAAATTCAATAATCGTGCTGTCCATAATCGCAGTTACAGGTCGTCGTGGTTGCAATTTAATCCACAGAGTTGAATTAAGGGAATTTTCACTCGGAGTAACAGCTCTTAAATTTTCTACGCGATTATCAAGTGGATTTCGGTTAATATGATCGATAACTAAACCATTACCTATCATCCCGTAAAAACATTCGAAGACAAATCTACGCACACTATAATTTTTTATTTGTTTTTCTCGTACAACAGAAATCCTTACATATCCCATTTTATTAATCTGACCAAGTTTTACTTTTCGTCATCAATTTCTAACGGCTCCATCACGAGAAGCTTCGTAGTTAACGAAACGAATTCGTTGTGATTCATATTCGTAGTAAAATTTATTTATCTAAATTGTTATTTCTGTTGATGTAATCAAGAGGGGTTTGTATCAGACCAAATTTATTGCGTTGATCGTAATGCAGCACACGATTGGTTCTCGATGACGCTGAACTGGATTTTATAATTGCAGATACAACAAAAAATCAGATATTCACTTCAAGGAATACCGTTTATTTATTCAATAAGGAAAAATTAGGAACCATCGTTGAATACTTTGAAGGCGAATCACCACAGTATACTCATTTAAGATCATCGATGCTCGCTTATACCTCGACAAATTTACTTTCGATGATAATTAGATTTTCCGATATCGTTGTTAGAGTTGCAATTGATTCATTTTATTTCGATAAGAAAACACCGGAAAAACGTCGAGGAGTTTACTACATGGGAAGGTGATTGGGGAACATGGAGATTAAAATAAGAAACATTACATGGATATTGCGAATCAGCTGATGTTCCCATCGAGGATAATTACCGTGGTGATACAAACATGGAACTATCATAGTGTCTATCCATGTACGATCCAATAACCAGACATAAAACCGTTTATTTGAACAGTCCTGGAGGATGTGGTAAGACAACCAGAGTTATTGTTTTATTTGGGAAAAACTCCGACTTGATTCTGATAACTCCAACTCAGCGACTTGCCTGGGAGATGAAACCCAGTGGGGTAAACACTTGCATGTATCATAGGTTCTTTCGACATAATGGTACTGATTGGACCCCTGAGTGAATGGGCATAAAATATATTACCCGGACAGGGTTCATACTCAACTATGACTGATAAATTCAAAGACTTTTCCCAAACTTTCAAAGACCACAAACAGAGATTTCCAAGACCTATTTTTGCTAACATTTTGTATACAGGTTATAAGAGAAAACAACGAATGCCAAATACCACAATATTTTTTACTGATTAAAGTCAAACTATACTTAATTGCCTAAAATTGCATTATAATGATCTAGAAAATAGGTTAACATTTGTTGTTTTTTTCTCCAGAAATACGTAACATACGTGTCAGATTTAATACAACATAAATTGTTCTCTTAAAAGACATCAGCACTGCTTTAAATGCATTATTTTATTTGCTTTTTTTTCTCTTCAATCATTTTGGAAAGAGATGCCACCACTGTCATCTTTTCCTCTGCTCTTCACCTAAGAGAATTTGACTCTGTGACAAGCACAATGAGTCCTTTTAATTCTGCCTCTTCTGCTTTCTGTACAGAGGAAGCATGTAGGCTGGCAATGTCAGCGTCAAGACGCAGCTTTTTGGCTTTAAGTTCTTCCACTTCATCCAAGGCCAACTCCCGTTTCTTTCCTTTTGGGTTTTTCTTCTCATCCTTCTCCTCTGCTTTCTTCTTATCCAGATAGGCATGGTACTTATGTCTTGCAGAGGAGGCATATGTCATCATTTCATTGCTAATGATGATTTCCAAAGGTTCACCAGCTTTTCTCATTGTGTCAATGATTAACCTTTGAGCTCTGAGGCTTTCTCTGCTGAGGTTCTCATCAGATACCTGTTTGTTGATAGAAAATCCTCTCTCTTGCCTGCCCATGTGATAACAACAACATTTTCTGGAGAACATTCCAAAGTTCAACATATTCATTTCTTTTGGAAAGGACAGAATAAAACACTTCATCAAGTCTGTCATCTGTTCTACTGAAGCATTTCAATGGATGATTGTCCGATTGGACAACTTCATCCACTAATTTTCCGTACTGAGTTAATATTAAATCACATCGGGACTCTACTTCTCTTCCTGCCTCACACATAATTTTTAGGACCCTACGAAGTTTTGTTTCTCCCTTTTCCTTGTCTGATCCTGATTGCATAAGTCCAGGGTCAGCCCAGGACATGTTTTTCCCCATTTTTTGTAATAAACATCTTTAAATTTAGTAATATTTCACGCACTTCAAAGTACTGGACAAAACAGGTTCTATATATAGCAACCTGTTTGTTTCGTTGAGGCTTTTTTTTTATAATTTTTTATTTTTTTTTTTACTCGCAATTCAAGAACAAGAACTCTTGTTTAACTCGAATATAGTGTACGCATGCGCACTTTGAAACTGTTTATCCGTGAATTTAATTTATTACAATGGATGTTTTTGTATTAAATCAAGGAATATTGTTATGTAGAACAAATTTTTCGAAAATGATTTTTGTTCCTCAAACGTGTTAAATAAACCGACGGTAGAAGTAAATTTAAACAGGCCCTCTTTTGCTATATCTCCCAAATCATCAAACTAAACGATCTTATTTTATACCCAACGAGTAATGAATTACCATTATTTTTCCAAAAACTACCAATTGCTTATACTTCTGCATCTTTGTTCCACTAAATGAACATGTAGTTACTAATTTGCAACCTACCTTTGGCATGACTTGTAAGGGCTCCTTCTCCCATTGAAGCCAAGTTGATCGTCTTTTTACACAGCGTACAAAACGCCTTTCGTTTGCATAACTTATTCTTTTGCAGCCATTCCTTGTACTTCTCTTGTTCAAGCCAGATATCGTTGAAAGAGCAAAGACCTGGCATTTTTAAACACCGAACTTGCAGACGATGTAAATCGAATGAAGAAATTTTGAATTCTCGAGCGTATAACTTTCGCGAACTTTCTACGTAGAATTAGTGTAATTAACATTTTGATTGGCTAAAACTGATGGACTCGTCCAGTCAAATTGAACTATTCGTCAAACGAAAGAAGCCAGGAAAACCAGCTGCATCCGAAGCTAACGACCTTGGGCAATTTTATTGGTGACTTCCTTTGATGAAGTGTGCAGCGGCACCGTATTGCTTTGATGAAGAGTGCATGTGTGATTGAAGTCGCCGCCGCGGCATACTTTGGATGGCCAAACAAAACAAAGCCTCTTTTGTTATTGCGGCGGCAATAAACTGAACGGGTCATAAAAAGAAATAAACCAGGATAACTAGATTACATCTGAATCTAACAACCTCGGATAATTTTATTTGTGATTCTGGAAAGAAATTATTTTTTGGGGGGTTTATTTCAATTTTCAAAGACTTTCAAAGACCTCAGGGTAATATGCTCGATTTTCCCAAACTTTCAAGGCCTTGAAAACGCTACCTCATTTTTCCCAAACTTTCAAAGACCTTCAAAGACCGTACGAACCCTGCCGGATAATTATGTGGGATTAAGTATGTACAGTATCACTGAAGCTATTAAAAACATTTCTGGAGTGGTTGTTAAAGAAAAACATCACCGTGATAATGTGTGGTGGTGATAATGTGTGGTGATCATGGTCAACCACCACCGTTTATCAGGGAATCTCCTAATCGATGGTTGAAAGCGACGGTAGATTATTACGAAGAAATTAACACCAATCATCGATTACTCGATGCAGAGTTAACAGAGTTAAAATCTGCGATAAGATTACAATCAGATAAAATTCAATGCGAAATAACACGTAGAACGATCTCTGAAATATCCATCAAGGATTTTTGGACATAGTGGAAACCAACAGATTTGGTAGCCGCGAGTATAAGAAAAATCTGAGATCTACTTCAGGTGAAATTATTTAACACGCATAAAGAAAAATTTCCAATGTGGCAGATTCTGTTATGCTATAGACCCACAGACACACGACGACAAAACAAAACATCGAAGTTGATATTCCTGTAACTTCACAATGACAAGAACTTGTATTAAATGATATTGTGTTGGTTGATATAAACGTTGTCGCTAGGTTCATCAGCTGTGACGGTTTATAATATATTTGATTTGTTTGTTTGATTAGGATTTTTAACGTAGCTTTAACAATTTTTCAGTCATATCGCTACGATGTCTGCAGTGAGGCAGTTTATAGTGCTGTCTACCACTGGGGCATCATGCCGCAGACATGTAGCATGATGTCCCACCCAGTCACATTATCCTGACACCAGGCCGACCAGTCCTAACACTAACCTCTTAATGCTGAACGTCAAGCAAGGCAGCTGTTAGTACCATTTTTGTAAGTCTTTGGTATGACTCGGCCGGGAATCGAACCCACGACCTCCCGCTTCCGCGGCAGACGCTCTAACCACTAGGCCAATGGAGCGGTTTATAATATATTTTATTCATGTAACCTGTCCCTATGTCTGCTGAATGAGAGGGAACTTGGCTGTTGTTAGCTCTGTCCCATTTTGTAGGATGAATAATCAGATCCAAAAGAGGCAAGTTAAGGGGGGGGGGGGGGCATTCCATAAACATTGAGTCCTGTGGTGGTGACTTAGTTAGGTGCCAGAACTGTTTCCGAGTCTGTCAATGTCTGGTGCTTCTTAGCTAAAGGGTAAAGTGAATTATCTCCCTTGTTCCCATAAAGATTTACACTGAGGAAAACATAAGTGCATGCAGACTGGTGATGTCTTCGATCTGAGCTGTATGTTGTTTGTGCTTTGTCTACAGTTCTAATTTGTAAGCCAAAATGGAGCAAAACAAAGCTGTAGCCTCGCACCTGTCTTAGAATGCAATGTCCGTGCAGAGCTAAATCATTAAAATGGTGGTGAGAAACTGACAAGTCTATAATAAAACATGGAAGCATACAGGTAAAATCTAATAACAATAGCACCCATAAACCTAAAAAAAGTGATAGCAGATGATTTTAATTACAATGTTTACCTGTTGGTAAGTTCAAGGAAGGACTGTACAGGTAAAATCATTGAAGCATGGTGTTCAATGTCACCTTGTCACCTTGATATAAAAAAAGAATGGAATTATACATATATAAGGAGTTCTTCAGAGCATCAAGACATACACATATGTAAATAATGTAGCCCGAACCTAATTTATGAAGTCACATAGGCTACATATGCGAGTACCAAGTGCTTGATAAATATGATTTAAAGTTTATGCATGTAAATAGGACTCAATGGTCACCTATAGAAACATGCATGCGCACCATGTATAGTGCGCTGACCTGATTTTATCCAACAAGAACAAAAAAAAAATACAAAAATGTACAGTAAAACCTCTGCATAAAAGGGAACTAAGTCAGTTGGTACAGAGACATACACAGTAGGTTCGACAAAATCTGTTATAAGGCAATACTTGTTGGAAAAAAGCACAGAGACTGCCAGTAGAAGTAAATACATTCAAGTTTGCACCCATACACAACATAAGCCTTGGATACAAACTTGCCAATATATATCCATTTGTAAAGGGATTACATATATATATTTATTTATATATAGGAGCACTTGAGACTAGCATGTACAAAATAAGCATAGCATATATGGACTGTGAAGTTGCTTCGACTTCATGTGCATGTACCTAAATATGTGATGATGACGAAGTTTGACAACTTGTAAAGATAGAACTTTCTCATGATAGAACAAGTGAAAAAGCTGGAAATATAGATGGAGTATACTTTCTACTGAAGTGAAAAAGTCCTAATTGTAGTGCATGTTCCATGTGGATAATGACTTTTTCAAGGTCTCTCATGACAAGTGCATGCTTAATGGCATAAGCAGAACTAATAACTGGGATATTCTTACACTGTGCCATGATTCTTATAAGAGGAGATCACTCTGCCTGATGGCAAAATAGGTCGGCAGATAACTTTTAGCACCCTTTAACTAAAAGTAGTATCTGGGAGGTCTGGATTTGCATGGTAATGATAGTTTTCCTAAGGTATTATGATTGGGTAACTAACATATTCTAAGCAAAACTTGGGCAATTGAACTATTTGCACTATTTACTTGTCAAGAAGCAACCAGATCTGCTGTAACATCACTGCCTTCTTCAGATTGGATGGCTTTGCTGTCATGAAAGTGGAAATAAAACGAAGAGAGTGTTGGGTAAATAAAACGTAATGCCCTTCTGTAACAACTTCACTGATTTCTCCACTGGTCAGCTGTGAAGGATGTGTTTCAGTGGTGGGGGTAGCAAGTCAACATCATATGTTACAAGAAACCATATTTTGCTTGCCCTCATTAAAATACCTCTGTAGGATGGGGGAGCTGCTGGTGCCTTTGAGTTGGCCTGTTATCCTTTTGCTTGTGACCATCTCTTTGCTGCAGCTAAGAGTTGAGATCGGTTTGGCTCAAAACAATTGCAGCCATCATGTTGAAGAGACTGTTCTTGTGATGTCTGCTTACATAATTCTTCAATTTTTCCACCAAACATCAATAGTGTGCCAAAACAAACCAACCAAAGGACCAAGATGTGATGTGGCTTATGGCTGGATGAGTGAGGCAGGGAGGGATCTTGTCTTAAAAGTTGTAAGGGCATTAAAAAATTCACATAAATATTTCACAAAATAATGTTTGCAGCTTGTAATAAATACTTACATACAATACTATGACTATGGTCATAAATAATCTATAAGATTAAGATCTTGTGAGATGTACAAGATTAATCTTTTGTAGATTAACACTGAAACTAAGCAAACAACTGTAGCCAAATACTAGTGGTGGTGGAGGTAAGGGAAAAAGAACTGAAAGAGTTTTTTCCCTTTGTCATTAAGGTATACAGACTAAAAATATAAAATGTTTCATAACTATAACAATTTCTGGATTCGAGAGGTAGCAAAGGTAGTTCATAACATTAATGTAAATAGCATTAATGTGATTAACAATAATGTGAATAACACTAATGTGATTGCAGAATGTATTCAAAGGAGAAGAAAAGAATTTCAAAATCAAGGATTACCCACTACTTTGGAAGCATAAGTCATTTCAATTATAAACTCTCAACTTTTCATGATATCTCTGTCAGAAAAGAAACCCTAGATAATAAATATTGTCCCACCAAATATTTGACTTGACTTCAGAAATCATTATAACAAAACATTAACAAATCCTAGGTTACTCTAACATTTATTCAAACAATACTGATTTCTTACATGCTTCACACAGACATTTCATCACTAAATTCAAATACTTCTCAAGTACAAAAAAAAACATTGCATGAAAATAATTGACTCCACTTAAACTTGGGGAAAAAATTGATTATGGTGTGCAGCATCCAAACATTGTTGCTCAATAGACCTAAGTGAAGACAATTTAGCAGACAGGTCTTGGGGGGGGGGGGGGTAGCTGGTGTAGCTGCAGTCTTTTCATGTACATCAGCTTGAGAGTTAGCTCTCTGATTTGCTGGACTCACTGACTCCATGAGATTTTCATGTTCAAGCAAAATATATTTAGAGTTAATTCTGATTCAACAATATTTAATCTTTTTGTTCTTCACTCTGCCATGTGACTTCATAGCCCTTTTTCCAATTGTTACAACATCAATTTTCTGTTGACTAACACAGCACATAGCTTTTAATTATCACTTAGCTACATTTGCTCTATGTACAACTTGCGGCAATTGCATTAGATTATTCACTTCTTATCGCACAGTACTATACTGATATTTGCTTCAGCCTTCATGGCCCAGTCAACACTGCCTCCATTCATTAAGCTCCATGCTTACAATTCAAAATTTTGCTGAGTTTTATAATGAACAAAAAATGCTATCCAACTGAAAGTCTCACTGAATATGTAAGTGAATAAGTACACAAGTCTCACTGAATATGTAAGTGAACAAGTACACAAGTCTCACTGAATATGTAAGTGAACAAGTACACAAGTCTCACTGAATATGTAAGTGAACAAGTACACAAGTCTCACTGAATATGTAAGTGAACCAATACACAAGTCTTACTGAATACGTAAGCGAACCAATACTTAAGTGTGATTCCAATGAAATGCATTTGTTTGAATCCCCACATTTGCTTCTTTTTCAATTCTCTATTCTTTCATGAATTTCGTTTGAAACTCCATGATATCCTGCACATTTTTTTTGCCAATCAACAGAATGCAAAAACTGCTTTTTATATACTTCATTTTTAGATGGGTACGGAAGGATGGTGCTAACTGTTATCAGTCTTTACCACATGCTTTGCACAACTATTTTAACTTTATGCATAACAATGCATTCTGGATACATATTTCTAATGGGCTTTTGAGGCCATTGTTATTTGCATTCATTACTAAAGCCTTCCCTATTAGGTAATGTCTCTTGCAGATCCAAAGCATCCACAGTGTACAAAGTTCATAGGTCAAAACAAGGTTAGCAGTCAAAGATCATTCATCTCCTGTTGTCTCCAGTACAGCCCCACTATATGCCAGATCCCAGTAGTGTTCTACACCTTGCTTTTTGAACTGTTCTCGAGCGAAATTCTCTGTAGGACAAACTTTGAACTTGATCTCACCAAAAGCTCTATTTTTCACTGTTCCCTGCAAAATAAAACGAAAGCTAATTATACTGAATAATGTGAGAACTGCAGCAGTTCAGATGGTTGAGTAATGGATTTGTAATGCAAGGGTCAAATGTTCTATACCTGCCCAGGTCAATCTGGGTCAACTGCCTTGGTGTGTCCTTTGTAAAGGTCTCATTTCCTTCACATGAAAAATACAGCCAATAATGTGTCAAAAGTGCTGTCAAAACTCACAGAACCAAAACAAAATACATCTCCCTCAATAATTTGAACATAATAAGGTCTAAAAACAGAGACTACTGTATAAGCGAGGGCATGTTACCAAGGGACCTTTGAAAACTTCAGAAGGGGATACCATCCCAGCTGTACACTATCAATGAAAAGACCAAGGACAGGGGCATGTTCAATACTCCTTTTATGATAATATTCGATATGATTGTAAATAAAATGCATTTTCTGATCAAGTTTTTATCTTTGTGTAAAACTACCTTTATTTTCAAGATAACCAATGCTTGCAAGATTGTTAAAAAACATTAGTAAAAGAAGGTTCAACATACATGTGTACCTTCAAAAGCACTGTTTATTATGTCACTGATTTTTGCATACATGTGTACCTTCAAAAGCAGTCTATTATGTCACTGATTTTTGCATACATGTGTACCTTCAAAAGCAGTTTATTATGTCGCTGATTTTTGCATACATGTGTACCTTCAAAAGCAGTTTATTATGTCACTGATTTTTGCATACATGTGTACCTTCAAAAGCACTGTTTATTATGTCACTGATTTTTGCATACATGTGTACCTTCAAAAGCACTGTTTATTATGTCACTGATTTTTGCATACATGTGTACCTTCAAAAGTAGTTTATTATGTCACTGATTTTTGCATACATGTGTACCTTCAAAAGCAGTTTATTATGTCACTGATTTTTGCATACATGTGTACCTTCAAAAGCACTGTTTATTATGTCACTGATTTTTGCATACATGTGTACCTTCAAAAGCAGTTTATTATGTCACTGATTTTTGCATACATGTGTACCTTCAAAAGTAGTTTATTATGTCAGATTTTTGCATACATGTGTACCTTCAAAAGCAGTTTATTATGTCACTGATTTTTGCATACATGTGTACCTTCAAAAGCACTGTTTATTATGTCACTGATTTTTGCATACATGTGTACCTTCAAAAGCACTGTTTATTATGTCACTGATTTTTGCATACATGTGTACCTTCAAAAGTAGTTTATTATGTCACTGATTTTTGCATACATGTGTACCTTCAAAAGCACTGTTTATTATGTCACTGATTTTTGCATACATGTGTACCTTCAAAAGTAGTTTATTATGTCACTGATTTTTGCATACATGTGTACCTTCAAAAGCACTGTTTATTATGTCACTGATTTTTGCATACATGTGTACCTTCAAAAGTAGTTTATTATGTCACTGATTTTTGCATACATGTGTACCTTCAAAAGCAGTTTATTATGTCACTGATTTTTGCATACATGTGTACCTTCAAAAGCACTGTTTATTATGTCACTGATTTTTGCATACATGTGTACCTTCAAAAGCAGTTTATTATGTCACTGATTTTTGCATACATGTGTACCTTCAAAAGTAGTTTATTATGTCAGATTTTTGCATACATGTGTACCTTCAAAAGCAGTTTATTATGTCACTGATTTTTGCATACATGTGTACCTTCAAAAGCACTGTTTATTATGTCACTGATTTTTGCATACATGTGTACCTTCAAAAGCACTGTTTATTATGTCACTGATTTTTGCATACATGTGTACCTTCAAAAGTAGTTTATTATGTCACTGATTTTTGCATACATGTGTACCTTCAAAAGCACTGTTTATTATGTCACTGATTTTTGCATACATGTGTACCTTCAAAAGTAGTTTATTATGTCACTGATTTTTGCATACATGTGTACCTTCAAAAGCACTGTTTATTATGTCACTGATTTTTGCATACATGTGTACCTTCAAAAGTAGTTTATTATGTCACTGATTTTTGCATACATGTGTACCTTCAAAAGCACTGTTTATTATGTCACTGATTTTTGCATACATGTGTACCTTCAAAAGCAGTTTATTATGTCACTGATTTTTGCATACATGTGTACCTTCAAAAGCACTGTTTATTATGTCACTGATTTTTGCATACATGTGTACCTTCAAAAGCACTGTTTATTATGTCACTGATTTTTGCATACATGTGTACCTTCAAAAGTAGTTTATTATGTCACTGATTTTTGCATACATGTGTACCTTCAAAAGCACTGTTTATTATGTCACTGATTTTTGCATACATGTGTACCTTCAAAAGTAGTTTATTATGTCACTGATTTTTGCATACATGTGTACCTTCAAAAGCACTGTTTATTATGTCACTGATTTTTGCATACATGAGTACCTTCAAAAGCACTGTTTATTATGTCACTGATTTTTGCATACATGTGCACCTTCAAAAGCAGTTTATTATGTCACTGATTTTTGCATACATGTGTACCTTCAAAAGTAGTTTATTATGTCACTGATTTTTGCATACATGTGTACCTTCAAAAGCACTGTTTATTATGTCACTGATTTTTGCATACATGTGTACCTTCAAAAGCACTGTTTATTATGTCACTGATTTTTGCATACATGTGTACCTTCAAAAGCACTGTTTATTATGTCACTGATTTTTTCCTTATGGTGTACCTTCAAAAGCAGTTTATTATGTCACTGATTTTTGCATACATGTGTACCTTCAAAAGTAGTTTATTATGTCACTGATTTTTGCATACATGTGTACCTTCAAAAGTAGTTTATTATGTCACTGATTTTTACATACATGTGTACCTTCAAAAGCACTGTTTATTATGTCACTGATTTTTGCAGGTGAATGAAAATATTCGAGCATCATTGTTGATTCACACAAAAAAAATATTTCTTGCTATCACAACAGCCATAACTTCAGAAACTCAGTTTTTTTAAAAATAGTTCTATTAGTAAAATATTGATGCTATGGTTTCAATGCAAGTAATAGTGCAATTTCTGCCCATTCATGAGTCAGTGCAAAAGTAATTTTAAGTTCACTATAAACTTTGGAAATCACTTTTCCTTAATAAACCAACTCTGCAAAATAAAGCTTTATGTGAACTTAGTACACCTGTCACATGCTTAATTTGCTTTCCTTGGCTCATGGTTCCCACGCTTTTCTAAACATAAATTTTCAGGTCTTTTCTAGATCTTTCACAGGATGAAACTAATTTTTTCAAGATTAACATATGACCATTACTGAATGGAATGAAAGAACATTTCAAATTATAATTATCATGCATTTTCTAAATCTGAAGATGTTTCTCTTTCAAGACTATCTAAAACATATGAAAGAAAAGATGATTCTGTACAAAACCAAAAAATGAGTCGCATAAATATTCACATGAAACAAATCTGTATTCCTATAAATTGACATTTAAAGCCATATCAATGTACAGAATACAAATTCTAACTTTACTTTGCTGACCTGCATTTTGTTGCTACGTGGAAACAACATAATGTGCATACATTTTTTTGTTTCTTTTCAAACTTTTAAATATAAAGAATTCTAGAGCAATATATATGCATGTTATAAAAAGTAAACATTTCCTATCACAGTATGAAAAAAACCCAATAATGCATCTTGTAACAAAAAAGTTTAACCTTTATAGATTTATGTGTGCCAATAAAATCTCAAACAAGAATTTTCAACCAACCTAAGCTTCTTAAGATGATTTGGTTGAAAATTCCATGATTGAAAGACATTTACAAAAGGGTTGATTTAAATTTTGATGAAAGACCTTCAAAATGATATATTGTAGCATAAACAAGGACTGAAGTTTCTCAAAATTGAACTTGTCTTCCTGTAGTTCAATAAACCAGTCTCAAATCTGTACTGATTCATGGGCTCTTATCGTTCTTAATATATAATAAATGGGACAACATTTTCCCATTTCTCCTGCATTCTATTTAAGATCTGAAACCTATGCTTCAAGCTACGTCACTGGGTAATAGTTTCACACCAAAGTCCAACTCAGAGATTCGAAAAATTTTCTAATCTGGGTTTCTTCTGAACATTTCAACCCCATTTTTCACATTTGGATATTTAAGATGGATTCTGGGGTCAGAGCAATTACATAGAAAAGTTCTGGAATCTGCCGCCTCAGTAAGATAGCTTACTAGCAGGCCTAGCAAATTTAAACTGTTATATCAACTTATACCTGCATGAAATCGATAGGAAAATTATTTTTTCAAAAATGGCAAGTATTATAATGGTTATATTTTTAATCCATTGACTGACAAGAGTAAACTTGGCATCGATGAAACCTGGCCTGGCACTCACCATTTGTACTAATAGTCACATGACTTCACAAATCTTAAATCAGGACATTGGAAGTCCAACAGTCACACGTTATCAACAACAAACTCTTTTTTTTAATGTTTTTGAAATTAAAATCAATTATATTAAATGAAAGTCGGATTCCTTTTGTAAAAACCAGAAAGAACATATAATTCTTAACATATTTATTTCAAGAACAACTACAAGAAACATGGCCAGAAAAATTGATCAAGCAGAATAGACTATTTATTAACATTAGTGTGTGTTGGGCCCATTCCCACTCATGAAAGCCCTTCAATCAGGTCATTAGGGACAAATAGTCTTATGGCTTGACAGCTAAATTAGCAGTGCTCCTTGAGCACCTGGGGTGTGTGACACTAATTCTTTTCCCCAGGAACTTTCAGCATCTGGCTATTTGGGAATAAACCCATCGCACATGACCTTTTGGGCACACGCAACATAAATTGAAATTGATAGCACCAGATCAAATTCATCAGCGCATTTAATTTTATCATCTTTCAGCAAATTAAAGACATAACAATTTTAATAATCTCAATTCCTGAGAAAATTATCATTTTCATATCAATTTCATGCAAGTATAACTCAATATATCAACGTTTTCTAGCCCATCCGTTAAGCGTCTATGCTTTAACACCACCATATTGACCACTTGTGATGCTCAACAGGTTTTCATACCTTCCAAATAAATAAAGATATGGATATTGAGCTGTCAATGAAACAAAAAGTCTACTAGACGAATCTAATTCACTGAGTGTTTGGATTGTCTCAACAAATATATTTCTGGAAAGCACCCAAATGATCCATACTGCATCCTCCTAATATTTTGGTTAAAACTTCGATAAGTTTAACTCACAATCAGTATGGTTACGATTCAATTACGTAAATGTTTTGGGCATCAAGTTGTATAGGAAAATTTCCGGGTTTTTCCCACCTTTTGTCAATATTTGCAAAATTCATGGACTTTTCAAGGTGGAGAAAAATTTGTGTCTTGTACCGACTTTTTCCCAATTTCCCAGTAGTAAGGGAACCCTAATGGTCACATTTTGCTAATTAGCAGAATAAACTAATGATTATGTTACCTTCATAATAATATTTATAACAGTGTTCAATTGGTCTACTAAAATTAGTTGATCCGACCCACTACTGTAACCGCCAGCTTATTTCAGCCCCTTTATTTGATTGATCCAAAAAGATGTCATTAATGTGACAATACAAAGCAGGTCACATTTTTTAATTGAATGTAATAACTGAACAAACACTTCACAATCGAATATCAAACACTGTTGGCACTTAATTAGGTTTTAATAAATGTTTTTTTGTTTGATTAGGATTTTTAACGTAGCTTTAACAATTTGTCAGTCATATTGCTACGATGTCTGCAGTGAGGCAGTTTATAGTGATGTTGAGTGCTGGGGCATCATGCCGCAGACATGTAGCATAATGTCCCACCCAGTCACATTATCATGACACCAGACTGACCAGTCTTAATACTAACCTCTTAATGCTGAGCGCCAAGCATGGCAGCTGTTAGTATCATATTTGTAAGTCTTTGGTATGACTCAGCCAGGGCTCAAACCACACGACCTCCCGCTTCTTCGGCAGACACTCGAACTACTAGGCCACCGGAACAGTTGGTTTTAATAAATGCTTGCTGGCATAGCAATGAAGGTATGAATGACACTTGTCACATTTGATAAAGTATATCACATTTGTGATAATTACACCAGAACAAAATTAAAATTACTAAAATTTAAATGTCACTTATCAAAACATATTTAATTATAATTTATTTTGTGAAGTGCTGCCCCTAGTAGGTGATACTGACATTTTTCATAGATCAAAAAATTGCCTATCTGTTATGAACAGAGCACTGATAAACTTTTATAAAGAAAATTTCCAACAATATATCCTGTCTTAATAAAACTTGTGAACTCATGATGCAGATTCAGATATCTGGCCAATATCTGCCATTTTTTTATGATACAACAAGCAATATATGGAAGTTTCATTTACAAGTTCTTATTCTGTTTTTCTTCAAATTCATGAAATAGAGGCCAATTATTTTAGTATTTTCTAAAACACAAATGGAATCCATGCCTGGCCTAGGAGCATAAGCTGGTTCGTGAGTTATCCTGGTGCACTTTATCAAGAAGAGGTGAAAGTGATTTATAAATTACTGTAGTATCATTTATTTTCGTTGGGCTCAATTTTCGTGGTTTTGTAAAAAAAGGCATTTTCGTGGGGACGTAAATTCGTGGTTTTGCCTGTCAAATTTTGCATATGATAAGGTAGTTAATTTCATGGTTTAACCTCTACAAGTACTCCAAATAAAGAATACAAAAGAATAAAACGATGCCGACGCAAACGGCGGTCACATTAATGTTTAAAACAATACTACCACCTGTATGAGTACATATCTAAGACCCCGCAAGTTCAATACTTACAACGTGTTTTTGACCAAGTGATTTAACATCTGTCAAAGCAGACTCGGCCAACAACACTAAAACAATACTTCCACCTATGTGAGCACATATCAAACACCCGTCAGGATTAATCAATTTTGCCATGTTTTCATTTGAGTGTTCAAGATCAAAGGAAGCCGACGCCGCCAACAAAACCAGACCAATCAGTTATTAAAGTACATTTGAATGATCTCTTACTTAAACCACTGTCCATAAAGTTGCAATATCAGTACTTTATGACTATCATGGCGTTAACACAGTGGCTTAAGAGTGGTAAAATTCAACTTAGATCACCCTCGGTTCCTAGACTTCCTAACACATCAGAAGCTGAGAACCCGGCGCAGGCTCTCGCTTACCAGGCAGCTAATGATGCAGTAGAACCACTGCTTCAGTCTGTGTCCCGGAAAAGAAAGCGAGGAGAGTATAACTGTTATAGCGAGGAATTACGGGCAAAGATAGCCAGATATTCCATCGTAATGGTGTTGCCAAGGCAGCCCGCAAATTCAGTAGCGATCTGAGTTGTACTATCAGTGAGACCACTGTAAGGAGTATGCAGGACCAATACATAAAGTTAAAAAAGCAAGATGGGCAAGAACGTTTAAATTTACCAAAATCACCCCGGGGCAATCCTTTGATGCTAGGAAGCATGCTTGATTTAGAGGTACAGGACTGGATCAAGAAAGTTAGAATTAATGGAGGAGTTATAAATATTAGGATTGTAATGGCTGGGGCAGAGGCTGTGATTACCACGAATGCTCGCAGCCAGCTGGCACGTTACGGTGGGCACATCAGCATCACCAAGCATTGGGCGAGGTCGCTACTTCGCCGTATGGGATTTGTAAAGCGGAAAGGAACAAAAAGCGTAAAACAGCTACCCAATGATTTTGAAGACATTAAGAAAACGTTCTTGAAAAAAGTTTACAATGTAGTGAAACAGCACAATATTCTGGACTGTCTTATAATAAACTGGGATCAGACCGGGTGCCAACTGGTTCCAGGTGGCGACTGGACGATGGAAGCCCGTGGATCAAAGCAATAAATAAATAAAACCAATTCACGCTAAATGGATAATTGCAACTCACGCGACACTGAGTGAGCGATCGGACCTAATTATGAAAGATTTTGAGAAAGCTGGACTTGTTTAATTTGGGGATTATTTACCCGAGAAACATTTATAAGTACCATGAGACTTGATTGACACGATGTTGAAACAGTGGCTTTGTCCAACAATCTGTGCAGTGTGAGCTTTAATAATCTGCTTTAGTGTTTCAAGAAATATAATTTTTTTTACAGGATTGTTGTTCTATTGGATTTAAAATGCATGGATAAAATGAAATGTGCTTTCAGAAGGATTTGAATGTTTAAACAACAGCTGCACTAGATTGAAGGATCGACTTGAATAAGTATTAAATCTAATTTTCATAAGCAGTTATTTTGCATTACTAGTATTTTTTCTTTCTTTCTTTCTGTTTAGTATTACTATTGTTTGAATATGTTATGCTTTTTCTATATTTTCTCTCTATCCTTACTTAAATGAAACATTGTAAAAAAAAAAAAACGGGTCGGGAATCGGGGGGGGGGGGATCATCAACCTATGTGGCTCATTTTTCGTTGGGGATTTAAATTCGTGGTTTGTGGCAACCACGAAAACTACGAAAATTGATCCCCCACGAATATTGATGATACTACAGTACTACCTTTGTTGAACATGGAATTGTTATTAAGTTTAATGTCTATCACAGACTCTTTCTCAATCAACAAAAACCTGTTTTACAATTCAAGTTATATGATAAAAGAAGCAATCAAAGTTGCATCTCAACCCACTTTTCACGGATGATGTAAATAGGTTTTTTTTTTTTATAGATCAGTTGTCATTACACACACACACACACACACACACACTCATTTAAGACAATACCTCTGGGGGTAACAGTACAAATTTCAGTCACATATTTGTAACATCTTTAACCCTATGACTTTACATATACAATCTGGTCAGAAAATATAATTTTCACTGAAATTTATAATAAAAATATCTGGCTTTTGATCCATCTTAAGAATCCCTGGCGTGGAACTTCTTCACTCGCCAATGTTCCGATATGATTACCCTATCTGCACCTTGGCATATATCCCACTTTAAAGTATGGAATAAGAAGGGTTAAACTAAACGCTATCTTGCATGTCAGCAGGGTTATACTGACCAGACAGCAAAGCCAAACATACAAAATCTAAGCCATAAAATAATATTATATACAAGTATTACTTTGAATAAAGTAACTGATGTAGAAGGCAAATAACTTGAACGAAACTTGGACTCAAATTCTTATTGATGATTCTGCCAAAACAGATATTGGTCAAGTGATAACTGTCTTACCATTTCCAGGTGAAATGACAAATGAGACTTACCTCCCACACTAAAGAAGCCTTATTGGACTTGTCAATCTCCTCTTCTGAATCACTATCATCTGGAGTACAGAAAAAGCAAATTATGATTAAATTATGTGTATGATCCCATTAATGTTTTAAAAAAAGATTGCTATCACCTGAATCCAGCCTTCCCAAAAAAGACAAAAATTTGTCTTTTCCTGTCTAAAAAGCATTTCACCCAAGGGAAGAAACTTTTATCCATTACACACCTTCACTACAAATAGGTGGCGCAAGATTTCAAGCTGAGTGATACATCAAATAGGATGTCTGCATTTGCTGGGAAGCTGGATGGTGCTGTGAGTGTGTCTGTGTTTCAGTGATCTGGTCAAAGGATGGTACGATCTGGTTAAGATTGAACTGTTTATATGAAAGACAGTACACTATCCAAACCTGGCAATAAAAACTGGAAAAAGCTATCAGGGAATGTCATTCAGTACTAGCTACAAAATAAGATTTTTCACTTACATGAAAGCTCTGTCAGAGTGTTTGAAGGATAAGGAACGGTGGAATTGATATCCTGATGTTCATAACATTAAAAATCCCATTCATCGTCACCATCATCAGCCATTATTTGCTAAACAAAATCACCATCTGCAGATGAAACATGTTTGGAATCAGCCATCTTTGCAGCCCGTATTTTAAACAAGCGCTTGTGAAACTTCACTTTCTTTAAATCAGTGTGTTTGCAAACTATTGTACAACAGTTGGAATATCTCTCACTGAAATTCCTGTTCTGATGGAACCAACAGGACAAGTTTGACAATGTGCATGATGCAGACACGAGGGCAATGTACATGAGATTGGATATAACCTTCATACCCAGCTGGACAAAACAGTGTGATGGGGAGAAGGTTGAATTTTTCCTGATCTCAAGAAAACCAAGATGATTATGAAGAGATAAAAGACCGATTTCACCTCTGAGAAAATTAGATCTCACCATATTTTTTGGAGATCATCCAGATACAGCACTACACTTTAGAGAATGCTGACCAGAACAAGGTGATGATGTCATTCATAATTTGGTTAATTTATGTAGGATTTGACATTAAGGCTGAATAAAGAACCTGAAATTAGTAAACCTGTCAAGGTAAGCAAACCAAAGAAACTTTCATGAAGTCAGGTGAATAAGACACGAGATTAGGCATTTGTGAGATTAAAAATGATTGCATACTTGTATCTATATAGAACCTTGGCAGAAAAATTAATTCATTGTGGCAACTGATGTCTTTAGTCAAACTCAACTTGCTGTTAACCTGGAGATTAGAATGGGAGAGGAAGAAAGAGGAATTCACAGAGAGAAAAAATGAAATCCAAAGTTACATGGCTTAGATAAACCATTCATTAGATGGCAATAGTTTGATCCAATGTAATTGGAATCACAGCAGTCTGGTTACTCTCAATGCCCCCCAGACTATATGAAGGTGGTGGCGGTGTTAAGTCACCAATAGAAGACAGGAGAATTGGGGTGGAGAAACTTAGTTTGCTACCTCTCCTGTAAGACTGCCTCCTCAACTGGTTTGGCTTCTCTCTGTCAATGAGGTCATATAGTCATGTGAGATAAACAATAAACAAATTTTCAAAGTAAAAATGGGATACAAGGATCAGTGGAAACTCAGACTATATTTTCCTTTGGTGGTAAAGACTTTTTCAAAAATCAGTGTTGGCAATGCATACGCAGAACAAAATTCTGGTTAGGCCCCAGTTGCTTTTAAAAGCATTTGTAAAACTATATATATATATATATATATATATATATATATATATATATATTAAAATATGCTAAAATCCTTGCTACCAGGCCAACTGTACCAATCAGTTATAGTTCACTAATATAATATCGTGACCAGTTCTAACGAACCGTTTTGGCAACTGTCGACATCATGATTAGCACTTAACAAATCATTTTTTAAATATTAAATATATAAAATAATTGAGAAATTGGGAATTCGTTAATTTTCTGCATGAGGAGTGAATTCGTGAATCACTGAAAAAGTCGTGAAATTCATGCCAAAATCGTGAGGGTTGGCAGCTATGAACCAAAATAAATAATCAGTTACATAACCTGAAAAGTAAAAGTAACAGCTGTCATGACAAGTGTTATGATGCATCTACTGGCAACAGGACCTAAGTCATTAAAAGAACTTAATGGGTTAACAGGTAAATAAAAATGGTATGCTGCATAGAGAACATTTTTAAATGTGCAGCTTGAAACTAATTTGCAGGACTTTTTGTGCAGCACTGCTCTCTAAGTGCACAAATTCATACAAACTTTTGTGTTATTCCTGCATAAACTGTGCCCAATTTAGTAGCTGAATCATTGCCTCCTGTACCAGGCTGTGCATTTGTGGCTCAAGTCAACATCTAGCATGAATCTAGGGACAGCAATTCCAAAACTGCTGATATCCGGTGTCAAGTGTTATTTTATACATGTACTCATAATTTGTTTTTCACTTGAGGAAAATGCATCAATTAACAAAATGTCTGAAGATAAAATGTGATCTATTTTTTTCAGTATAAATTTTTCTGACATTCTCCAAGATGTTCTCAGGGCATTTCTGGCAAAATTCATGGAGGTTTCAATATATTCAAAGGTTTTTCAAGCAAAAAACTAACTTTTTTTAAAACAAAGAGTTTTCAAAGCAAACTCATTAACAAATTTATCTTTAAAGATGGCCCAATGATCACTAGGTTATTCTCTTATTTTATTACAACCCTTAATCCCATGAACATTTCTATGCAATGAACAAAAGTTAATTCTCCATGTAGGTAGGGATTAAATAATTAACTAATGCATCAATAATATTGCTGTTTAATACCCACATTGATACAAAAGGTTGAGAATTGAAGGAAAACAATCCATCCTTTAGAACTTTTACCATCTGTCTTCTTCAATATTAACTAAGAATTATTAGTCATTTGCTGTTTTATGTCTTAATATGTATCAGAACACAGATTTTGAAACACAATACATGCCACAAGAGTATCATTTCACCTCTTGCAGTAGGACTACTTACCTTCATCTTTGGTTTGTTTCTGCTTTTCCTCAGACCACTTTATTCTGTGTAGCATCAATCTTCGAAATTTTCTTTGCTGTTTGGGGCCTACAAGGTGTCAAAAAAGGAATTTCAAATGGCAGTAATCTGACATAACTAAGGAGCAGTTGCCAATAAAATAACCCTGTGTATGAGCATAAGTATCATTAAATAGTTAGGCATTATGAAAAAACTGTATTCTAGAAAGAGCTAAACAAATATAAAGACCAGGGGTTGGCAACCTACAGCATGTGTGGCATAAGGTGTTATGCCATAAGATTTTGTGTGGCACTTGAAGGGCAGCCAAATATCTTACTTTTAACAGTGTAACTATCTTACTGGTGGCACATGATTGTTCATTTTGTCATTAATTGAGAAATAAGTGGCATGCTGTGTATAGGTCGCCGACTCCTGATACAAAGTACTGTTACTGCCATCACAACCTGATATCTGCAACTTTCTGTTAGAAATCCTACTCATCTGACTTTATTTTACAGGTTTTTCATACAAAGTGATAGACAATATTGAAATCTGAAGCTATTTTGTTGTCTTTATTTTCACTCAATTTCAACACAAATGAAACTGAAATAACCATTAAAATGAGGCTGATTTTGGATCAGATGGTCTGTTCAAGCAGAGGCATTTTTTACAATGCCATCCAGGAAGTAGTTTGACAAACAGCATTGACCGACACGGATCTACCATCACATTCATCTATAGCAGATCTGTGTACACAGTTTCCAGTTGGATGCATCTGACACATAAAGGTAAACATAGCATCTGCTCTCCATGGTCTAATATTGTTGCCCTAGTGATGAAGTAAACCAAGAAAAACACTAGTATTGATAAAGCAACCAGTCATCCTTGCTATGTGTTGCTGTCTTAGATCAAACCTAGGACCACAGTGACGTATGTGTGTGTGCATTTGGATTATTAATGAAGCTGTAACAATTTTAGTCATATCACTACAGACATAGCAGTGTGGCAATTTATAGTAATAGTGTAGCCATATCCTTACAGACATTGCGGTGTGGCAATTGTTATTGATGTCCAGCACTGAGGTATCATGCTACAGATACAAAGCATCACCCAATCACATCATTCCGATACCAGACTAATCAGTCCTAACACTAAACTAACACTAATCTCTTAATGCAGAATGGCAAGCAAGGTAGCTGCAAGTACCATTTTTATAAGTATTTGGTACTATATTTGGTACTACTCAACCGGGGTTCACAAACTTCCACATCTGAAGCAGATGCTCTAACTACCTAGGCCACAAGAGTGGTCCACAGTAAAGCAAAGTAACTGGTGTACTAGTGCATTAATCAGACTCCGAACTCCCTGTATCAACCCACCTCCTTCCACAACCACTACATTACAGTCCTTGAACAGAACCACCAGCCCTGTCATGTAAAGCTGGCTACAGTTGGACTCGATCTTGAATTTCTTGGCAGGATTGGTCAGGTCTCGAACCCTGGAAATGAAATTATCATTCTTGCATATTATTTTTTAGTTTATATAAGAAAGACCTGAAATTTAAAAGGATACCATTTATTTAAGCAGTTCATTCAAAAAAAAAAAAAAGGATCAAGTCCAATCATAAAGATGTCTTTCCTGGAAAGAACTTCAATCACAAATTTCTACAAACTAAGACCCATGACTTTGGAACCTTAGGTAATATAGAAATATATTTAATAACCACAGCATAACTAATTTGTTACAGCAAACACTTTAATAATTTGTCAATGACCTCTGTCAGTCCTCTGAATTATTTTAAAACTGACCACCGAGTTTTCAAAGTATTTAAGCGATGATCTCAAATCATACATCACATTTAAATATGAATGGCAAAATGGTTCAAATTAACCCTACCACTCAAAACTAACAAAAACAGGTGCATCCTAACAACCGCATTTACACATTTATTAGCCTTGATTTGAAAGTAAGTAGTGACATATTCAATGGAATAAATAATATTAAATAACTCATAATTGTTTTCAATTATAATACTGCCCTGTTGTGGTATTATTAACTTGCGCATGATGTTCTAAGATTTTGTGGCATATTAGAATTAAAACAACATCAACAAAATTCTAAACGAAATAAAATAAAAAAATTGTGCACTAAATCATGTTAGACAACATGCAAAAACATTAGTTTCTGTGATTTTCAAATTCTGTAATCAATTGGCTTTTGATTAATTATCACCTCAACAACAATTCTTATGTGCTATTTCCATAATTGAGCTATCCAAGGCTGTGTTGTCTGTGCTATTAGGAGAATTGGTTATCCTCATATGGAGAATCCAGCCACTCGTCACCCAGAAGGTTACCCAAGGTAGAGGTTGGATGCTCAGCATTCTCTCCTATTATTTATTCTATTAGCGTAATGTGATTGGGGAATATATTCAAAGGAGAAAGCAAATTTGTAAATAAATTATGTTTTTCCTAGAATACTTACCCAATCATATTACTTGAATCATGTGGTGGAACAGGGTCTTAAATAAAGCCCAATAAATAAAAAGATCAGTCAAATTTTTGGTTGAATTGTAAATAATATATACAACCTGAAGGAGATAAATAAATCCACTGAATAAACCTAAAGTGCTTGATGGTAGGCCTCTATGTAAGCAGAGAAAAGCTGGATTGTCGGAGGTTATAGCACTGCATGTGCTAAAACACTGGTGACACCTGGTGGTATCAAGTGGAGGTAACGGGCAAGAGTTCCTGCCCTTTGTTTATCTAACAATAAACTGGATACGATGATTTTCATCTTTTGTACGGCTAGATTTCCGAATCAGTAGGCTAATATTCCTGATGTATTCATGGGAGAAACCACTGCCAAGCTTTCTCACATTAACACAATGGCCAACTACAAGACTTAAACTCGAGTAGACAGAAGTGAGATGACAGTGATTAGTAAAGGTGAGTGCTTAAGACACTCTGCCACCTGTAGCACATTAGAGATGAACACAACATTCATCTAAAATGGCTTACCTGTAAAACACATATTCCAGCACTTGATTGTTGTTACCACCATACCCAAGTTTGAGTGCAATGGTTCCATTAAAACATACATGGGATTCAGGGTAGGCACTTTTAAAGTGGTGTACACACCTGTAGATATTAATAAGAATTCTGTGAAATCAAAGTACCCTGGCATATATTATTTTTTTAAAACTTTCCTGGGTACCATGTATATTTCAATGGAACAATCGTAAGTCCTTAATGCAAGAATTATCAATCATAGGGACTTTTAATTTGGTTTCATAGCTTCATTTATGTACATGTCTTAATACCTATACATACAGTACAGCTATAAGATCCCAAACTTTCACTGTGATCCAGGCTAGGGGCTATGTCACAGGACAGAGTGATAGATATCAGTTTAATGCAAAGTATGTCTATTCATGCCCAGTAATTCCATTTAGTAATCTCACTAGTTTCTATGTTTTGACATGGGAAAAAATTAACTGGACAAGAATTTGTCTCATCCACAAAACAAATGGAGTTTTTGCATTGTCATCACCCTCATTGGCACAGGTGTCAACATTAAGATTTTGCTGTATTCAGCCCAATTTCTATGACACTGCTGTATATGCAGTCATGAAACTTGGTGGATATATTCATCTTGGAATGCAGTGCTCACCATATGCAAAAGAAGGTCAATAAGTAGGTCACAGTCACCAACCATTCTTCAGACAATAATTATATTCAGTGGGTGTCTTTATGTTGGTGGGCCTTACTCACCATATGCAAAAGTATGTTACAGTGACCTACTTTTCACACTCTAGTGATTACAGTTAGTTTTTGCTTTAAGGTTTAGCTAAACATCTCTAATATCTCAGCATTTCTTTTCATGTATAGCAAATATGTATAAAAATACAGCAAAGCAAATTTTGTAGTAAATTATGTTTCTCCGAGAATACTTACCCAATCACATTACTTTAGGGATATTAGCCTGCTACCTCGCGAATCCAGCCCTACCAAAAGACGAAAATTCGTCTTTCCTGTCTATGTCATATAGACAAAGGGCAATAACTCTTGCCCATTACCTCCCCTTGCCGCCCGTTAGGTGTCGCTTCTTTAGTTTTTAAGCTGAGCGATATATAAAACACGAGGATGCTCGCATGGCGGGGTGGTTGGGAGGGTTTCTTAGTAATGTGATTGGGTAAGTATTCTCGGAGAAACATAATTTACTACAAAATTTGCTTTCTCCTTTGAATACGTTCCCCAATCACATTACTTTAGGAGAATAAGTAATAGGAGGAGGGAATGCGGAGCATCCGACCTCCACACGGGTATCCTCTAGGGAATGATGGTTGGATTCCCCATGTGAATGATAACCCGGTCTCCTAATTTTCAATCAGCAACACAGCCCAGGGTCACGTGATATGTGACCCTTTTATACGGTTAAGAAGATAGATATTGAAATCTTCTTACCTACGAAAATTTATCTGGCGAATCCAGCGAAGCTAATAGGCTGTGCTGATTGTTGTACATGAGTCTGGTGGGCGTCTGGGCTGCCCAACACCGGACCTACTAGAATCAATGTTTGCCTCTGCGAGTACAAACTTGAAGATAAAACTGTAGAAGGTTGACTCTGCATGTCAGCCAACAGCTTCTATAAGGTGACTGATTTGCGAATTCTCAGAGTACGCCGAGCGTATAACCCACTACAGCCATGAAGCAAGGGCTTGAATGGTGATGTCTCATATCCCAGCTATCACCAGAAAAAAAGAGGTGCTTGTATGTGACCTGACTCACCTCTATGCATTGAAATGGTGCTAGAGTGCTCAAACAGGATCTTACATGGCTGTTGATCCTGACTTATCTATAAAGAAAGCGAGCTAATGACGACTCGTTGATCGACAATGTATGGTAATCTATTTTGGACTACGAAGCCTGGCTGCGTCAAGAGGACCATCAAACCCTCTGATCGGAATGGAAGAGAGTTCAGGTCACTAGAAAGGACATGTAACTCGCTCACCCTGCATGCTGAAGCTAAGGCTATCAAGAAACCCAATTTGTATGATAGTAGCTTTAACTAATCGTGGGTTAAAGACTCAATACTGTCTGAATTGAGTCATGTTAAAACCCAGGACAGATTCCATTTGGAAACAGGGTGAGGGATATAAGTCGATTGAATTTTTTTTTTTTTTTTTTTTTTTTTAAATGTCTAAAAGATCTGACAAATCTTTGTCATGGCTGATAGCACATGTACCAGAATGGCGGAATGTGTCTGATATCATGGAGCGGTAACATTTGAGAATAACTGGAGCCAGATGTTTCTCCTTGAAAAGCCAGAGAAAAGTTGGCCAGTTGAGGGATTGTGACACTCAGAGGAACAATGTGAATGATATGGTACCAGTCTCTGAAAACATGCCACTTGCCCTCGTAAACCTTCAGAGTAGAGGGCCTTCTTGCTCTCGAGATTCTCTCCGCAATCAAAGATTTAAATTGTTTGTCTTGCAAGGCTGTCTGGACAAGAGCCAAGCTTGAACAAAAAGACGGTCCGGACAGGGGTGGAACACCCCTGGCCACGGTTGCTTGTGAATACTTGTGCTGACTGTAATCTTCCTGGGTAGATCTATCGCCTAGATTGAGTAGATCGGAGACCCAGTAGTTGTTCCATCTGAGAAGGGTAATCAGAACCATCTGACAATTCTGACCCCTTAACTTCTGGATTAATTCCAGTACCAAGACCGTGGGAGGGTAGGAGAATGACCACAACCCTTCCCAGGTGATTGATCGAGCATCCACGACCCAAGCTTCTGGGTCTGGAACCTGTGAGATGAAAGGTGGAGAATTTGCTATTCCACCTTGTTGCAAAGATCAATCATCGGACGTCTCCAAAGTGTGTCGATTGGAAGAAAGTCCGATTGATGGAGTGACTATTCTGTGTGTCTGAATTGTACATTGAGGTGGAGATTGTCGAACCAATGTAGAAACTGCCAGTTCAGATTGCACAGGTCTGGTGATTGGTGTCCCCTTGTTTTGAGGCAAGGCACCACCACAATGTTGTCTGACATAATGAGGGCAGTTTGTAATAAGAGTTGATCCTGCCCGAAATGAAAGGCATTGATGACAACCGTTATTTCTGAAAGGTTGATGTGGAAAGGGCTCGCCCCTGGCACCCACGTGCCGCTGACAGTATCTAAGTCCGGCAACAGGTGGGCACCCCAACCGTAGGTATTAGTGGCGGAACATACCGTTATCCCCTTGGGGTATCTCCAGAGTAATCCCTGTGGACAGCCTACAGGGGTTGTGCCATTGACTCAAGAATGATCGTATCTCTGGCGTGAGCATGACTGTTTTCTGGGATCGAAGGGACTTGAAAATGGCGCAATTACGCTAGCAAAGTCCTTTGTAAAGGGCGCCTAAAAGGACGGCTGAGAGGGATCAAGTCTGCTGCCGCATTGAATAATCCGAGGATCTGCAACTCTCTCGCTAAAATGCGCATCCTGCCGGAAACGGACTCTACGAGTGCAATTATCTGGATGATCGCAAACTCGAAGAAGCCTTACCAGATTCAGATCGGGAGAAACTCCACACCCAGATGGACCAAAATCCGGATTGGACAGATCAGACTTTATCCAGTTCACGAGAAAGCCTATATGACGTAAAGTAATATAAGATCGTTTCTGCCTTTGAGCAGAGTAGAACTTGACAGATGTTACTGGAGGATGTCGTCCAAATATACTGCCGACGCAATAGATGAAGTCGAGCGGAACAGGGTGACGACGTAATCCATAACCTTGGTACTAGCCCAAGGGCTTAAATTTAGGCCAAAAGGTATGACATGGAACTGATAAGCCTAGTCCCGACAAGCACAACGGAGAATGTCCGCAACTCGTGGGATAGGGACGTGAAATGTGCGTCGGTCATATCTAGCCAGCATATGATGGGGTTTAAGCGACGTGCCCTTCATACATGCGTCACGACGTATCAGGTCTAGGTTGGCAGAAGCAGTCAGCGCATTGGCCATGAAATGGTGAGCTGCCCTGTTAAGAACCCTAGCTAACCGGGCCGTCGAATCCCAAGCATGTTCATTGCCAGATTTATCAGCGATCCTGAAAATGGCTAGGGAGGCTAGATCTAACAGTGAAGACGTAGCGACTACATTTCGAACCAGCTTGGACTTGGCATTGAACACCGTTTAGTCCACTTTATAAGACAATGGAGCAGACATATGGACTGCTGCCATATTTTTATCCAGAGCCGGGACCTCAGTACTGAACGCACCGGAGTGAGTTTTGTACCATCGACCTGAAAACGACGCTGGTACTTGGCTTTCAGAAAAGAAAAACCTTAGCAATTCCTGGATCCCCTATGCGTGTCGACAGACGGTCATTAATTTCCTTAATTTTGTCAACTGGGGAAGGAGGCGGAAGGATAGAGTCTCTTCCCCCTCATCCAGATCGACCGACGCTCTAACCTTATAGTCGGTAATGGCAGCAGGAGGTGGAGGGCATTCTGAAGGGGCCAACACCTTATAAATTTCCTCCACTGCGGCTTTGAAGCTGAACTCAGTCCGTTCCATAGTTGGATCTGCATACCGCTGATTTGCCTGCGACTCATCGCACTTACTATGTACATAATCTTGCTCTGGTAAAGCATCCATATCGGGGTAATGCATACCAGGTGGCATAGATGACTCGATTGCATCATCTCTGATAAAGGCATTCACTCTCCCTTGTGGATGAGCTGTTAGCCTATGGACGGCCGGCAATGCCGAATGAATTGATTGGCATATGTTTGGCCTGAATGACTGCGACGGGCCGGCTATGACCGGCACCGACCGCTCGAATGGTCGGGTTGGATTGAGAGATTCCTCGCCAACTATCTGTGTCATGGTAGTGATATGTAACCGGTAGTACGGATTGACAGACGGAAACATCATTAGAATCTTCGTCAATCCGATTTGTGCGGATTGCGGTATGATAAAAGTCCCCGTGCTGGTACAGCGGTATAGTCGGATGGACTGGTATAAGACTAAAATCTCCATACGGTTGGACGACCGGTGCCTGTTGGGCTGGACGGCCGGAGCCGGATGAACGGTCAGTGCCGGCAAGTGTCGGCTGAAAGCTTGGCTGGACGACCGGTGCCATATGGGCTGAACGGTCATTGCCGGATCGCCCGGTGCCGGTTAGTGCCGGCGGGAAAGTCTGCTGGATGACCGGTGCCATATGGGCTGAACGGTCATTGCCGGATGGACGCCCGGTGCCGGATGTTGCCGACTGTAAGGTAATAACAATTACATAATGCTTATGTAGTGCGTCCAGCACTACGCGCCCATCTACCATTCGCTCAGAGGGAATGTTGGTTCTGGTACAGCTTGCATATCTGTACAGCATACAAGGTGACTTAGATGACGCAATTCTGTCATAATTGACACTTTCACTAAATCTCCCTTGTGGAGAAGCCGTGAACATATGGACGGCCGGCACTGCCGGCTGATTGAACTGGCGGATGGTCGGCCTGAAAGACCTGTTCTGGTAAAAGCTGTCATATCTGGGTAGCACATACCAAGTGGCATAGATAACTCAACTCCGTCACCTCTGATAATATCACTAATTCTCCCTTGTTTTAAAATCACACCGTCACGTATTTGACATGACGGGAGGTGTACACCGGCAATACCGACTAATTTGTCTGGTATATGGTCGGCCGGAATGTCGGCGAAGGTCCGGCTATGACCGGCACCTGCCTCTCGAATGGTCTGATTGGAGGGAGATTCATCTATAACATTTCTCTCATGGTAGTGATATGTAACCAGTAGTGTAGATTGACTGACGGGTACATCACTATAATCTCCGTAAATCCGATGTACAGCCGGTGCAGGTTGATGCCGGCTGGAAGACCGGTGCCATTTGGGCTTAACGGTCGTTGCCGGATGGTCGGCCTGTGCCGGTTGATGCCGGCTGGAAGGTCGGCTGGACGACCGGTGCCATTTGGGCTGAACGGTCGCTGCCGGATGGACGGCTGGTGCAGGTTGATGCCGGCTGGAAGGTTGGCTGGACGACCGGTGCCATTTGGGCTGAACGGTCGTTGCCGGATGGACGGCCGGTGCCGGTTGATACCGGCTGGAAGGTCGGCTGGACGACCGGTGCCAATTGGGCTGAACGGTCGTTGCCGGATGGACGGCCGGTGCCGGTTGATGCCGGCTGGAAGGTCGGCTGGACGACCGGTGCCATTTGGGCTGAACGGTCGTTGCCGTATGGACGGCCGGTGCCTGTCGACGCAGGCTGGAAGGTCGGCTGGCCGGCCGGTGCCATTTGGGCTGAACGGCCGGTGCCTGTTGATGCAAGCTGGAAGGTCGGCTGGCCGTCCGGTGCCATTTGGGCTGAACGGACGGTGCCGGATGGACGGTTAATGCCGGTTTGCCTGCTGAAGTGCCGGCTGAACTGACGGTGTCGGCTGGACTGACGGCTGGAAGGCCGGCGAAAGTGCATCTTAAAATGGATCCAATTGATCCAGCATAGACTCCATGCGTCCTGACTTACAGGCCCGAAAGCCATGTACGGATCTGCGGTGAAATTTACACCCACTGGGCAGCCTAAACCATGTCAACATAATTTCCTCCATTTCCACATTGCCAACACCCATTTTGCCATTCATGCCTTCGTTGTCGACTTTGCTTACTGAAACGACAAAAGAAGAGAACAAAGCACAAATTAAAAAATTCAGCATATTATTAATTCGATAATACTATAACCGTTATTAACGGAGTAGTCAAATTATTCCGTGCCATGTTAACTCTTAATGACAACACTAGTTATCACCGTGAGCGTGTTGCAATGGTTCGTTCAAGACGAAGTCTACTGAAACGAAAAAGATGATAAACAAAGCACAATTAGCAATTCAGCACGCTATTAAGTCGCTATTACCATAACCGTAACTAACGGAGCAAGTGAAATGATTTAGTGTCGCGTGAACTCATGACTTCAACATGAATTCCGCCAAAGCACAAATTAAAAATTCAGCATCTTATTAATTCGATAATACTATAACCGTTATTAACGGAGTAGTCAAATTATTCCGTGCCATGTTAACTCTTAATGACCACACTAGTTATCGCCGTGAGCGTGTTGCAATAGGTCGTTCAAGACGAAGTCTACTGAAATGAAAAAGATGATAAACAAAGCACATTTAGCAATTCAACACGCTATTAAGTCGCTATTACCATAACCGTAACTAACGGAGGAAGCGAAATGATTTAGTGTCGCGTGAACTCGTGACTACAACACGAAATTCCGCCATTAATAGTCGCAACTGGTCGTTCAGAGATGAAGTCTACTGAAACGGAAAAGAAGATAAACAAAGCACAAATTAACAATTCAGTACGCTATTAAGTCGCTATTCCATAACCGTAACTAACGTAGGAAGCGAAATGATTAAGTGTTGCGTGAACTCGTGACTACAACACGAAGTCCGCCATTAAAGTCGCAAATTGGTCGTTCAAAGACTTTTTTGAAGTCTACTGAAACGTCAAAGAAGATAAATAAAGCATATATTATCAATGCAGCACGTTATTAGTCGCTAATATCGTAAACGTTACATACGGAATAAGCGAAATTATTGAGTGCTACATGTATTACATGCTAGTACCGCCATAAGCGTGCTTTGACCACGTTGCAACCTGGTCCGAAGTCTAGAAAAGGTGACAAAGTCACTCAAATTGGAAAATATTGTAAAATAATGTATACGACCTGTTGAGGAATGATTATCCAACACAGTAATTCCAAATTTAACTTCGGATGGTCAGAATTTACACTAAGATGGCTTGGATTCATTGGAGGTCTAATTGTACGTGTTTACACACAACAAGCGAAGCTAAAAAACTAAAGAAGCGACACCTAACGGGTGGCAAGGGGAGGTAATGGGCAAGAGTTATTGCCCTTTGTCTATATGACATAGACAGGAAAGACGAATTTTCGTCTTTTGGTAGGGCTGGATTCGCGAGGTAGCAGGCTAATATCCCTAAAGTAATGTGATTGGGGAACGTATTCAAAGGAGAAACTAATTGGTGTAAATCTCAATAGTTTTCATGTTAAGAGACATGCTTCCAAGTCTCTGGGAACAAAGATGAATCCTGAAAACAAGTCAGTTCCATGTTAAAGTGACAATTTGTCTCTGCATGACTAGTAAGTATATGAATTGTTACTGGGTGGAGATCTCTATACTTTCAATGTTATGACCCTGGTGCCAAGTCCTTGGGGACAGAGATAGATCGTGATGTAACTGTCAGCTGCATTTGTAAATTCATTGATTTATGACCATTAACTGTATGAATGGTAACCGGTAATGCTACTTTACATGGCAAAATCCAAACCCTAATGCCAGAGCAAGAAAGTAGGTTGTTGTGACTCAAATTTGTCCATGGTGAATGTAACTTTCAAGATGAACATACCAATCAAGTTTGATGACTGTATGTTACAACCATATCAGAGAAACTGAAGTTAAAAGGTAATACTTAACATAATCACTGGAGTGTGAAAAATCATTGTGACCCAATTCTGCCCATGGTTTAATGGGATTTACACTGTTCTGAATAATACTTTCAGCTGAGTTCTTGATTATTCAAGTGTCCCATAAAAGCCTGACACCACTCGCATGGCTAACAGCTAGCTCAAAACTTAACTAGCAGCATAGCTGACGCAAAAAATCAAGCTTGTACTATGTTTTTGCACACTGAAAGGTTCCTCATATTTGATAGCTGACTGGCATAATTTGTTCAGGCTCGAAATTCTATGTAAGGATTTTTTCTGTCAAATTTGATCAAATTCTGTTCCAAGATTTCTTGGTAAACATCATTTCAAGATTTCTGTTGTAAGTAAAATGTAGTCATATTTAATGCTGGATTACTATCATTCATATAAAATTGAAAACCTTAAACATGGATGCTATCTTCTGTGCTGTAGTTTTTCTGAAGTTGTTTGTAGGTTTTCTATTGTAAGCAATGGCAACCATGTTTGACAAGAGAAAATGCATTATTTGCATAAAACTTGAGATTCTTGACAGAATGCTGCAGTAAAATTTGGTCAAATTCTGTTCAGCAGTTTTTTTAGAAGTAGATATTAAAAGGTTTTATGTTTTTTTTAAAGGGGGTCATATTTGATGGTTATTGTTGTTGAAGGGTTTAACACCATTTTTCAGCACATGATAGGCTATACATGGCAGCCAGTATTAATGATTAAGGAAGAACCTGGGAAAACCCCTGGATAGAACCACGACCTAAAAAAAGCTACTGGCAAGCTTTCTCACACACCCACATTGGCCAAATCTGAGACTCAAACCAACACATGCAGGTGAGATGGCAGTGATCATTAATGGAGAGTGCTTTAGACCACTCTAGCCCCCTCCCATATTTGATGGCAGACAATATGATTTATAACAATTTAAAGGCCTTCTCATCATAATTCTTTTTATTAAATTTTGTCTTAATCTGTTCAGCAGTTTCTGATAAGTCATTAAAAGGTTTTATTTTTGGAAATGATGGTCTTAATTGATGTCAGACTGCATAATTTATAACAAATTAAAATGCTTTCACATCAGAATATTTCTCAAATTTTTTGTTATGTGGTTATTGTAAAAAAAAAATTTTAAGGTTGATATATTTTTGGCAATGGTGGCCATCTTTTAAGTATGGCTGGCATCATTGGTATCAATAGGAAGGCCTTCATGCCATATGTTTTTATAAAAATCAAATTTGGTAAATATCTTTTCAGCAGATTTTTCTTCTATTTTTAGTAATGGTGGTCATATTTTTTTATGGCAGGATTGACTATTTTAACAAATTTGAACACCTTCATTTCTGGATGTTCACTGCTAAATTTGGTTGAATTTGGTCCTCTGGTTTTTGAGAAGTTTAAAGAGGCAAATGCAGATGGATAATGCATAATGGAAAGATCAAACTATAAGCTCACTTAGCCCTATAACCGGGTGAGTTAAATGATTATCATAGGGTGTATAAGGTATATGCTCACTTAGCCCTATAACCGGGTGAGTTCAAGATATCATAGGGTGTATAAGGTATTTCTGCTTAAATCCCTCTTATTTTGAGTATGGTCTTACCTATATACTGAAACATGAACCCCTAGACTAGTATCTTCTTTAATTTTTCTTGCTTTCTTCTCTTTTCTCTGCTCTGTTGTCAATTTTCTTGCTGCATTTGCTTCCTCATGTGCCCTATGAGGGGAGATGATGACAAGATTGTAAATTATCTAGTGGAATGAAAACTGCCAATATTATGGATTTTCCAATCTAACTAAATACTAGAACTACTGTACAGGAAATTCAAATCAAACTAAAATACCATGAGTTCACAATGTATATAATATTCCAGTCTAACTAAAATAACATGAGTTCACAATACTAATGTACATAATATTCCAATCTAACTACAATACCATGAGTTCACAATACTAATGTACATAATATTCCAGTCTAACTAAAATACCATGAGTTCACAATACTAATGTACATAATATTCCAATCTAACTAAAATACTATGAGTTCACAATACTAATGTACATAATATTCCAGTCTAACTAAAATACCATGAGTTCACAATACTAATGTACCTAATATTCCAATCTAACTACAATACCATGAGTTCACAATACTAATGTACATAATATTCCAGTCTAACTAAAATACGAGTTCACAATACTAATGTACATAATATTCCAGTCTAACTAAAATACCATGAGTTCACAATACTAATATACATAATATTCCAGTCTAACTAAAATACCATGAGTTCACAATACTAATGTACATAATATTCCAGTCTAACTAAAATACCATGAGTTCACAATACTAATGTACATAATATTCCAGTCTAACTAAAATACCATGAGTTCACAATACTAATGTACCTAATATTCCAATCTAACTACAATACCATGAGTTCACAATACTAATGTAAATAATATTCCAATCTAACTACAATACCATGGGCTGAACTGTACAGGAAATTCCAATCAAGCAACAATACTATACTAATGTATGGGAAATTCCAATCAAACTACAATACCACACTCTGACAGAAGAACTCAAACATGAGCTAAAACAACTACTGTATGGGAAAATCAAATTTAACTACATACAATGATTTCACATAGCTATACAATTCTATTATTTTTTTGTATTTCTCTCCTTTTAAAATTTCATTACCTAATAGTTATGATAAACAGATAAATACACAAACAAAATTATTTGTACATGAAAAAAAGAGAAAGACCAATGAAAAACCATAAACAGTGGATGAAAAATTCAACAGTAGTTTTCTAGCACAATAAACTTTATAAAAATTATAATATTACTAAATCATAAAAAGAAACCTGAATCAACACATAGGTTTGCATTTGTTTACAATTTGCTTCTCAGCATGAAACTGAACCTTTTTCACACTATTTTAATATAAGATCATGAAAATATATAAGATAAATTATATTAAAAATATTAATGACAAAGCAAATCTAAAAAAAGTAACAGGACAGCAGTATTTCTATTATTTGTTCAAATATTTAAAGGGCCTTACTTTTGTCTCTTGGCCATCTGAGCCCTGACATGTGCCTCAACTTTTGTAGGATCCTGCACTGCCTCTGTCCCCAGAACTCTCATTAAGTTGGCCATCCTCACTGAAAGACATGAAGTCAATGATAAAACACTGTACAAAAAATTGTGAAATGCTGACACAAATATTTTTTTCACTTCTGATTTTCATTTAACATATAAGTTTACTATAAAATAATTTTCTTTACACTTATGCTCAAATACATACAAAATTATGACTAGTCTCATTACAAATGATGGTTATAACTTAATATTCCAATACTGAAATTTTTCTGAAATAATTATGCTATCGTTAGTAATAGGTAAAATGTACCTGAATACAATAAGCTGCACAATCTATCTGCAATTTAATAACCTGGAAAACCTAGCATAGGAAGATGTATACTAGGTTTCTGATTGTCAAATAGAAAAATAATAATGGTGGTTCACAGACATGTAAGACAAGCTGTTAAACAAGACTGCAAAATGAGCAAAGGCATTTTCTTGACCTTGTTGTGTTACCTTGCAGTCAAAACAAGCTACCATTCTTGTGACAAAATTTATAGAAAAGCCTAGTAAATCCTAATCATTTTCAAGTGGAATTACTCTGAAATATGCATACAATCACTTACAGTGGCCAACATGTTGAAAATCTGTACAATTTACAATTTATCTGAAATTACAGTTCTTCATAAAAAAGATATATGTTGAATCTAAGTGCTGCACAGACTCTGAACTGCCATTGCATAATGCCCCATAAGCTCTGGTTCTGAGCAGTTTATTAGAGTAATTAGTAAGACAAAAAACATCCACCCTAATCCATTCATGAATAAATATTATTATTGTCTCAAAGTACGAAAACTAATGTGTAAAATGTTAATTATCATTTTGGGAAAGAGATTGTGTATAAACTCAGATATAATATGATTGTAGTGTGGCTCATGAGATTTTATCATTATTTGACCAATTTCTTCATGACGTGCACAGTTTTGTACAAAAATAAGCTTAGCATAGTTCTGAAAGAAAGATTAATATTGAACTGTAAACAATAATGCCAGCAAGTCCCCTCAGTTTTTCTTCAATGCTATTCTGTGTATAATTTTGGCTCCAAGAACGAAAAGATTGTGATCCAATTTTATAAATCAAATAATTTTAGTAATTGCTAATCATAAAAGATAATCTCACCATACTAAAGGTTGTTCAATTATGGGACAATTAATTTTTAAAAATATGCTGCCAACATGCACACACGGCTCTGTGGTGCTAGCAATCATCATGCAGTCATTTGACCAGTGAATACTAATTTGCATTTCTATAAAAATGACCTCACTGTTCCTTACCATTTATTCTTGCTGTATTAGTTTAAACAAATTGAGTTCAAAGTGTTAATTTGAGGATATTTACAACGGATAATGGGATACAGAATATAAAAGCTTGTAATGCTTAAGTCTAAAGCCCTGGGCAGGACTCTGTCCAGAGTTAAACAAATGCATTTAGTTTCAAGACAAGAATTCAAAAGACACGCAAACGATATGTTGGTCTAAAAGAAGCTTCTTATCAAGTCTACAAGTCAACAAATTTACCAACTATTTCAAGGGAATAAAATATTTTTGGATTACTAATGTCGGCTAAATTACCCATCATGCATACCCACTTGAATCAAGTTTATGTACTGCATTGTCAGCAGTTTAATAATAGTCATGTACACAGCCCATCCATCCCTTTCACCTTACCCGTTTTTATTTCAAGCTTCAAATCATTCACATATACACAGGAAATTGTCCTGCCAGTGTCAACATTGATTTGAACAAGCCATTTAAGTTATGAGGTGGAGGGTTTGGCTAATATAATCAAACATTGCACTCATTGCGATTTCTCATCCAAAAATCACTTGGAGCTAAATCTGGTCTGTATGGTGGACGTGAACAAGTTTGGATGCTTTCTTCCTTCTGGTATGGTCTTATACCAGGTTGCCACAATACTTGTTGTAGCTAAAAAGAACTTGAAATATTGGCAAGAGGATGAGTAAAACTGGATTCATAACCATAACAATGCTATGCTAAGGGATTTTACAGAGAAATCTTCATACAAAAAAAAAAACATATCTAGGTAGTTTTGCAGTTATGAGCTCAATGCACCTTTCAAGTAAAATAATGAAAAAAATGTTTGTTTTGAACATTAACCTTTAGGATCTGGTGGTGGCATAAGGCCTAGTCGTATTTTCTCCTGCACCTCCTTCTGGGCTTCTCCCCGATTTTGACGTCTTAACTTTTTCCTCTCCTTTTTAGTGAGATAGACTGGAATGGCTACTTGCTTTGTTGGTTCAGCTGTAAGTATGAGTAATAAAAAGTGATGTAAAACGTGCCATAAAGAGATACTATTGTATACATTTTGGTCAAATGCTCTTTATAAAGATATAGTAAGGTGTCCTTTATATTGAGGTGAAATGTATGAGTGAAACAATATACTGATGTGACCAGTTTCACCATATATCTGAATTTAATTCCAAACAGCCATATGTTCTTAAACCGTATGACTTGCTCAACAGTACCAGTGGCAAACTGTAAAGAAATATTTTCAATACAAAATAACAATAATTTCATACCAACACAATCATGATTTTGCTGGATGTCCTATCTTTCCCATCTAGTTTTCTTTAGACAAATGTTTAAAATAGTGTAACCTTTTCCCTTACAATAAACTATATTTTAAATTTCTGTTAAAATTAAATGAAAGATGTCAGATATCCCAAACACGATCTTACCGCTGAAAGTATTTGCCAAAGTAATAACCATGTACTAAAATTAATACAATTTCTGTTGCACAAAGTTACTCCAAGAATATAATATGCTCTACTTTGCAATTCTTATTCATTTACATTCATTCATATATACATAATTTCAAGTTCAACTGAAGACTGTTATCTGGCGGCTTATGTGAGCCTACTAACAATATATGCAGATGAATTCAAACTTTACTTCCAATTTTTTTCTCAGAAATATTACAGCCAACTGCCATTAATTCAACAAGAAAAAAACGCTTTTTTTTCTTTTTACATACCTAGCGGTCTCATTTGTGCAGGATGTTCTACGAGATGAGTGATGCCTTCCAATCTCTCCCTCAGATCACTACCCATCCCTATACCATCATAGCTGCAAGAAAATACCCACAAATACATTTAACGGTGATGGAAGTAAAATTACATTTGGAATTTCAAACAACTAAAATATCATTTAATTCTCAAATATAAGGTAAGTATCCACATTTTATCCCTTTTTTATTCACTTTTATGCTAAACATTTAAATAAAAATTTTAGAAAGCAATCTGAAGATTTTCTCACAGACTTTGATTCTTGCAACATCAGCTCAGCAGTACACAACTTATTTTACCTCAGCCACTTGTACATAACGAAAGAATTTCATAAACAATTTGTCCTCACCAATTTTACTTGTCCTGTATTTCGTTTTCACAATTGTCTTTTCTTTCAATAATCTAATCTTAATTTCTAAGCTGGAATCTGGCAACATTTGTCAAAATGCTGCACTGAAATAACTCCCAATATGTTTAAATGGGAATTAGAATAGATGAACTTGTGGGAAATCAAACTCAGCAGAATGGGCAATTAGGTGTACGTGTGTGTGATTTGGATTTTTAATGTAGCTTTAACAATGTTTCAGTCATATCACTATGATGCCTGCAGTGTGGCAGTTTATAGTGATGTCTTGCACTGGGGCATCATGCCGCACACATGTAATATGGTGTCCCACCCAGTCTCATTATCCCAACACCAGGTCGACCAGCCCAAACATTATCCTCTTCATGCTAAGTACTAGCAAGGCAGCTGTTTGTACCATTTTTTAAAAGTCTATAGTATAATCCAGCCAAAGTTCGAACCAGCAACCTCCCACATCCAAGGCAGATGCTATAACTACTAGGCTACTGGAGTGGTCACTGTAGCATTTAGGAACCCTATTTAAAAAATGATGTGCAATTTTGGAAATCCACATTATTAAAGTTCTCATCAAAATAAAGGTAGTTGGTTAACTTTGGTTGAAATCTAACATTCATAAGCAAACATACTATGGAAACCAAAGTTAGAAGGGGAAGCAATCAGATGACATAACTCTTCTAAAAGATAATGTGGTACACTGGAAATCCAAAATATTCAAGGTCACACCATTACCAAAAACTGGTTTAAATCCAACAATCACTGTTAAAGTCATGCTGTAGGAACCAAAGTCAGGTAGATTGAAAATAATAGACTATCATTTCTGTAAATACTGTGGAATGCAACCAAAAGGCTTATATGAATCTGATATCATTCATGTGGCTAACTACTGCCTAATCGCCAATTAAAACTAATTGTCTCAAGGTGTCTAGTGTTTGTATCAAGGTGTCTAGTGTTTGTATCAAGGTGTCTCTAGTGTTTGTATCTTCATCCATATTGGATGAAACTTCTGCATAATTTGTCCAATACTTAAAATATTCTATCCCAATAAGTTTTCTGCCTAAGTTGGTCAAATTCTTTTCAGCTGTTTTGTTACATCAAGTGGTTTGAATGTTTTTAAACTTTTGGAAACAGTAGCCCAATTAGATTGCAAATTGACATATCTGAAGGCCTGTCATTTCTACAGAATCTTTAAAACCAATAATGCCTAAATTCCAGTCTGCTGAATTTAGTCGAGTTCTGTTTGATGGTTGTTAAAAAGAATTCACTTGAAGAATTTTCTGTTTTTAGCAATGGGTCCATATTCCATGGTGAATTTGCATTATTTGTATTAATTTTAAGCCTTAAATGCAAACATCTTGTTTGTCATATTCCACTATGCAAATCCTGAAACAAGGTAGTTTTTGTCAACTATTTTAGGGGGGCCCAGAGTGGCAGAGTGGTCAAAAGGTCTCTCCGTTACCGATCACTGCCATCTCAGCTCTGTCTGCATGGGTTCAAGTCTCGGATTCATCCACTGTGGGTATATGAGAAAGATTGCCAGTAGCTTCTCAAGGGTAGGTGGTTCTTTCAACAATCCCCAATTTTAGTTATTTTCACTAAATTTAATGTTAGATTGGCATAATTTGTGTCAAATTAAAACTCTAATGCTTGGTCATATTGTTACGTCTATTGGATTGAAATTATTTACTTTTTAATTGTTAAATCCAAATTTGTCATTTAGGGTTTAATATTCATTAATTGGGAGATTTTTTCTAAAAAGTTCAGGCTGACCATCCTTTAACTGTAAACAAGTTTTTGACCTTGGCTTGTTGAACTAATTCCTGACCCTGCTTTAGACATTGTCAACAAGCTTCTAAAACTATTGGTTAATTTCAAGGACAACTTTTTATTTTTAGTTCTTGGGTGTAGGAAATATCTAGAGTACGTGATTTAGTGAAGGCAGTCTCTTTCTGTGACCTTCCATGAACTTCTATCAATTTCTAGAAAATCACGTGATCACTTGTTTACTTAAGAAAAACAGTTATATAGACTGTTGTTTGGGATAGAACAGTTCAGTAGAATCTGGGCTTTAAAGTTAGTAGTTGTGTATTTATGTTTGAGTTATAATTTTAATTATCTTGTTCTGGACATTGTGTCAATTCATTGAAAAAAGAGGATTTATTTATCTATTTGGAGGATAAAACATGTGCTCATAATTCATTTGGATGATAATAAAACAAGAACTGTATCACGTGACATTGTCAGCCATTTTGGATTACATCGTCAAGATTCGAACCTGGAACTATTAGAACATTTATTTATCAGGACTCTTGCAATTCCATTACTGGATTATTTTTGTGAATTCTATATTGGATTAATATTGGATTTGATTCTCTAAAACTGTAAGTTTATTTATTTTATGAAAATAATTGTACTTAATAAATTCATTGTTCAAGTTATACAAGCTTGTTAGTTTTCACTCTTTCTGTGTTGCTGCTTATTCGAGCCTAAGCACGTAACAATATTTTGAGCAGTTTTTGTGAAGAAGTCCTTTAAAGATTTTTCTGCTGTCAATAGCAATGACCATGTCTGATGAATCACAATAATTTCTACAAATCTGAAAGTACTCAATGCTCCATAAAATTTGGCCAGATTCTTTTATGCAGTTTATGAGAAGAATTAAAGAAAAGGCTGATGAGTGATCTAAATCCAAAGAGGAGTTAGTGCAAATAAAAAAATATATCTTACGAGTCTGTATTACATACGAAAGCATCCCACCACTCGATGTCTGGAACCTCACCTTCTTTCTGAAATAGACAAGACTCAATGAACATCATTTGCTTGCATGCATTCAACTGTTTAAAATACTTTCCTGAATTAGTACACAAAGAAAATCCCAACAAAATTTAATAATTTGCAATACTGATGAACTTCAACAAGCATTATGATCTGCAGGGCTGCAATAAAATGTAAAGATTTACAAGTTTCTGAGATCAACTGTAAAGATTCACAAGTTGCTGACATCAACTGTAAAGATTCACAAGTAATAAAAAGTATCTCTGTTATTTTGACAATAAGTGACAACACATCAATACATCTCAGCAAAAATTGCATTACAGTGGTCAGTCACTATTATGTACCTAAATATACTTGTAATTAAGCAATGGTCAAAATTAATTTAAATAAATTCCTTAAAATTGGTCAAATTTTGTTTTTATCATGGCTTCTTAATTTATTTTAATATGATTTTGTTCTTTGTTAATGAGAGCAATTATAATGTGATTTTGCATCATTGAACATATTGGGTTAATGCAGATTTTGAAAACAGCCATGTTACAACACCCACATATGTGGGTCATTTTATGGTTCCTATAAACGGTGTTATATATATATATATATATATATATATATATATATATATATATATATATATGGATCTCTGGGATGCTTGAATATTTTATGAACATCATAACTGTAATTCATAATGCGACATATCACCATAAGACATAAAACAACAAGTAATATCAAATATCTGCAACTATGTGAAACCTGTACAAAGATCTAGAGCGTTTCAAAATACCAGAAAATTACAAAATGAAAATGCTAATATAACAGTTGCATAAGTATATACACCGCTCCCTCGATAACTCGCGAACCCGCTTATATCGCGGTGTCCGGCGTGAATCCCGTTTTTTTTAAAAAGAAAATATTTTTTAAAAATGAAGAAAATCGTGATTAGAACTGGTGAATGAAACCTTGATATATCGCCCGTTTTATCGTCGAAAATGACGGTTAGTGCCCGAAAAGTTAGAATCAACATCGTGAAATTTTCAGGTTTTAATAAGGAATCACATATCTTGTTAGATTTTATCGGAAAAAATATTTTCTCAGTTCACTGTAAATAATAATACTGTATATGTATAGGGGAAATTAGTGTTTTAATCTTTTCATTGTGTTGCAGTGTAAGCAGTATAATTGTTGCATATTCTCTTCTATTCAAACATGAAAAGAGTCAATTGACCGTCACATCGATGCCCGCGAGCACATCTGTGAGAATCTAATTAACTCCCCGCTGCGTTTTGATCGACGACTTGGGGAAGTGTTTGTTGCACATTGTAAAACTCAATTAAAATAGACCTGCTTTGTTTTATAAGGCGGTCTTTTGTATCAAATCCGGTAAAAGACGAACATTACAAAAGTTCAAAGGAATGCAAATCCTACATGCCTAAACTCTTGTGGTCAATATCGTGTCTCAACATCAATCAAATTAGATGGACCAATCGAACATGGTTTCAAATAGTATGTACTTATTGTCATTAAAGTATATATTAATCAGTAATTTATCCTAATCATTTGTAAATGTGATCATGGAGAGCAAGGGAATCAAGCGAAAGGCGTACTCGGTGAACGAAAAGCTTACTGTCATAGAGAGGGCTCGTAATGGTGAATCAAGATCAAAAGTTTGTAGTGAATTTAAACTTGCCGAGTCGACACTCAGAGGCTGGCACAAGGATGAGCAGAATTTTCGGGATTATTTGCATGAAGTTGATTCTCATGATGGATTTAAACGGAAACGGACACGCACTGCAAACGACACAGAATTAGATGATGCTGTGTACACCTGGTTCACACAACGACGTGAACAAAGTGTTCAGATTTCGGGAACAATTCTCAAGGTCCAGGCAGTGAAAATGGAAAAAACTATGGATACTGAATCAGATTTCATGGCAAGCCATGGATGGCTTTGGAGATTCCAGCGCCGACATGGAATAAAACAAAATTCTTTGTCGGGAGAGATACGTTCAACAAATCAGGCGGCCGCATCTAGTTATCCCAACCAACTCCGTGAGATACTGACCCGTGATGGATATACAGACGACCAAGTTTATAATTGTGATGAGGCTGGTCTATGCTATCGGATGATTTAAATATTTTTTTTATATATTTTTTTTTTACATGTCTCACGTTTAGACCCATTAAATTCATGGTTGGTAATGGTTTACCTTTGTAAAAAAATTTTTTTACATTTTACTCTATCTATCTTTCTAATCAATCTATCTATGTATCTATTTAGTGATAGCAGAATTTTATGTTTTAGATCAACACAATTTTCGACGTCGTTTTTCGATATGAATGTTATCTTTTTTGATAAAATAAATCTTGATTCATTTTGAACAAACAATAAAACTAGAATGTATCCAAATCAACACAAAAAGCACTGACGTAATACACAATGTGTTTAGCGATACACATGTTAAGAGTACTGGTACCTCGTGGAATAATGTTTGTTTTTACGATCTTTTCAAGATATTTTATCCAGAAATTAAAGGTAATTTATAAAGAAAAACGAACAACACCTTTATAAAGAAATATTTATTCAGTTATTTTCAGCACGATTATTTAACAATGCACCCCCCCCCCCTTCGCCTCTGTCGATCTCCCATCTCTTTATTAGTTTTTTTTAATAGGTCCCTCGGTAACTCGCACCCTCGCTTATAGTGCGGTCGATGTTTTTGGACCCCGTTGTGCGCGAGTTATCGAGGGAGCGGTGTATAATGAACACTAATGTATGTTCCTCATAACAACTTGACAAATTCCTCCAGAATATTAAGGATCAAAGAATTTACTTGGAAACCAATACAAGCGAGAAATGTCACTGTCATTGTGAATGCAAACGTAAATATACTCTAAGATAAAGAGCAAAACTTACCAATTCTTTCTTGGGTGTGATTGTTGCTAACTTTGTTGCTGAGGCAATTCCTGTTTTCTTAGCTGCTTGTGCAATTTCATTCTGTAGTCTATCAAGCTGAGCCTAAAGATCAGAAATAAAAAAGAAAGTAATCAAAATCTAGGGTTCCATAAAATAAAGTCTTGTCTGTGAACAGCGACATTATTGGTGGCTGTTATTTTTATACACTTTCAGCACTTTAATGGACTAGATCATGCCAAAGAAAGATGGACTTTTCTCAAGTATGCATTGATGCAGCAAACCGGGGCTGGACAGTTTGGTATCAAACCCAGAATCTATGGATTTTGAGACTGATGTTCAACCCACCAAGTTACTCCAACTCCCAAAATAGTGTCATGAAAATGCAGCTACCTCCTTGCAAACATCACAGGAAATGATAGCACATCAGGTTCACTCACATCTTAGCACAGCTTGACTGAGATCAACACAAAATGGACAACTATGACTTAATTGGACAAACTATTATTTTCAATTTTAGTCTTTTAAAAAATAATGCACATAGGGTACAACAAACTGTGGGAACCACAAATATTTTACATGACCTTAACCCATTGCTTTTGATCAGTTGAGTGACTAACAATTTTTTTGCAGAGAATCCTATGATCTTATCACCTGGCAGCATCTCTTGGATTCTGGTCCAGCAGACAATATACTAGAAAATACAATTTTACATAACCCACACCATATAACAAACAATGCAAATTAAACATACATGACACAATAAAAATTATTTTTGATAAATGAAAATATGTTCCATTATCTGGCTATTCTCCAAAAAGCACTTAAGAGTTAAAGAACTGAAACAGATGGGGAGAGTTACATCAAAGAGTAAACTATATACAGAACTCCAGTAACAAAATTGAAAACAGTCTGTTTCGTTATTCATCAACTAACATCAGTAGGCAATAACTGGTTGTAATTTTTAAAACTGAATTTATTTTTTATTGTGCAGAATCAAATTTAAATTTGTTATACCTTACCTCAGTTTGCTATAGGCTTACCTTGGTTCTAAGACGCTGTGCTAACTGCTCAAATTTACCCTTATCATGGAACCTGAATCCCCTCTTCTGTCTGTTGGCTGGGCGGATACTAAAATCAGAATGTTTGTTGGTCTGATAAAACCTTTCTGAATATATATTTAGCATAAAAACAAAAAGCTTTAGATTGTGTTGTTCCAAATACACATCTACTTCTACAACTCGTGCAAAACGGGCTCCACAAACATAGACATAATTGATTATCGAGGAACCTCTAAAATTGAAAAAAATCTGCTTATACCTCAAGAAAACTACAGGTAGGGAACTGGCTGTTTAATGACTGAATCCTCCTTTAAAAATCATGTAGATACTAATTGTTAATAAGCGCTTTTTCTAACTTAATTTTTGTATTGTTCAATTAGTGTAACAATGATGTCATGATTTCATTGAAACAGTAAAACTTCTTATCATCCTTGAAGATACCTATAAGTGCCAGTTCAGTAATTCTCTTAAAACTGCTTACCCACAATAGTTCGTATCTGTAAAACCAAGCCCTTTATTTTAACTAAGTATTTGTTTCATTTGGATGCTGTGCTATCTTTGATCACAGCTATGAAAGAGTCTGTTATTAATTTAAGGAAGTTTATGTTACATACACAATAAAATTTATAAGTGTTTGATGGATCAAATGAAGTGAGATCACCTGATATAAGACTGGAGCCACAAGATTTTAGTTATGTAGGATTTGCCTACGTTTTGAAGTTTTATTTTTATTCCACCTTCTCTATTTGATCCAAAAGACATTCTTAACATTACAATACAAAGGAGGCCAGCTTTTAATTCAGTGTAACCATACAAATACTTACTCAAGTCAGTTATCAAAACACTAGCAGTACTTAATTAGGTTCTCAGAGAAACGCTTGCGAACATAGCTGTTATGGTAGATTGTCACATTTTAAGTTAAAATTGCATTTATGATGATTACGCTTAAGTGGAACTAAAACATATTTCACTTTTAACAAATTATTGAATTGGCATTTAAATATTAATGTACTGCCTACACTAGGCATAAGTGACATTTTCATTGACTGAAATTTCCTTCAATATCTTTGATTACAGTGTCCTATGAATGTCATTTGGAACGAAGTAACCAATTATATGACTTCTTATTAAAAGCTGATATTTTCAAAATGTTGATCAAAATTTCCAGGTCATATCTACCGTTTTTGACCATAAAATGAGTGATATACAGTAGAACCTGTCTTGTAAGACCAACTCTCTTGTCAAACATTTATGGTCTCTCAAGACAGGAGGTATCTCATAACAGGTCACAATGCTATATAATGAATACATGTGTTCGTTGAGAATGTGGTATCTCAAGACAGGAGGTCTCACACAGCAGTGGTCTTTCAAGACAGCTTTTACTGTATCAATATTTCAGCCATCAATTCTAATTGCAATTATTTTCAAGTTCAAGAAATAGGGATAAAAAAAATTCTTATTTTCTGGTTTTAAACAGGTACCTTACTGAAACATAATAGGTTATGCCTCCTTAGCTTTCGACATTATCAGCGAACTGACTTCTGGACTGAAGTCACATGATCAACTAAATGTTGGCCACAGGACAAAAACAATGGCAGAAGTTACAATCTGGAATTACAGTTCAACACTGACTCATCCTCCATGACTTCAAAAGATTCTCTGTTTTTCTTCAGTTGTGTATTGTTCTCTCTATCGAGTGCTCTGATGTGATTCCAAAAAATAGTATGCACAGATTCTTTGCAATGTTACTAACTGCGGTCAGGGATTCTCTGTTAGTGTACCAACGTCCTTTAACTCCTGTTTCAATATTTCTAGTGGTTACCCAATGTAGCCTATCCAACAATTATCACACTGTGATAACTGAGCACTTATTATTCAAAGGATTTTGGTCTTCTGGATGTACAGAGATTGAATGGATGGTGTTATATGGTTTGTGGATCACATTAGCTCTATGCTTTCAAGAAATGTGGTAATCTATTAAAAGTTATATATAAGTTACGTCGAAGCCGTCTTTTCTAAAATACGGTTTGTGGGATTAATTGAATGTTAATTTAGTGAAAAAAAGTGTAATGATTACGCCAACAGCTTAATGTTTGGCATGCATGTATGCACATGAGATGGCAGTAGATAAAAAAACAAGTCCATTGTTGTACTGAACAAGCTCTTAGTTGCAAGAACTCGTATGGAAATCCACTCCCATGTGGAAATGAACTCTGAGAGCTTGATAATCTAAACAACGTGCAGGGAGATGAATGATGTTGTGATGGGTCATGAATTCGTTACCGAGATGGATGAAGAGCTTATATATGTGATTTTTACAGTTTCCAAGTAATAACACTGGGGTATTCCCCCCAACTTTTGGGCATGACCCAAGGCTTGTGTCAGATGCACATATAAAATTATCTCCCCATTGCTATTAAATGCACACAGATTTTGGGTTGCCACCTTAATAGTTCCCATGTTAATACCCTACTGATATACATCTGATTTTGACCCAGATCAACATTAGACATGAAGGTGTAATCATAAAATCTGTTACATACCTTATATCCCTGTCTTTGATGATGACATACATTTACTTTTAAAAATTTACCTTTCCTTAGGCCCAAGTGTTTAAGGCATCAACCTAATATGCAGGATGTCATCGGTTCGAACCCCAGCAGAGTCTTACCCGAAACTTATAAAAATAGTACAAGCAGATGCCTTGCTTGACACTCACCATTAAGAGGTTTGTATTAGGACTGGTCAGCATGGTGTCAGGATAATGTGACTGGGTGGGACATCATGCTACATGTCTGCAGCATGATGCCCAAGTGCTATACACCACCTTAAACTGCTACACTGCAGGCAACGTAGCAATATGACTAAAATTGTTAAAGCTACACTAAAAAATTTTTTTTTTAAAACCACAAACAAATGCTTTAAAATTTCCACTTACTATATTCAGAATGCCACCTCAATCTCCATAGCTATATGTCATGGTGTCACATCAAAATGTTAAAGACATTGTGCACATCTAAAGACCATCCCAATCATACTTAAATGTTTAAAGTCTATATTTTTATGAGTATAAGAGGAAATTACACTACATTACTGATGGAAGTAGAGACTGAGAGAACAACACAGTCCATACCATTTCATTCCAAAAAACATGGAAATGTGTATTTGGTTTTATGCAAAATGAAAACACAACTGATGCTATAATGTGATTAAATCAATCACCTGACTCGTGCATCATAGAACGTCCCCTCTGTTATTTCTTCTGGTGGCTTCTCTATCAAACCTTTGAATTCTGCCCTTCTCTTGGCTCGAATGTTGGCCTACAAAGAAAGTATGATTTAGTAATGGGACATATACCTGTAAGTTCAAGTAATGACAATCAAAACTAAGTTCCTTCAAGTGACAATGACTCTTGTCTCAAAAGAATGTCCAGCAATTAAAGATTTATTCTTTGAATAAGCCAGTGTGTTAAAGCCATCTCTACTCATCTTCAGTGATAAGATTTTCAACACCATCAACCATACTGAAAGTAAGATCGGCACCAAGATCAGTTACAACAAACCAGACACCATTTGATGAATTTTGGTGTTGATTTTACCTTAAAATCATGAGAATTAATTTTTTAAAATTCAAAATGTGTTCAATGCAGCAGCGAAATCTGAGCTCAGATCAGAACCAGTTTTATTCAGATATCATAATTAGTTACCATGGTAAAATGACTTTCAAATTATGTTGTTGTTTTAGGGTTTAACGCCATTTTTCAGCATACAATAGGCTATACAAGGCAGGCAGTATTATTGGTGGACATAGAACCCAGGAAAACCCCCCGAAAGAACCACAGACCCACGAGAAGCTACTGGCAAGCTTTCTCACATAACTACATTAGCTGAATCTTAGACATGAATTATGAGAAATAACAATAATAAGATTTTCAAAATAGATGCCACAATAGCCATACTGGATGTCAAAACTACAAATTTCATTTAGTTTCAGCTATTCTATTGTCAACCCATTGACAACTTTCCATTCAGGATAAGAAGCAATCACAAGATTTTCAAGATGGCTGTTGTGATGGCCATATTTCATGTCTGATTGACATCATTTTCATTTAGGACCAAACAGGCATAACAAAAAGTTTTTCTGTGAAAATCCCATGTGGGTAATATGAATCCAAACAATATTAAAGTCCAAAATCAAGCTTTTCCAGAGACTTAATTGGTATTGACACCCCTTGCTTCATAACATTCTAGACCATCACAGAAAATGCATTATAATTATATCCTAAAATATTCAATTTTAGGATTGTGCCGAAACAGCACTGTGGAACATCATCTGCATCAATAATTTATCTGCTTGTTAATTTATCTGCTTGTTATAGCTAGTTCCATTTGAACTTATTTTTGACATCCTGTTCTACTTCTTTCAAAAAAAAAATCATCATATCCGTTTATCCTTTTTACCATCTTATATCTTAATCTGCAAATGAGTTACAATCTTTCCCACAGTGCCCTTTCCAGAAACACTGTCATGTGACATAACCAAATCAAATGAATACTTTGAAAATAATGACAGCTATTACAGCCAATTCAATTGTACTATTCCAAGTGCTAAAACTAATTTATAAAACATGGCATATTTTTATTTGCAAACTTCTTAGTTAACATAGGTGTCCGCTTTAATCATAAGCAACCAGTAATTTATAATATTACTCCTTATGTTTTATGTAAGTACCACCTCCTACCAGTTATTACCTCAAATTTACACTGATCAAAGAAGTTATCAATCTGGCATAGAAATGGATTTTTACTAAAAGGCTGAACTCTTTTATGTCTGTATACGAGATTGCTGAAAGCTGTGACAATGGACTGTTGGGATGTTTATGATCCTTGAAACTAAATGCATACTGTACTTACTTGAATCTTGGTACTTACTTGAATCTTGATCTTTACAAATATTCATTGCATTAATTAGGGTTGTAAGAAGGCTTTAACCAATTAGCGTACTTAGAACTGGTATATAACAAAGTAAATAAATGAAAATTTTGCAAATTGTACCATAGAATCTGTGCTGCACAGGTCTACAACTGCTGAGATTAAAATATTGATTCCCAAGATGTTCTTAAAGAGATATCTTGATTTATACTAACCTTTAGAGTTGGAGTATGATGTTGCAATTGAACAGCCTGTCCTGTTGCTTTATCTATCATGTGACCCTCATCGTCCAAAATAAGTGGTGTTGGCATCGACTGACCAATTTTCCTGAATAATGGAAAATTATTAGCAGCAAACTCCAATTCTACAAAAACTGTCTTGCCTGCTCTTCTTAGGCACATTTTAAAAGCCTAGCAAAATCTCTTGCGCAAGAAAAACATGTAAATATAACCAACTTATAATAAGTGTGAACATTAATTTCAAAATATATGTTTCAGGCTTATCAAGTTTTGTGACAAGAACTGGCTAAAATGTCAGAGAAATTGAGTTCAATACCAAACTGAAAGCAAAAATGTAACTGCTGCAAGAAAAGTATGTCAGTGCAAAATACTTTTGCCTGTAATGACTAGATTAGTATCTCTGAAGATTAATAAAGCCATCAAGTTTGAAGACAGGACATAAAACATTTAGATAAATGTTTAAATCAATAAATATGGGATCCACAAAAATCTAATTACAAGCAAAACACACTGTGATGCATGATTTAGAAAACTTTTTATATTTAATAATGCAACAAGAGACAAGCATCCACAAAAGTATGTCTTGCAAGCAAACTACAATGTGAAGTATGGTTAAGACTTTAAAAAACTGTGTGCTATTTAAAAGACAAGTGTTCCAAAAAATTTATTGCATGCAAATCACACTCTGATGTATTGTTAAAGATTTTCAAAATGACAACACCAAGAATGACTTTTCAGAAGGTTTTAGCAAATCATAATTAGATTGCTAGATTTTACTCACTGTGCAACAGACCCTGGCATTCCTGGTTTCATTAACTGTAAATTTCCTGACAGTCCTGCCATTCTTGCTTGGATCTGTGCTTGCAGCTCTGCCGCTCTCTGTGCCTTATCCATCGCATCATTCATGTGGACCTGTGAATGACAACAAGTCTTTGTCAACTCTAAACAGAAGCTCCAAGAAGTATGATGTAACTGGAGGGCAAAGCTTTAACATGCCCAGAGGCTATAACTACAATAAAAGTTTCTCAAAAGAGAAAATCAAACGTGAACTGGGTTATTAATATGAAACTTTATACCAAAATATGAATGGCTGACCCAGAAATACAACCTGATACTATCAAGAAAGTTGTTGAATTTATTCAATCCTAACACAGGATTCATACAGAATTCTAAATGATAAATTCAACTACTTTTCCCAAACTATCAAAGACCACATATCTATAACATTAAAATTTATAAGGTCTACTCATTGCTTACATAACTGTTAAGGGCGCAGGATTTCAGTTTAAAGACAATTCAGAAACAATTAAGAGACACATACATGTGCATCGGTTTCATTACTCAAAAACAGTAGTAGCAAACTGAATAAGGTATTAGAATCTCTGCAAACCGAAAACACTGGTTAAGTAACAAATATTGCCAACACTACTTCTACTGTCTGTAAACTAATGAACTCTCCAAATTCTAACCACCAATGACCAATCAGATACTGGAAATCAACTGCAGTGTGCGAAGTGAACAATACCATCACAATCAGCTTACTAGAGAACAAAGAGACATTACAACCAATCCTAGTCATGACATCAGCAAAAGTGAGCTTTTCCAGTTTTCCACTTGAATGCACTACTTTTTTATATTACCTTAAATGCATTAAATTATTTGTCTTTCAGACACTGTACCATTTTTATAAATGTAAAATAATTCAATCATCACACAATATGAGACTGAAGAGGTGAGTTTTCTATTTTGATTATTGATTTGATTAGTACCGGCAAAACTGTAATGGTATAACGGTACCAATTGTACAACCCCAGGTGGGTGGAGCTTAAGGTGTAGGGAACATGGCATTCATAAATAAACAACAAGACTAACTGTGATTGGTGCATTATGTAAGAGTGGTACTCTCTGTCAGGCTTTAGAAAAAGCCTTGGCCACATATGAGATTATGTTAATTCATATACTTATCATATTTTGTGATTTTCATCTTTTTTTAAGAATATGGTGCAGATGGCTTATCATATTTTGTGATTTTTATCTTTTTTTTTTAGAATATGGTGCAGATGGCTTATCATATTTTGTGATTTTTATGTTATGTGTTATGTTATCTTATGTGTAAATGTGTGTTTTGACTAGATACCTCTTACCCTGTCTAGTTACAGCAGAGTTATCTTATATGCAATGGAGTACCTGGTTTTCTCCATGTCATATTGACAATCTAACATTATTCCTTATGACAGTGTGTGACATGCATGCCAAGGTAGGATAGAAAGTATATTTAGTTCACAAAACATTAGTATTGAGGTCGATTGAAAAACAATTGGTACCGTGATACTTACAGCAGGTTTGTGATGTAATCTCTGCTTCTGCCTTCATTGCCTAAAAAGAGGTTTACATCCTCAAGAAAAATTCACTCAAGTGCTAAAATAATTCTAAAGTCATTTAGTTAGCTGAGTAAGTTTTAACCTGCCTGTCAGATATTTGTTAAGCCATAAAGTCAGAGAACAAATGAAGTTGATGTAGCATTTATAAAGTTGTCTTGACTTGTAAATCCAAAACTGAACATTGGCCAAAAGAAATGGATAAAACCCAACTTCAGATTTACAGGTTTTAACTGTAAAACATCATTGATATAAAATGTATCTATAAATGATTATGAGGACATATTCAAGAAAGAGTTGAAGAAATGGATGTTAAATCAGCCAGCTAATTGTATATTGGGAAGTATGCAGTCGCTACCTGATAAGTGATATATTCAGAGTTAAAACAATTAAGGCTGCACTGTATTTACCTGTGGATTTTGGGAGATCTGTGGAACTGTTGGAAGTTTAGGCATGGCAGCCTGAATCTGAGCTTTCCTCTCCTGGATCATCTTCTGGGCTGTGGCCATCATCTCTTTTATCTGTAAAAGAAAGAGCAAAATCTACTTTGGCTGGCCACAGTAAACCCCTACACCCACCATAGTCCAAAATCCTAAATGTGACAGGGTCATAGCCATAAACTTGTTAAATATATACTTCCTCTTGCTACCAATGAATATATCTAAAGCTTGATTTTTAAAAAATAAAAAAATGTCAGTGTTGTATCCACCCACCCTATCAACCATGAATCATAAAAAAATGGCCCCAAAATCATAACCTTTTAGCGAATGTTGAAAAAATATCAACTTTTTGTACAAAGTTTTGGTTAATGTCTACCCTGTGTTTATAATGAGACAGACACAGATGAAAGGACAAATGGCACGACAAAGGTATCACACTATTAAACAAACAAAATGTGGGGATAAATGTCACCTGTGTCACCTGTTCAAGTTTTGTATGCTGTGTAAAAAATTGTAACAAGAATTCTTAGTAAACAGGAATTCACAGTGTATTTTTACTACAGGAACATGAGACAGTATAACTTCTGCAGCATGAGACAGGATAACTTAAATGGCATGAGACAGGATAACTTATTTGGCATGAGACAGGATAACTTATTTGGCATGAGACAGTATAACTTGTATGGCATGAGACAGAATAACTTCTGCAGCATGAGACAAGATAACTTCTACATCATGATACAGTAATTTTAAGCAATGTTGAGTAAATCCTAAAACCGGATCAGTTGGTTTTATGCACAACATTCATTCCCATAATGCACATACACTGCAATTTTGGCATCAATATATGGATGGAATCCCTAGCTACAGTATAAACAAGTGGGGCAAACAAATCGATGCACGTGCATTCATGAAGGGGCTAACTTTATATTATCAGATTTACAAAGTGAAGAAACTGTGTGCGTGAGAGAGAGAGAGAGAGAGAGAGAGAGAATATGGCACTGTAACTGTACTGAAATGCCACCCCCCCCCCCTTATGTATTATCCTTTTATCTCTGCTCTTTATCTTCAGCTGAGTTCCGCCATTGTGAATGTCACTTGATACAAGCTTATGCACTATATCGCAATACATAATACATTTTTAAGCAGAAAATACAGTATTCTACGAAGTTTGCAACAATAATTGATGGCTGGTTGGCTGAATGGCTTTTACTGGCACTTTAAAACACATTATTGGTTGTATCATTAAGAAAATGCAAGCTAAGTACTTTTGACAAAATGTTTTAAGGACATAAAAAAAATTATGTTCATCATGGAAAGCCAAGATAAAGATAGACCCAAATCTGATAACACACAATGCTCAATAAGAATGGGGCATATTCAATTCTTATAAGTAATCTGTAAAACAATCAACCTAGACCCTGGCCTGACAGTGTCTTACATGATGAGAGATCAGGGTCTCTGATGATTGTAATTAGTATAATAAATGCTACTAAATCAAACTTTTTGGTGTAACATAACTGCTTTCTAATTCAAACTGTTCATATATCATAAAGAAATGTTAGATAGGACCAAGGAATGCAAAGTACAGTTTCACCAAACGTAATTTGCAGGGCACATCTGCTTAGCAACCACCTGTTTTAATCCCTCATACCCATTTATTATGTAATAAAATCTATATTAAAAAACTACCTGCCAAAAAGGTACTTTCAGTCTCTTCCTAGAGGTGGCTGCTTCAGACAAGTTTGAATATTAATAACTCTGCTTTACATTTTGGTGGGCAATGATAATTTAAATGTTGGAACTTTAAGAATAAGCTACAGCTTAAAAATATTTTTAAAAACTCATATAATTTTCCTTAGCAGAGCCAATATATTATGTAAATACATCATAAATTGCATGCACTAAACAACTTGCATTACATGTCTCACAGTTTTGTCACCGTATTAGGAGTTGTAAATCAGTGCAACTGACTTGTATGTTTCCACTTAAACTTGCTTCAAAAAGGCCTCTTCAACAATAATGAAGAAAATGTTTAAAGCTTTCATAACTAACTGAATTTTGACAGATCCTCACTTAAAATCTAAACAGAATAATTACCATAAACTGGCTTCTGATCCATAAAGCACCAAATCAAACTATATACTGGTGTGCAAACTTTCCTTTAGTTCATGATGCATGTCTCTGTCATTTTTACTCAAGCTCCTGATCTCTGTATTTATTTACATAAAGGACTATATTGAATAAGGGCCATTTTCTGCCCCCTCTCCAAATGTCGTTATATTATGTATACTGTATATATGTGGTGGTTAACATTTATTTCTGACATCAGTTTTGTGTTCCCGTGTCCGTTGCCATGGTTACGGGGTGTCAAAACCCTATAATAAAAGACATGAAAAGTATTCATATTTTCCTATTACTTATCATAGATACCGCTTTATCAAGAACTATTCACTCAGTTTTAAACTTTGCAATATGAATTTATTTTAATTTTGGGTTATAAAGCTTTGTAATTAAAAATGTATTTCTAAAACTATACCAAATTGATCTATAAAAGGCAAAAACAAAACTATATATATATCTAACGTATACGTCAACTGAATACTACACCTAAATTACATTGACAAAAAAGGTACTCAACCATAAAATAATACAAATTGTTCAAACATGAAACATTATTTGACGATGTTTAATTGTAATGAATTAATTGAATTATTGTTTAATATTACTGAAAGATAATAATATATAAGATGCACTGACAGGGGCCAATATGTTCGCTTCATCACCAAATATATTGGTTTGTTACCTTCACTGGGAATGACGAGTGTTCTTTATGTATTTGTATCCTTATAATTTCATGGAAATATATCACTCACACACACACATAAGCACGTGTTTCAATCTATAGCAGAAATCAAAATAAATACCTTTATATCCATACCCCTTGATGTAGCCTCTATTCAATACATAATCCGTTTATGAACTATATATTTGTCAGCATATTAATGTGAATGCCAAGCAATATTTAATATACCTTATACCAAAACTTTTGCAATTTGTTCATACTTTTGTGAAATATGAATGATAATGGGCAAATTGACCACCACCAACCAAACACAAAATATGTATATATTGTAGGCCTAATGTTTAGCAGCACAATCGATAATGGCACGAACGCACTTTATGAATATGCCAAGGAAGCACAATAGTCTATTTCAAATTCTAAACGAATGATCACATGATATTAGTTTACTATCATAAATACACTACCTAGTCCGTAACTAAGCTGTGTTAAAATAAGTGCAAAAAAGGTAACAATACTAACTGCATCAGTGATTATATATTAGTTTTAAACATAAATATACTGATAAATCTACACTTTACAAAATTTACAAAAATACATCATGTGTGATGTGATGAAAACCGAGGTGTTGCCCAACAAAGTTAACCATAAGGGACTCTCGCATTGTTTTAATTATTCGTTGCACTTGTGATGTTGTTAGATGGAAAAATGTGGATAAAATGGTGTTTGGAAGGCCTACCCGCATCTTTGTTAGAAAAACACCCAGGCATGTCAGTGGAGACCTACCATGTGTATTACGCAGTGTATTCAAGAAAGAAGACACTTCCAGGAATTGATCCCTTTTCAAGCCAGTAAGATGAAAATAGTCATCATCAGACAGGCAAGAAGGAACATCAAAGTTAAAATATGATTTTGTTTTAATTAACTCACGCACATTTTGTAAAAGTGAGGTAATATCTGTTCTTGAAAAGTCTTCAAACTCTTTTGTTGCACTGATAGATTGTAAGGATTCATTAGTCAAGAATGAGTTTTCCAAATGAAACTTGCAGCATCTACTATTAGAGTTTATAAATATACCACACTCTACAAAAGACTGGGTAATGGCACAGATTGGGACATTAACAAGATGATTTCGATGCCCATGTGGTCTTTTACAAACAACACAACGTCTGTGAGATCTTGGTGTTGATGGAATTTGAAGTTGAATTGATTGTGGGCTTTTCAAGTTGGCAGTTGAAGTAGATGGTAACTGAAAATCTGGATCATGCTGTGGACTTGGTGACTGTATTACTGACAGATTTCTGTAATATTTACTACGGCAACTAGAGCAAGCAACATCATCTTGTGTTACCGGCCTTTGCAATAATTCCTCTGTATGCTTTTCAAGAGTGCCTGTAAGTATTTTTGTTCTAGCTGATGGTTTTACCCTTTTGTAGCACCAGGAACATTGATATGCTTTAGGCATTTCAGATTTTGTTAGAAATAAATTAATTGAACATTATGATTTGATACCATTTAACAAACTGTTTATCTGACATTAAATGTTACATAACTCTCATTTATGGTTATTATTCATTATATTGCAGCAATTCACTCAGGCAGTCATATTTATTATATATTGGTACTCGAAGCCTGCAACTTCAACCCACTCAGTTCTTGTAGGGATGCAGCCTGAAACAGATTGTATGTAGAATATTATGTATTAATTGTCATAATTAATTTATTTATATAATAATTTTATTGTGTATTAAGTTATGATGTATAACAGAAGCCAACATTTTGTACTTCTAATTCACTTTGGTATGAATATATGTTAACTTATGGTTAATAGGTACCCCCTTTTGTTTATCTCCCTTACACACAAAAAATTATGTTGGTTATGTTTTAGTACTATTTTACTTCTGCTTGTATTATTTATTATTAATAGTAGTAGTAATATTGATATTCAAGCCAGTTTTACTTTGAATAAAATATTTTCGCCTGTAAATGTTATTGCATTATAGTTTTGATTTTGTTTTATCATACCCGAGTAGTAAGTTGTGCATTTTTTATGGTGGTTTTGAAAAATGAGCTGTTAAAAATTTTATTTCAAGCTGTAATTCAGTTATTGATATTGTGGATATTAATTCTTTAAAAAAAAAATTAAGAAAATATGGAGATTTGAACTCGGTTCAACAATTTGATGCAACAATCACTAAACCGTTTGAGCTATTGAAACTTACGTTTTTGCGAAATTCTGCATTAACTTTTTTTTTTTGCGGCTATATATTATGTAGATGACAATTTGTTTCCCCTTCTGAGCTATATAATTGCAGACTATTAGTTTTCACTTTGTATTCTAGGAAAATAGATTATATGCTAATTATACAAAGCTTGTTGTCTTCAATCTTTTCCATTACTTATTTTAAGAGCATCTGATCGTTCAGGCATACTAGATGTCGGATTGACACCATTTTCATTTAGCACCAATTAAATATTATAAGTCTTCAGTGAAAACCCTATGTTGATAGGACTATCAATTCAAAAAGTGTAGCTACAGCAATAATTTAAGATGGCAGCATTAGTGGTCACACTGGTCATTCAAGCAACACAACAAATTTTGCACAAAACATCATAATACCAAATAGGAACAATGTAAATGTTCATTACATTATACCAAATGGAGATGATATCAACAATGATGCAGATACAAAAAATAATTATTAAAAAATTTTTTTTATATATATATATCATACAATGAAATTCTAAAATCCTCAAACGACACCAAATTCATGGTCCGATAAAAGCTGGTAAATCAGAATGGATGGTTGGAAGTGCAAAAGATGTTGTCTACAGTCCCCTTGCAAAAGGTTAAGTTTAAGAGCTGGTCGACAGGTAACCACCTAGAGGCTACAATGAAGGTAATTATACTTATCTTCAGAATCTTTACTTTCCTTGTATGCTTTTTTTCTTAACAGTTTCTATTATTTATAGACTGGGGGAAAAAATGTCATCATCTGTGGAAAGTTAGTGGCAGCAGTAATTTTGACTGGATAGTGTGTTAGACATAAATTAATTTTATTACATGCTCATTTTTGTCTCCATTAACTTTACAATGGCAGAATCATGCAAATATTTTACGATACTGAACACCTTCATATTGCACATGATTATGATTAAATTTGTTTCTGAATGAACTAAAGCAGCTGTTTCATGGACTACTCATACCAGATGCTTTGCGAAATTCTGCATTAACTTTTTTTTTTTGCGGCTATATATTATGCAGATGACAATTTGTTTCCCCTTCTGAGCTATATAATTGCAGACTATTAGTTGTTGTTTAATTTTACAAAATTACTATTGCTACTATATGAAGAAGGACTCAGTTAGCAAAATTTAATGAAAAAAATACGTCGGTTTTTAGTTCCAGCTGAAAATTGACTGATTGATTTAGATTACCTTTATGTAACTACATTGTAATAGTGAATTAACAGTTAAAAACATAACGTTATCAATCGGTATCGTGATTAAACAGAAGAAAAAACAGTGTTATTATTGTATAAAATAAATAATATATGTATATACTTACCCTATTTTTTAAAGTATCCTTTTGTCTTTCCAAATATTGGCAACGTCAAAATATAATTTCATTGAATGTTTTTTCCGCGTATTCATTGTTTACATATAGTTTCCAATTCCCCTTCAGCGCCTCTTTCAAAAAATTCCGTTCTCTAGGCAATTTATAAAAAGATGAAGAAAGAGAGAAAAAAATGGATAATATTGTTTTTAAATTATCGGAATAGTTATTATTCCCCGATTTTTTAAAAATATAATAATGAATGAAATAATATAGCACACTTTAGAAAGGCGGGTCTAATTGTTCACGCGTAGCGATACTTCGGCAGCTACGGTGCAACAGTTTCAACAACGACGAAGATACTTAGCCAGCCAAATTCACCAACTTTTTAATTTTTAATGATTAGCGCAAACGTGAACACGTAAATAAATTTTATAAATTAACATTTTGAATAAAAATGAACCAAGCAGTGTAAATACCTTGTCTGATCAAGCCTGCGCTTATATTTTATTTCTAGGTTAAAGTTGCTCAAATGTAGTAATTTCTCGTAAATTTCCCATACCAGACCATGTTCAAAGGTCGTATTTAGGAATGAAAAAGAAATTTATATGCATATTTAATGCATAACAAGGTGATTTATACATCTAATAATATAATGAGACACAGAGTTGTGATATTTACAAGAATTTTTTTTTTCACCATAAAAAGGGGGGCAGAAAATGGCCCTTATTCAATATAGTCCTTTGACTAAATAATGATTGGGAATTTTCATTTTCATCCTATAATGATCAAAATCTAAATAAACACAAGGTACATATGTAAAACTTACTATATTAACAGCAAAGTAAAGCAGAACCATATTTATTTTCTGTACATGAAAAAGGCATTAAAAACACAAGAATTGTTTTTGCATTCCACATTCCACCAAACTCTACGTAAACAAATGAATCAACTGTACATTGAATAGATGTAAAACTTTTATCTTTTTCCATCCAGTCTGATTATTGTACATCCAGGACATTCTGCTTTAACATGTCATTTGCTAAATATAAATCCAAGACACAACATTCTGCATTAACATTACCATACCCTATATAAATTCAGAACACAACATCCGGTTTTAACATTACCTCTGCCCTATATTAATCCATGACACAACATTCTGTGTCAACTTTGTCTTTCCTCAGTATAAAAGAAAATGTCCCTCTTGCAACACTTACCTTGTCAGCAGTCAGCTGACCTGGACTGGGTTTACCAGGACCCGGAATTTCCACGGCCTCATCGAAGCGTCTTTTCTTCTTTCCCTCATCCTTATCTTCTTTATCCTCCTATGACAAGAAATGCAGCAAATTAAGATATTTAGTATAAATATTATGAAACTACCGATTTTTTAAAATTAGAACTGAATTTGGAACTGCTTAACAATTTAGAAATATTTCAATACAATTATAGCATAAAATTTAAGGATAAGTGATAAATGAAGTTAAGCACCAATAAATAACTAAATACATAAGTCACATTAAGACTTTTCAGGTTTTTCTTATCAAACAATGCAATTGAGAAAAAGTAATTCTTCATAAATATAAATCATTTTAAAAATAATTGAATAATCACATTGTGTTTGGAAAATAACTAGCTTCCTCCTGAATCCAGATCTCCTGGGACAATGAATATTAGTTCACCATCTGTCTGTTATATAGACTTTGAGGATAGTACCTAAAATCAGCAACTCTTCTGGTGCTCTGTATAATTACCTTCTCCAGCCACCTCTAGGTAGCAACCAATCTGATAGTCTAGAGTAACAACTTGAGAGAAATGCCAAGATAGAAGCATGCATTTACGAGGAAGTATTACAAGAGAAGCACACAAAAAATATTTCCCTACTTTGAATACATTACCTGTTTATATTAATGTTATAGTAAGAGCAGGAAGAAATGCAAGAACTTCCACAATCTACCTCAAGGCCACTCGTTGAGGAACATTATGACTGCCTCCCCAAGCAAATGTGAAAAGGGCATACTCAGTAAGAATCAATAAAATACTGACAAAATATTGCGAGGTTAACACAGTGTATCTCTGAGAACAAGGGTGCAACCATAGCAAAGAAAGGTTTTAATGGGAAATCCAATAAGCTATGACATAATGAAAACAGTAACTTGTGCTTTAAAAACAGAATTGGTGAAAGCACTTTCTAGTGACATGAAAATTCATCTTTTCTAAAACCAGACATATTCAGTGTCATACTCAGCACCATACTTCTTGTTCTTGGATATGTTGATTTAGTTCGAAAGGAGTCTAGTTAATTCATATATCGACTTTAATGCTGTTTATGAATAGTTACAGTAATTTTTTTATCTGCAACACTGAACTTATGATGACTTGACCTTGTCTAAAATTGAGTTCATTTCTGCTTGACCTGATCGACTTTTTTAAAAGTTCATTTATGTAAATAACTAATAATACTTTCAATATTCTCTATGTGCATGAGCTTTAATATCAGGATTATTATCTAGGTAAACAAGAAGGAATAAATACATTGATTTGTATCAGTATTTTTTATATTCCTATGCGAATTTTACAGGTTCTTGTGCTGTAAATAAACAAGGCTCATTGATCATTCATGAAAGGTTATTTTCCATTGGGTAATTCCCCCCCCCCCCCCCCCCCGAAAATGCTGAGGTCAAGTAGAGAACTATGCAATCCTGGGATTATGAGGAATGGGTCAATTATGTTTTAATATCCGGCACCTTCAAGTTATATTAAATTGTGACCAGTTTGGGCTGAATTTTATTTTCTTCAAATTATTTATATCAAGTGATTAATTTCTCTGGAAATACAAAAGTGCTCTGATATAAATTCTTGGATAAAGATATTCACTGGAATTTATACTGAATTCAAACCTGGAATAATATTTCTGTGATTCAACAAGGCACTATTGACACAGCACTTTGTTGGCTATAACTGATATATCATCACCTTCATTTTCACTTTGTATTCTAGGAAAATAGATTATATGCTAATTATACAAAGCTTGTTGTCTTCAATCTTTTCCATTACTTATTTTAAGAGCATCTGATCGTTCAGGCATACTAGATGTCGGATTGACACCATTTTCATTTAGCACCAATTAAATATTATAAGTCTTCAGTGAAAACCCTATGTTGATAGGACTATCAATTCAAAAAGTGTAGCTACAGCAATAATTTAAGATGGCAGCATTAGTGGTCACACTGGTCATTCAAGCAACACAACAAATTTTGCACAAAACATCATAATACCAAATAGGAACAATGTAAATGTTCATTACATTATACCAAATGGAGATGATATCAACAATGATGCAGATACAAAAAATAATTATTAAAAAAATTTTTTTATATATATATATCATACAATGAAATTCTAAAATCCTCAAACGACACCAAATTCATGGTCCGATAAAAGCTGGTAAATCAGAATGGATGGTTGGAAGTGCAAAAGATGTTGTCTACAGTCCCCTTGCAAAAGGTTAAGTTTAAGAGCTGGTCGACAGGTAACCACCTAGAGGCTACAATGAAGGTAATTATACTTATCTTCAGAATCTTTACTTTCCTTGTATGCTTTTTTTCTTAACAGTTTCTATTATTTATAGACTGGGGGAAAAAATGTCATCATCTGTGGAAAGTTAGTGGCAGCAGTAATTTTGACTGGATAGTGTGTTAGACATAAATTAATTTTATTACATGCTCATTTTTGTCTCCATTAACTTTACAATGGCAGAATCATGCAAATATTTTACGATACTGAACACCTTCATATTGCACATGATTATGATTAAATTTGTTTCTGAATGAACTAAAGCAGCTGTTTCATGGACTACTCATACCAGATGCTTTGCGAAATTCTGCATTAACTTTTTTATATCATAAATGCCAGACAGGACATAAAATTGCTGGAGTCGCCACAAACAGTATGCGAGTGAAATGGCATAAATGTGTCTTCTTTAGCTGGTAATATGAATGGCAAAAGATATGCTTGCAGTTTTACATCCTGAATTTCCTCAAAATATACTTTCTTAGTTCAGCAAATCCGAATTACATGAGCTATGTCATGGGTGCTAAAGCTTGATTTCACATTTTGAAATTGTACAGTAATTTCAACTACACTGCAAGTACAATAGCATCCTCCTTACTTTACTAAAACTAAATTGAGCATTATTATATTCCACAGTGTCTTTTTGATAATAACAATTGAAAGATAAATATTATTCCCACATTGATTCCAAACATTCAATTACACAACAGAAACACCTGGAGATGAGTCAAGACACTGCTCCGTTGCTGCACAAAGCAGATGTTACTTCATAAATTCAGTCCATAGTAAAACATTCTTAGTAGAATCGACAAAAATAGCAATATCTATTCACTTCAGACCAAATGGAAAATATGCTGCAATGCGCATTCACTTACAATATTACTCTAAATTTTAAGTAGACCAAAACGCCAATTTCTTTTAAACGTGATGTTGAAGGCATGATTAAGTTCAAATTTAGCTGGACGGAATTATGTTCACATTAATATTTTTGTTGTGTACTGGATGAATCTGCACTCATATATTTAGTTTAAAATACAAAATATCAAAAAAATTTCAAGTTCACTCTATATTCCATTGTCCGTTTGAACCACTACCCACATAAATCATGTCTGTTTGAACCTCTACCCAAATAAATCACATGTCTGTTTGAACCACTACAAACATAAATCATGTCTGTTTGAACCACTACCCACATAAATCATGTCTGTTTGAACCACTACCCACATAAATCATGTCTGTTTGAACCACTACCCACATAAATCACATGTGTTTGAACCACTACCCACATAAATCATGTCTGAACCACTACATACATAAATCATGTCTGTTTGAACCACTACCCATATAAATCATATCTGTTTGAACCACTACCCACATAAATCGTATGTCTGTTTGAACCACTACCCACATAAATCATATGTCTGTTTGAACCACTACCCACATAAATCATGTCTGTTTAAACCACTACCCACATAAATCATGTCTGTTTGAACCACTACCCACATAAATCACATGTCTGTTTGAACCACTACCCACATAAATCACATGTCTAGTATTTGATCCCTCCATACTAATTAGCAAGGTAATAACTCTTTGGTTACAAGTGACAAGTTACTCATCAGTTTAAAATATTCCAAGTAATCAGATTTTGTTTTTAAAATGTTACTACCTTTTTAGAAATTAATTATTCATTCCTAGTGAAAATTTGGAGGAACACTAGTAAAGTCATAATAACTATACTTTGTATATTTTTTATAATGAAAACTGCCCAGGTGTAATATCACCTGTGAACCATGCTGTTTAACTGTGCATGAGTACATATGGTAAAGGAGAAAGGACTCAAAACCAATTTGATGTAACAAACCTTTCTCTTCTTGCTCCTGTGACTTTTGCTACTTGCTTTGTATTCATCATACACATTGAATAATTTGTCTGCAAACTTTGGTGCCTGTTTGTCATCAAGAATTGACAGCAGCTTCTCTGGAAATAATAGACAGAGCAAAAAGATCAATCCACTGAAAACTACATCTAATTTTCACTGCTCAATTTTAGGATCAAATATTATGTTTTCCTTTAAAAACTATTAAGTCAATTTTGCGTGTATCACTATATAACCATGAAAACCTGTTATTCCATTTATGAAATAGCTGCTCATTTCCTTAATATCATGAGTTAATAACTTCCTTAAGACAGCACTTGAAAAATCCTTTGTCCAACATCATTAAATAATTTTAAAATTGTGATGGTTAGGTACAAAGCCACTGCTTTGATCATGCAGAACATCCACTGAAGTCAAGTCTTTATTAGGGAGAAGCCATTTGATAGAAGGGGGGGGGGGGCAAAGTCACATGTTTTTTAAACGTGTTTCTTGCTCTGACTTTTTTTATTATAAAGGACACTGTGTCATTCCTTTTCTTCAAATAATTTGTGTCAGTTATACTGTAACATCTCATATTTCAAAACGAGGCACAATTCCCACCTTATAAGACAGGCAAAATGTGGCGTTTTATAGAACGTGTTCAGCCTCCGGAAAAAAAGCAAAATTCATTCTGTTATCTTGCAGTTACAAAGACATCTATGCTTTGACTTGGCCCACAGTTGTACAATCATATGCTGCTGACTGCAAGAATATTCTGGCATTGATTGACCTCATCCTGACAATCCCAGCCCACTCTGCTGATGCTGAAAGGGGCTTATCAGAGATGAAAATGGTGAAGAGTGACTGGAGATCTTGTTAGCGACCTTGGGTTCTGTCCGACCTACTCTTCATCATGTTTCATACAAATGACATTCCAACATATGATCCAATTTATCAGCAATACGTTTGTGGAATGTTTCAGGGAGACGGGTAAGGAGACCAGAACAAACCCCATATGGACTGAGAGTGCAGGTGGAGGACGAGAAAGGACACCTGGATCCCTTTCTGGAATTAGATCCAGATTATCTTGATACACAAGAAATGTGAATTTATTGATGATTTAAAGTAGAATTTATACTTCTGTACTTCTACATTTTATATGATAATGCTATTTATAAAATAAAATTGTTGTTAATCTCAATACGAGTGTGTGACATTGTTTGGGGACGGGGCTAGTAAATGTTTGGGAGGGCAAGTAAATTTCTCAGTACACTAGTCCTTCTGGCTACCAGGGAATTTGTGTTAAATTCAAGGCCTGTTATGGATCAACTGCGTGCCATGACGGCACGATTGTAAACGATGTTAATACCCCCCCTATTCATTATATAATGTCAGTTGGGGTGTTATCGATCAACATGTATTTTCGGGGAAAAAACAATCAAAATTAGTAAAACTATCTAACGCAAAGTAATAACCTATAAATATATTATCCGTCCACTTTTTTAAAAAGTCTTATTGCTGCATTCCATTTAATATTCGTCCGATAATACTTAGATTTTTTACATTAGACACAAGTACACGTATATACGCTAATGCAGTGTTTGCTGCAAAAAAAAAAATAAAAGTACTAGGAAAGACTGGCTCAATTAGATGCACAAACCAATTCAACATTTTTTCATAGCATTTTTTCATAGCAAAATTGTTAAGAGTTGGCTATGAGAAAGGTCAGGCAACAATCAGAACACACATATGGGGAGAAGAGGCCATAGCTGAATTCCTTCATTTTTTTAAAAATTATTTCTTTGCAATTTTGTCAAAATTTTCATTTTCAGCAAGTGTAAATTTTGGCAGTCATGTCCTTTCTTTATAACAGTTCTGAACACTAAAGAAATAAAAAAAAAAGGAAACCATTCTTTCTACAAACCTGATGTTTTCCTCTTATCATACCCCTTATTGATGCAATTCAGTGCAGCTGTAACAAGAGATGGCTCACTGAAGCCTAAAAACTTCTGAACTGTCTTGTCCAGTATCGATTTGAGGTCATCCCATTCTCTGTCTGAGAGGGACATAATGAACTTTTACACCTGAAAAAGAAAATAAACCACACTTCTGACATATATCACTTATCATAGCATTAATATGGTTCATTACATTCTGTTAAACTGTAACAAGAGTCCCCTGAAGGGAATCTTAAAGGACATTCATCATGGAAGCCATATTGGAGAGACTTACACCATTTTCATTCAGAGCAACTATGCATCATAAGAAATCTATTGGTGAAAGCCCCAAGTTGATATATTCATCAATTAGGAGAGAAGAAGAGAATATTTTCAAGATAAGACCTTCCATTCCAGAGCAGCATTAACAGCTTTATTAAGATAACAATGGTGGCAACCATTCTAGATGTCTGAGCAACACCTTTATCATTTAGGACTAATTAGCCCAAGGTATCGGTATCTGAATATGTAAGTAAAGTTTCAAGGCAATCCTACAAGTAGTTTAAGTAGAGTAGTGATATATATTTTTTAAAATTGTGCTAACGGATCATAGATAAGAATACTAAATGGGTATATTTTCACAAATCTTTGATTTATTTTGATATTAGAGTATTTCTGCAATTTTGATTTCAAAGTTCACCTCCTGTGACCTGTATTTAATTTTATGAATCTCGGACATCATGATAAGATTATTATCATGATATTGAGGTCCCAATACAATCTATAATATGAAACAATGGTCCCAATAGAATATGTATTCTCGTGTATACATAGCTGCCAACCCTCTAGGCTCAAAAGTCATGAAAATGGTGATAAAAATAATGAAATTTGACATGAATTTGTGAAGTGATCCTTGACTATTTGTCAACAAAAAAAATGAATACACTGCAAATGTTTGAAATATTCAAAACTAAACTTCACTTTTTGTGCAATATATTTCTTTTACTATTCAGAGCTTCCTCTGACCCTTGCCACACCATTTTTTATATCTGGATATTTATTATGTGGGGGTGTAGGTATAGTCCATTCCCTATAGAAAAAAGTTGGAATTCGCAGACACCCCCTCTAATCCCCTGACAGAAGAGACGAAAATATGTTGTTGCTGAATTCTGACCTGGATCTGGCTATTTTTGTCTGAGTCACATGACCATACAAATCTCACAACCTACATGTCAATGAGATCATATAGTTACATGATATGGACAACAAATATATTTCCAAAGTAAAAATGGGGTAACAAGGGTCATAGGAAACTCGGACTATATTTTTTCTTGGTGGTGAACACAATTTCAAGATAAGTTGTCAAATGGTAATTCAAATCATCATTGTCTGCGCATGCACTGAACAAAATTCCGGTTAGGCCCCAGTTTTTCTCAAAAGCATTGGCAAAACTATTCTTATATATATATATATATATATATATATATATATATATATATATATATATATATATATATAGATTAAAATACGTCAAAATATTTGCTACCAGGCCAACAGTACCTATCAGCTATAGTTCACTAATACCGCAACCAGCTGTACCGGACTGTTTCAGCAACTGCCGATATCATGACTAGTGCTTAACAAGAAATTGGTTATTTTATTAAATATCTTAAATAATTGAGAATTGGGGAATTTATGAATTTTTGGCATGCAGCTTGAATTCGTGAATCGAAAAAATCGTGAAATTCATGCCTAAATCATGACGGTTGGCAGCTATGTGTATAGGTCTCGTTACAATATGTATCAGGCAAAGGTCCTAATACTGAAACATAACACAGTGGTCCCTAAGCAAGATGAATCATGATACAGAGATCCCAATAAGTATCATGATACAGAGGCTCCAAAACAATATGTATTATTGTACAGCAGTCTCATTACAATAACATTGGTCCGAACACAATATGTACAAAATATGTTCATGTTAAAGAGAAGGGCTTGACAATTTTGCTTTTGACTCACTGATCCACTGAGTGTAGGACCCCCAGGTACAAATACGCCAAGGAACAGTGTATCAGCTAAGTCTAACAAAAGCCAACAAAAAATTAATGCAACCTTAACAATTCTGACAATTAATTTGAACAGATGCCTTCAAGGAACAATCAATGGAGTTTAGGAAAGATGTACAGGTTTGACTGTCAATGTAATTTTGTCCCAAATCTAGACCATTCTTTGGCTGAATATTACAAACTAATCCACAATTCAAGAAAGATTTTCTAGCTTTAATTACCCCAAATGTGGTGTTGAAAAGACATTCAAGCATTTTTCTGATCTGCACTAAACTTTGTAAAGGCTTGAGCAATATAGGTCTTAATAGTAGGTTTTAGCTGCTAGTAATAATCTTTTCTGTACAATTAATATCCTTGTTTCATATGTCATCAGTAAGTCTGTTTTAAAACTGCATTTGCTTTTAACCCTTAAAGTGCTGAATTGTTTTGCAGTAAAAGGTCCCTCAGTGCTGAATTGTTTCAGGAGAGAAAAGAAGAAAACTCCACAGTCTTTAAATTACATGTATTTCATTAAATATACACAATTGATAGACAAACCCTATATGAAAAATGATGGTGCATGTCTATACTTTAAGATTGGCATCAAGACACATGTGTAGATTTAACATATTTGCAGGTACAGGTGTAAATACAGGTAAAATGACAAGTTAAAATTGCATTTCATCAGTAATTTTGTTTGTTTTTTATGGAAAAGTTCAAATATTATGTCTGTCACAATGTTATATATAAATTGTGAAAATCACAGGTAAAGGAAGGGTGACAGTTTTGCAAAAATCCACTCCATGAATGTCACAGGTAAGTTTAAACCCTCCAGTCAGCAATTAATGTTCATGAAAAACTATCACCTGTTATTTATTATAATATCATCAAACCGAGGTCCATATCTGGTGATTAAACCTCAGCAAAGGTTTTATTTTTGTTCAAACATTGGGTTGATTTTGTGTGAAGAGTCACCTTATTTGTTCTCATTGTCTGACAGGTGTAAATTGATTGGAATAGCTTGAAATATATCCCATCCTTACTTTTTTTCCTGAAGTATGCGGTTGATATCGCATCATCAATAGCCCATTAGGAATCGGGAACAGACATATGTACCAAACCCATTGTTTTAATCGATGCGAAAACGTTTTAGATGCTCAGGTGTGACAGACCGCCATTTCTTCATGCGACTTTTTTTCCTTTAAGTCTGGCCCATGAACTCTCTGATCTGCATTACGATTTGTTTGATCAACTATCAGATGCAATAGCTCGTCCTCTAAGAAAAAGTCTTCAATAGTCCGATTGTTCATTATTCACCATCTCGACATTTAATTTTGAATTACCAGTGAATGGGGGTTGACAGGCGCGAAATCTTGTCACGTCAAACGAGCATGTACATCCGACGTAAATTACTGGCTCAAAATCATTCATGTGTATTTCCATCAATACCTCGCTTGCTCCAATAATGTCATTTTTCTCAAATTATTCAAAATCACTATTAGCATCACTATCAGACGCGAATATTTGTTGCAAGAAATCACCTTCGTATTCAGCGTCGGCCATTTTAGTTTTTGCAATAGTACCATGTGATTAGAAGCGAGCATTTGTAAAATTACATCGTTAATAATATAGTAAAGTACTACAGAATGCTCGTTCCGGGCCTTTCCCGGGCCTTTTTAAACCAATCAAATATAGTTTTACAAGTATTTATGGCTGGATGAAGTTATAGGATGAGATCATTGTTACTCACCTCAAAAATGACTATAGTCGCGACACGCACTACGGGACCACATACAACAGCGCGACTGGAGTCGCGATACGCACTTTAAGGGTTAAATAAGACATTTGAATCGTTTGATGACTGGGATGACTATATATATCAGGGCTCGAAATTAGCGGTAGTCCGCTAGCCCGAGGCAAACAGATTTCCTGTCAAGCTAGTAACTATCATTATGTTATTAGTCCGATGTGCTAGTAAGTTTTGTTTATCAACAGTCAGCGTTTGTTTACTCAATACCCTAATAAAGACGTGACTTCATTTTATATTCAGTAGAATCAGCGCAGTGACAGTTGTAAACAGTCATAAAATATTAGCATGAGAAGATGAAGTCAATTTATGCCTCTGAAATGTGTTTCTATTACAAGAAACCATCTGACTTTGTGCATTTCGCTTAACAGCGCCAATCACGGTCCTGTCATTAACAAACAACGGAAGTTTGGTAATTTATATTCTAATTAATCTGACAGCGAATTAAATGAAAAATAACCTGGTTTCACACTTTATTCACGCGACCAATAACAAACAACAAAAACTACAACACATGGTATCAACTATTCAAAGAAATTAGTTTGCAAGTTCGCTTGTTTGTTTCCTTTTTTTTTTAGATAGTTAGCCAAACGCGCTAACAGTCACAAATGGGAAACTGCATAATTTACGTTTGCATCGAAATAATTATAAGAATTAGAACAATTTATTATGATCACATTACTGACAAATCATTTCCATACAACTACTTTTTCTATGTCAATAAAACTTTTTTTTTTAAAATATTATTCCCATAAAAGACTGAACAAATAATTGAATACATGTGGAGATATCCAAGCAGAATGCCGTACATTTGTTGGGAATTAAAATCTCTCAGCATGGGCATATAAGATTTGAAAAATTTCCACTTATTATTAATTTCAACAATACATTGAGGTCCGATTAATTAGGAATCCGATTAATTAGGAACACCTACTAAACTTACGCTATTAATGATGAGACCGTAATTGGCGCTGTTGAATGCAATGCACAGAGTCAGATGGCTTCGTTTGATGGGAACACACATTTTCCAAGGTGAAACTAACATTATCTTTTGATGTTAATATTTTATAACAGTGTTTACAATAGCCACTGCTTTGATCCTGCAGAAGTCAAGACATTTTTTTAGGGAGAGACCATTTACTAAGGGGGGGGGGGCAAAGGCACGTGTTTTGAAACACGTGTCTTGCTGGGACTTTCTTATATAAAGGACACTGCCATTACTTTTCTTACTTTAAATAATTTGCGTTAGCTATACTGTAACATCTCGTATTTCAAAGAGAGGCAAAATTCCTGCCTTACAAGACAGGCAAAATGTGGCGTTTTAAATAAGGTGTTCAGCCTCCGGAAAAAGCAAAAGTTGAATGAAAATGATAACAAAGGAGAGGGATAATTCTTGTGATAGGGAAAAGCGTAATCGGATGTTTCAGAAGACATGGACAAAAGACAGGGAATGGCTGAATTATGATGAGAAGAACGTTATGCAGTGTAACTGGTGAATGGAATTCGCAAAAACAGTTTTGTTGCGGGTTGCTCGAACTTTAAAACTGATTCGGAGATGAAAATGGCGAAGAGTGACTGGAAATCTTGTTTAAGACCTTGGGTTCTGTCCGACCTACTCTTTATAATCTTCCAAACAAATGACATTCCAACAAATGATCCGTCACCAGCAATACATTTGTGAAATGTTTTTTAGAGAGATGGGTAAGAAGACCAGAACAAACCCCATATAGACCCAGAGTGTAGGTGGAGGACGAAAAATGACATTTGGATCCCTTTCTGAAATTGGATCCAGATTATCTTGAGAAACAAGAAATGTTAATTGACTGATTGATGATTTGAAGCAGGATTTAAACTTCTGTACCTCTGCATGTCATATGATAATGCTAGTTATGAAGAAAATTGTTGTTAATCTCAATACAAGTGTGTGACATAGTTTTGTGGACAGGACTAGTAAATGTTTGGCATTATATATAAACTAAATTATGTGCAACTGTTTAACTACAGACTGCAGATGATGTGAAAAAGTATTTAAAATTTGGCCTCTAGTTCTGATGTCAAATGACTATACATTATGCTCTGAAACAATGACTTATGCAGTAAGATGTTGCCACCCACCCCCATCATGCATACTGGATTGACTAAATGCCACCTCATCTATGATTTTTTTCTATATAATGGATGTCACTCCCAAATAACTGGTTTGACGTTCCAAAGCTTTTCATTCCACATAGTGTACCAATTATACAGAGTATAGAACAGTACCGATTCATATACATATTTGAAGTCTGTATATAGAGCCTTCAAATTGCATTCGAAAACGGGTGACTGATGAGCAGGCCAACAAGAACAGAAAATTCAAGGTCACATATAAACCGTAGGATTCAGATTTACGTCTGACCTCCCCCGTCCTGTGTTCGAAATGTGGACGCATACCCAACATAAATGTTTCAATATCTAACACCCGCTGGAAAAAAGTCAAACGAAACTCAAAGAGATGTGGTTGGGGTATTGTTCATAAAGGAAAGAAAAATGCCTTGATTAAATATCATGTTTCATACATCAACTCAGATAGTACTCAACAACCTTATATATTAAACACACAAACTTTGTACTTATGTTCAACGTTGAAAAATTTGACGAGTACTTCACGCTACCATAACGTTCGTTCGCACATTGATTCAGTACTTCCGGATCATACTAAAATATTTCTAGCACAACCTAAAATACAAGTACGGAAAGAAATTCAGTCATGCATCTTTATTGAGCGATGAGTACCTAAAACGAAAATTAGAATTGAATGTAGAGAACAAAAATAAGAGTGACTGTATTTTGCAGAGGTGGCTACCTCAGAAGCTACAAAAATTGATACCTTGTACCAAGCGAAGTAAAGATTTTAACATATTACAGGTATCTTGGGTGCATATTTTTTGCACCAAAAAATGCTCCTGGTAAATGCTAAATAGTAATCGTTCAAGAAAAATCATATTTTGAAGCAAAGTCTTTCAAAAATTGGCAAATTACATATAAAATGGACTCGCTGATAACTCCCGTTTCTAAGATTGACGCGGGTTGGGTGGGTTATGAAGCAACTATATTGAACAAGTTTAGATCTCATTTTGTACATATATTTTTGGTACATCTAAGTATACTCCTTTGAATATGAAGAATTAGGAAGAACTAGTATGTATATTTGGAAATGTTGGCTTAGAATTCTTAAAATGACAGAAGACATGTATCCTAAACAATGATACAAGTTACAAGGGGGTGGGGATTGTTGGGCAAACAATGTTAAGCTTCTGTTTACGTATGGATTTGACAATATTAACTGTCCTCGGTGCTTAAATGTTTTTTTTTTTTTTTTTTTAAAAAAACAAAACATTTCTTCGATTGTTTAATCAAAGATGTGAAGATATGTTGGGGCATAGTCTGCAAAACACGATTAAGTCAATGGAAGATGCATTTATACAGGTCACTGAGAATAGAATGCACGTGTCAAAGATAAATAGAATGGTTAAGAGATTTTGTTATGCTTCCCGTTGAGAACGTGCCTAAGGTAACACGCAAAGGTATATCAAAATTTGTTAAATACAAGGAAACGAATTTAATGTTAACATCGAAAAAGAATTCCATTTTAATAGTGCAGGTCCGCTGTAAAGAGAATTACGAGAAGAAGAAAAGAAAAACATTTACCCACCTTTGTATATAAAAATAACTTTATAATAATTTAGGTCATTTATACAAATTGATAACAGAAAAGTTGTGATGACTACTTTGGCAATGTTTTGTCAGAAAAGCTGTTATATCATTGGTTCACGTTACATAAACACTACAGCATTGACTCGAAATGTCTGTTTCATCCATTGAGGCGTAAGGGTCGCTTTTAATCTATATCGTGTGATGTCTGTGCACTATACATTTATATTTATCCCAAATATAAAATAATATATCATATATATGTACTTTTTTTGTTGCATATCCAAACACTTTTTTTAACCGCATAATGCACGGATATGAATCACGGGCCAGTGGCCTATATTACAATGAATAGTAGTAGTAGTAGTAGTAGTAGTAGTAGTAGTAGTAGTAGTAGTAGCAGTAGCAGTAGTAGTAGTAGTAGTAGTAGTAGTAGTAGCAGTAGTAGTAGTAGTAGCAGTTGCAGTAGTAGTAGTAGTAGTAGTAGTAGTAGTAGTAGTAGTAGCAGTAGTAGTAGTAGTAGTTTTATTGTCATCAATGTCATCTAGAAAATAAAACATGAAGTAAAAACAGTGTTATCGATAATATTGTTGAAAGTAGTAGTAGTAGTGATAGAAGTAATAATAGCAGCAGCATCGTAGAACCACAGGAGTATGAAGTTTTATAAATAAAGTACGGAAAAATGTCTGACAACATGAATTACCCTTATCAATATATATATATATATATATATATATATATATATATATATATATATATATATATATATATATATATATATATATATATATATATATATATATATCTATATATATATATATATATATATATATATATATATATATATATATATATATATATATATATATATATATATATATCTATATATATATATATATATATATATATATATATATATATATATATATATCTATATCTATATATATATATATATATATCTATATATATATATATATATATATATATATATCTATATATATATATATATATATATATATATATATATATATCTATATATATATATATATATATATATATATATATCTATATATATATATATATATATATATATATATATATCTATATATATATATATATATATATATATATATATATATATATATATATATATATATATATATATATATATATATATATATATATATGTATTGATTATTTTATTGATTAAACGTCAGACTCCTGTGGTTCTACCACAGGAGTCTGACGTTTTATCAATAAAGTACGGCGAAATCTATGACAACACGAATTACCCTTATCGGTAATAAGAGTAATTCGTGTTGTCAGAGATTTCGCCGTACTATATTGATAAAACGTCGGACTCTTGTGGTTCTACATACGTACATACAATAGTACAGAGCTATTGCAAGGAAGGGGCGACACGGGCGACAGCCAAGGGTCTCAGACTTTTTTCTAAGCGGAGATAGGAGTTAATGCATAAGATAATGCAAGCTTCTTCGTCATTGATGTACCTTTATACAGAAATTAAATACAAAAAAAGTTAATTTTTAGCAGGCTTAAAAGTTCATGATCCAATAGTGTACATTCTAATCTTCATATATCTTTTTTATTCATCATTAAACCACTACTCTATTCATCGATGCATATATATATATATATATATATATATATATATATATATATATATATATATATATATATATATATATATATATATATACTCACCCACAAACCCACTTCCTTGTCGTTAAAAACACAGCAAAATCATATAATAATAATAATAATAATAATAATAATAATAATAATAATAATAATAATAATAATAATAGTAAGGAGGAGGACATTGTATAGCGCCTAATCTTTAGAAGCTCAAAGCGCGTTACAACACCTATAATGATATGACTACACGACAGAAAAAGCAAAAAACAAAAACCATGAAATTGGAAAACATAAAACATGCTGAAAACATTTAAGGTACAAAACATTACTAAGTCTCAAGTTTGTTCTTGCAGTCGAGAAAAGCGAGTTTTGAGAGCACTCTTACAAGGAATTAAAGTGTCTTTGTGTCTCATTTTAATGGGCAATTCGTTCCACATCGTCGGGCCTGGTATGCAAAGAACGTTGTCCATATGACTTCGTTTTCATAGTGGGAACAATGAGCATACGATCGTCAGAAGAGGAGCGTAAGTATCTTGCTGGTGTATACACATGGATGAGGCCGGATAGGTATGTTGGACTGGAGTCTGTCAGTAAAAAGTAGCACAGAGAACAAATTGTGTGTTTGATTCTTGATCAAATGGATAACCAGTGTAGGGTACAGAGAAGTGGGGATGTGTAGTCTAATCGTGGTACTCTAAGGATGATCCGAGCAGCTGTGTTTTAAAGTTTCTGGAGTATTGAAACTAACGAGACATAACTGAGTTGCAATAGTCCAGTCTTGAAAGTACTCATGAACACACATGTGTTTTAGTGGCATCAACCGGAAGATATTTGCGAACAGAGCTGATGCGTCTCAATTCAAGATGTGCAACCTTGCATATGTTCATGACATGTTGGTACAATGTGAGAGTACTGTCTAGAGTAACATATACGTTTTGTACTGACTATGTGAATTTAATGTTGGTGTTGCTGATATTTATTGTTTGAGGTAAAGGATGTGAAAGAGAATGTCTTTGTGGTGCGATCAGAATGGCCTCAGTTTTATCATCATTCATCTGCAGCTTGTTACATGTCATCCATGATTTCACATCAGAAATGCACCCCTCTTTTCCTTGGATGGTAGCATCAACATCAGTTGGGTGGCTAAACTTGTATATTTGGGTGTCATCAGAGACACTGGGTGATGATCTATGACACTTGAGAGCGGCTGAGTGTATAGAATGAATAGAACAGGTCCAAGAACAGACCCCTGTGAGAGACCACACCATAGAACAATTGAGCTGGAGTTTATTACTTTTGCAGATACAAGTTGTGTCCTCTTGACTAAGTAGGACTTGAACCACTCAAAGGCTGTATTCTGAATGCCAAATACATGCTGGAGACGGTGACGGTAATATATCATGGTCTATTGTGTCAAATGCTGCAGATAAATTCAAGAGAGTGAGGACTGTAATCTTTCCACTATCCAAAGCAGAGAGAAAGTCATTAAATATCTTCAGAAGAGTAGAATCAGTACTGTGGCAAGGTCGATATGCAGGCTGTACATTGCTAATTAGACTGTTTGAATTCAAATGAGATACAAGTTGGTTTAGAACAACTTTTTCTAAGATATTTTTGATATGAACGGGAGATTAGAAACTGGGCGGTAGTTCTTAAATTGTTATGATCAAGTGTTGGTTTCTTCAGCAGAGGCTTTACAATGGCAGTTTTGAAAATAATGGGAATTCCTCGGATGAGAGAGAGAGAGAGAGAGAGAGAGAGAGAGAGAGAGAGAGAGAGAGAGAGAGAGAGAGAGAGAGAGAGAGAGAGAGAGAAAAGAGAGAGAGAGAGAGAGAGAGAGAGAGAGAGATGCTAATAAATCAGTTAGTGAAGGCAATATTGGGTCTAAGCACTCAAGCAGCAGTGATGTTGGAACTGGATCAAGTTCACATGACTTTAATGCACTCTTCATCATGATGTTCCGCACTAAATCCATAGAAACAGGTTCAAATGCTGCTAATGATTGTCGCTAAAATTCAGTATCGTAACTGTATGGTGACGATGAGTCAATTCAAATTGTATTATCCAGCGTGTCTCTAATGGTTTGTACTTTGTCACGGAAGAAATTTGCAAAGTTCACATGACTTTGGTGCACTCTTCATCATGATGTTCCGCACTAAATCCATAGAAACAGGTTCAAATGCTGCTAATGATTGTCGCTAAAATTCAGTATCGTAACTGTATGGTGACGATGAGTCAATTCAAATTGTATTATCCAGCGTGTTTGGTTTGTACTTTGTCACGGAAGAAATTTGCAAACAGGTCCGAAAGGTCTACTGGAGAGAACGTAGTTGGAAGTGGTGTGCATTCGTTCCTTAACATTAGTTTGCTAGTTACCCTTAAGAGCTCTTTGCAGCAAGAACTCTCCGTGATCCTAGTACTATAGTGGGATTATTTGGGTAAATAGTATTTGTTTGTGACTTTCTTCTTAGTGGCTTCATATATTTGTCTATATGATCAGTGAGTCTGGTGGAAAGCCATAGTCTTTCTGCTTTATGGCGATGTCTTTTAGCAGTGCGAAGCTGGCCCCTAACACTGCTATACCACAGAAAACACTTTTGAATTGATACTCTGCAATTGGTGGCTGGGGCATTTTTTTTCAAGCAATTATGGCAGGAAGTTATTGAGGTGTTCTGCTGTAGGATGTAAGAAGTTGTTAGGTTTGCTTGGATGTCGTGCATTAGTTTGGTTCTATTTATCATACATAGTTTCTCTTAGTAGCAAAAACAGGTGGAGGGTTAGGGACTGATACGTCCAGATTGCATATAATACAGAGGTGATCTGATGAAAGTTCGTGGGATACAAGGGTGTATCACAAAATATTATCATCAGGTCTATGAAGAATCCAGTCTAAAATCTAGTATGCGTGACTAAATCAGCCAACTCCTCTATTTTTTTTACGTCTTCTATCCATTAACCCATTTCCATGATTTGCATTTGTTAAATGTTCCGTTGCTCGTTTTTTTTTTCTTCACAGTTCAAGGATGAAACTTTTATTGGTGCTAAATCATCAACGTTGGTTTTATCATTCCCGTAAATAACCACGGTTACATGATATGCTCGTGTATAATAAGGTTTGTCAAACCAGGCAATATTCCTGGTGTGGAATTTTTTCTCAGTATAGCAAGTTTTGATTAGCAAGGAAAAGTTCACGTTTGTTGCTACCACAGAAAATTTTACTTAGGAACGATATTTTCGTTTATCGAGATAATTAAACATCATTGCTGATCTTTGCTCGTTTATTGTATCAACATTTTTGGCGATGACTTCGTCATTGCATATAATTTTAAACTTTGACCACACATGAGATGCACCATTGTCGCGAAATTCTTTCTTGGCGCCACAAAAACCTTCAGCCAAACTTTTCGTCCAAACAAAATAATCTCGCTTCAGGAAGTCAAGTGTTCTTCTGCCAAGATCAATTCTGGATTCAGGAAACTTCGTTGTCCAAGGTTTGATATTAGATAATCTCTCAAACTCTTCCATCTTATAATTTAAGGCAAGAATATATTTAAATTAAAGTTGTGAACTATAGGTTCTACACCCTCTGTAAACGAATTATGTTGACTTTATTTACAACGCGTATGTCGTGGAAGTCTAGGACCAAGACTGTGTTTACAATGTGATGTTGGAGTTAAAGGTAAAACACGACTGACGGTATCTGCATTTTGTTGGTAAAACATACTGAGAGCTGAAGTGATATGATTAAAAAATAACACGGACAATGAAAAAGTTTTAAGAAACGGTGAAGCTAATTTGTCTAGATATGTAAATTAACAATGAGACAATTAATATTATATATTTGTGAGATGTTCTGTCATCAAGAATAATGAAGCATCTCGTGATGGTATTGATAGATACTGTCAATTAAAACCCCCAGTCGGTGTTGTCAGTACGTAATACTGGTTATCTAAGATTCACAATTGACAAGAAAATATATTATTATCACAAATTTATATTCGAATGTTATTGCAGAGTAATCGAAAACGGTCTTGTGATCGATCATATCGATTCCAATCTGAAAAATAATAATTTGGAGTGAAAACTGCAAAAATAAAAATAAAAACAGAAGAAAAAAAAAAACAGGTGCATTGATGTTGATTAGGTTCCAAAAGATAGAGACTGAATAAGAAATAATATTCAAATCAATGAACACAGCCGGCAAATAGTTTTATATTACTCCTTGATTGGTTCAGCGCGTGGCAAAAAGTATATATAAATCTGCATTTTCGAAAAATGTCAACATCTTGTTTGAGAATGTTAGATAAAGGGAGATAAATACGTCAAGGACAAGTAACGCTGTTAGAATTATCAGTTGTGAAATCTCGTTGAGATATCTGCAAAACAGTATCTACATTCTGATCACGACCCCCAAAAGTCATCAAACTATGTTATGCACGTGCTACATGATTATTTTCAAACATTATTTAATATATCATAACACGGTTCTTGCTGACCATTTATAGTCAAAGTAACCTCAGAAACTCCATTTGTATCAAACAGCATTGGATTACGTTCTTGAGAGTTTTATCGATTCGTGTTTTCAAAAGCAATGAAAATATGTCGTGGTGAAGAAGCACCTTTTTCTGATGCTATATGCCATGTAAATAAACCATTAAAAAAACGTTGAACACTATCTGTCTACACTAACGACCATGATAACATCGATTTGCCGCCTTGATCCATAAAAGCGACTATTTTTTGTTCTTCAGCAATTGTTGGAATCATTACCGGCATCCATCGCGAAAGTTTTGTTAATATTACTTTAGCAGCATCAACCATGTTGGGTCACCGGACGCATCATTTTTGATGGCTTTTCGTACAAAAACTAGTGAGCGCTTGCTGCGAATATAACCTTTCTAACGTTTTCACAAAATCCAAAGATGTGAGATAGTGGAATTGCGCATGCAAATACTTCATCGTCGTTCAACATTAATCTATGTGTGGTAAATCCTAATTAAGCTGAAATTATAATTCATCGATGCAACCATAGAATCAGCTGCATTCGTTGTGACATTATTGTTTTGGGGTTGATCAGTAGCTAGTATATTTTGCAAACATGTATGACGGACAAGTTAATCTTGTGGAATCATCAAAATACCTTGCTAAACCAATTATTGTTGTAGCAATATCAACATGTTCAAGACACGATTCAATATGTTTTCCATCAATACAGTATGTAACACTATTAAATAATGCTATAATTTCTTTGCTAACAAAACTAATTTTATCATCAATTCTGTAATTTTTATCAGTCTACTTATAACTTCAATAAATGCTACAAAGGGTAAGGAATATTTGCTTATATCCTGAACTTGTAATTCGATTCTTCTGTGTCCGTTAAGTTGTCGTGCGTCAAGAGAATAAAACTGATAATCACGTACATATTCATCTTTATGAACATGTTCGTTCATGTCGAATGCTGGATCAGATACACGTTTAAACATTTTATTATAATTATTATCGTCTAACATAAATACCACTTCCTGCGATTTTACTAACAGCTATATCTTTTTCTTTTTATGATAGTGGTACACTAGCCAATTCTAACAGTTTTTTATTTGCGGCTTGATTTATTATTTTATTGTCACTTGCAGGCATTATTTCGGTACTGGATAATTTTAATGACTGTGGTTTTCATCGTATTAATTGTGCTAGTCTATCCTTGATAGCCAAGAACTCCTTACCATCAACGTTACCAATAGCACCAGGATGTCGATATCTTTCCTTGATAATTCTGTTGTGGTCGGTGGCAATACCTCTAAATAAACGCTGAATAATATCACTGAGTCCATCTCCGTAATTTGATGAATAGACTGGTAATCGTGAATTTCTCACCCTGACTATTATGGGGATACATTATTTATCTTTTATTTATCTAATCACTGTAATAACCATCGACGATTTCATTGATAAGAGATCGATAAATGCTCATGTCCATGATACCACCTGTAAATAATCGTTAACAAATATCAGCAGCTTCAGGAATTATTTCTGGGTAATTATTTCCAGCTCATGTCCCACCTATGATGATTTCTAGTCATTGTATGTCATCAAGAATATTGTTATGGCAAGAAATAAGATCATTTCCTTTAATGCTGGAACCAAAACCACTTCTGGTAGTGCCAGGAGGATCATCTTGATTGTAATATTCTTTTTGTTCTTCCCATTCATCCACTTTTTTGTTAAAGCTATCAAAGCTTGGATCATTCTTACCAGCACTACACTTATTATGGTGAATTCTCATCTTACTATAAGTATCATCCATTTATGTTTGGTGTTGTTGCAACATATCATATGAATAACTAGATTTATTGGCAGTGTACTCAGCTAATTGATACACATCCACATATTTAATTTTTTCATAAGTTCCGGGTCTACATTTTTCAAATAATGATTGAACAGCTCTAAAAATTCCCTTTTATTGGATTTTTTTCTGTTATTGTTCTTTCTTTCGTTGTTTTTTTATTCTATTCTTTTGCAGTTTTTGTTCTTCTTAATGATCATAATAATTTTTTTCCACATCGATTTATCTTATATACAATACATTTATTGTGTTTATTCAACTTGTTTTAGTTTTAGTTTTATAAAACAAATCAGCCCAGTGATATGGACATTTTTTCTATTTTCATAGTGTATAACAAAAAGAACTGGAAATTCATATAAATTAATTGTAAAGCATCTTCATGTTGTTTTCCTTTACCCTCATTTGCACTTAATTTTTAATTTGATCCCCAGAGTTGATACCACAGTTTATTTTTTTAAAACTCAATCTGACTCCCAGTTTTGACACCAAAGTGAAATTTGACTCTCAGTCATGCATCCATAGAAGATACACTGCTTCAGTAAATTTATTTTGTTATTCTTCGATTAAGTTTTCACCAGTATTTTTCTCTTTTGAAACAGGGTTGCTCGTTAAGTCATTTGACCAGAAAGATCTTGAAAAAGTCTTGATGTTCTTTTAGTTCTTTTGCTATTTTTTTTTTAGTTAAGGAAGAAGAGGTTTAGTAACAGGTTTGAATAATTGTTGAGACCTCTCTGCAATATGCACCAGAGATTCCTGACGTTTTTGTAATTTTTGCCTGACAGACTCACAGACTGGTAGAAATTTCTTAATAGCTTCTAGTCGCTCTCGAGCTTATTTAGGTCGTGACTCAAATAAGTTTCATGTTCACATGCATGCAAATTTAAACAAAACTACAACAAACAGTAACACTCAAAGTCTCTCTTGGAGAGAAACTCTTGGCTAGTTAGAGGGGTTTGGCGTTATTGATGTAATCTGTCATTTTTGTAAAGGCTTTAGTTTAGCAAATGGAACCTTCTAAAAATTGATCTGTTCGCCCCTCTGCTGCTTCCATTATTTGTTTTCTCAAAGTGTAAATTTAATGCTATACACTGACGACAGGTCACCCCTTACTGATGACTTAAACTTGCCTCCTTTTTTAGAAAACCCCCTCAACACTTATCTCGACATCTGCCTATGTCAACAATATTTCCTCGGGCCCAAGGATGTTGATATACACAGGTAGGACTGTAGTTGAAAGATGTAAACTAAAATCTTAGCATCCTGCCGACTGTAAGCATGAGATCAAAACTGTACTAGATCAGTTCTACCGTCATATACAGAAAACCCTATGAACAGATCAACTGTAAAGGTTGGCCTTATTCAGTATGGGGTGGGGTGCTCCCAATTTATTTAAATTAACACAGAAGACCCATCCTGGCTCGTTTTGTCAGAAATCGAAGTAGTGATAGAGAGATGCAAAGCTCCGAGCCCCCAGTCAGAGGTGCCGACAGTTAAATTAATGAATACACAAAATGTGAAATTCAAAAAATAACAATTTAGTATAATTCAATAACAGTCATCTCTCAAACAAAATTCAACTAAAACCCTTTCAAATGACCAAGTGACAGCATATTTCATCCTTTGAATTAGTGTGTGAAATTTTGTCCTCCTGTCCAGAGTACCTACTCATCTGTATGATTCTTCCGTATCTTTTCCGTTTGTCTCCCTCTGTTCTTCTTTCGAACTTCTCACTCCTTTCTTCCTTCTCTTTTGTCCCCCAGAGACTCAGACCAAGATAATAGATTTAAACTTGCGATTCTAATGTTTGACCATGCCATGCTCAATTCTAATTGGATGCTGATATAATGATCAGACAGTCTGTCAGGGATCATTTGCGACCCTCTTAGATGCTCCCTTGTTCTGAACAAAGAATTCTCACACTTACCTGTGAACAATGTTATGTAACTGGTTTTGGCAAAAAAAAGCACATCACTTGTTGTGGCAATGTCAATTAACTGAATGAACATCTTACTACAATTTGACGGCGCAAAATTATAGCTTCAGGGTCCAACATACACATGTTGAAATCTGGTTAATTCTCCAACACGACATCAACATTAAATATGAATTATTTGTTATTCAAGTTTATTTGATAAAAAGGTTAAGCTTTTATGGAAGTATTTGTTAAGTGCTTGTCACATTAACCCAAGAGGTGTGTGTGTGTGTGTGTGAAGGAGTAAGAGAGAGGGTATATATATATTAATAATGCTTGTATATGTATCTAAATTCCCTAATGAAATTTAAAGAACCTGCCTCATGAATTTTAGTTAATGGACATGAATATATATGACCTTTATGAACACGCTGTATAATAAAACAAATTTTTACAGAAATTCCACCCCAACATATATAACACACAATGCAATCTCCATTTGAAATATCGCTCAGCATATCATATGTATTCTTACAAAGCAAATCAAGTCCTTGAGCAGAGATACTGTACTAATAATAATACAGTGTGCTTTCAAGCATAGGAAGAAGATGCTGACAATTGGAGAACACTTTATACATAGACATTGGCCTACCTGTCAAACAACTTCGCCATTTAGTGTCTGATGTCAGTCCCAACTCTTCCATCAATGCTCTCTATAGAAGAAGATGAATTTTTGATAGGTCCCGTTTGGGTTTCTCTGACATCTTTTTTTCTTTTTATGTGTGTAGGGTGCTCTCTCCTATGTTGATCATTTCAGACCAAGTAGGGAGGTATGAGTTGTTGTACAAGGTTTGTTTTTATTATAACCTTTTAAATATATTAATTATATTTCTTTTAATTCTATACATTTAAACCGAATGGAACCAGCTTGATATGGACTAATCTGGCTTAAACAGGTTAAAATCAGTGAAATTCTGAAATATACTTGGAATAAACCGACCTGAACCGATTTTGCCAGGTGAAATTTACTTGAACAGGTGTAAATCGGATGGAACCATTTTCATCTGGATTGAAATGGTTGAAACTGGTCAAAACCTGTCCAATTGTTGATTTAACTTCTTCCCTTTGCATATTTGAAGACAAAGAGTTGTAACAGTATGATAACTGACTTTTGATTAAGTCGTGTTTTTATCGGTATTGATTTTCTTTGTGTTTGCAAGCCATTTAAATTCATGAATTGTTGCATGGTTCAAAGTGGTTCCAGATAAAGATCCATACTAATTGTTAGGTTTTATATTCATGGATTTATAAATTGATCAAAGTTTCCAAAAGGATCCATATTTACTGGGTTTTATATTCATGGATCGATGAATAATTTGATGAAAATATTTCCAAAGAAGGATCCTTTTTTGTGTTGAGTGCAAAATCTTGTGTTTTTTTTATACCAACTATGAATTCCACCAAAATTGGTTTACAGTGAAATGGTAGATATAATATTCAGGATATTATAGTAAACAGAAAAATAACATGAAGATGTATATATATAAATTCTAAACCCATACAGTAATCCAGTACAGTCCTCTCCAGTGGCCTTCAACAGAGCATCCACCTTGGATTTAGGAGATTATGGATTCGAACTCCGACTAAGCCATACAAAAACTCATTAAAATAGCTAGGCACTCAGCATTAAGAGGTTAGTGTTAATTCTGGTCAGCTCGGTGTCAGGATAATGTAACTGCATAGGACATAATGTTACATGTTTATGGCATGATGCTTATGTGCTAGACATCTCTATAAACTGCCTCACTGCAGACATCATAGTGATATGACTGGAAAATGTTGAAAGCAATGTTAACAATCCAAATCACACACACACAATCCAGTACAGTCCCATCTCATCACATATTTCAATCAATACAGTGTCAAATGTTATTGCATTTACTGTTTGCTAAATCATTGTTTTGGAAAGGAAATGAAAGATTTTAGAAAATTAATTAAAAAAATTAAATGTGTAAGTATGAGTCTACTGCAAAGAATAAAGACCAAAATATGTCATGACATTAGGTGCTGGAAGATCACAGTCTACGCTTTTTGTTGTACTGATAAATCCTAACAAACTTCATAGACACAGATTTGCTGGTGAATTATGTGATGACAGATTCCAGTCTATACAAATTTCAGGTTGACTTGAATTGCAATATTTATACATAGATCTACTTTAAAATGGTATTAGTTGTGCAATGGTATTTCAACTCACATAAAAAGCAAAACTTGCATAATTAATTGAAATAATAAAAATCATTTTTTTTCTGTATCATAACCTTTTCCACTCATACTAAAAATTGTAATAAGCAGAATCTGTAATGGACAATGCTTTAATATTGAATTTATGAACCTCATTAAAAAGTTCTCTGCTTTATCTTCTCAATTATCACAAAAGCAGCAGTTACTCAGCTCATTTCATGATCATCATCTATATGAGATCTGCTATTAATGGAATCTAAGACTGTTTATAAGAATGTCTTTAGTGTACATACGGGCATTATACTGAGATATCGATAAACTAATATGTTGTAAACCTAATGCATATATCAGTATATTGTAACAGATATCAGTATATTATAACAGATATCAGTATATTATAACAGATACCAGTATATTATAACATATAAAAGCATATTGTAACAAATACCAGTATATTATAACAGATAACAGTATATTGTAACAAATACCAATATATTGTAACAGATAACAGCATATTATAACAAATACAAGTATATTATAACAGATAACAGCATATTGTAACAAATACCAGTATATTGTAATAAATATCAGTATATTGTAACAGATAACAGTATATTGTAACAAATAACAGTATATTGTAATATCTTGTTCTATTACAGCTTCCAGTACATTATAATACCTTGTGCTATAGCAGATACCGGTTGCCTGTAATACTTTATCACTATACACTGTCACACTGTAGTCATTGTATTGATGCTACTGAAAAAGTGTTAAAAGCTATATTAAATATCAAAATCACACACACACACACACACACACACACACACACACACAGAGTATACTGTACTATCTTACGCTATTGCAGATACCAGTATATTGTAATATGTATGCTATTGCAGATACCAGTATATTGTAATAGGTATACTATTGCAGATACCAGTATATCATAATATGTATGCTATTGCAGATACCAGTATACTGTACTATGTATGCTATTGCAGATAGCAGTACATCGTAATATGTATGCTATTGGAGATACCAGTATATCGTAATATGTATGCTATTGCAGATATCAGTATATCATAATATGTATGCTATTGCAGATACCAGTATATCATAATATGTATGCTATTGCAGATAGCAGTATATCATAATATGTATGCTATTGCAGATACCAGTATATCGTAATATGTATGCTATTGGAGATAACAGTATATTGTAATATGTATACTATTGCAGATACCAGTATATTGTAATATGTATACTATTGCAGATACCAGTATATTGTAATATGTATACTATTGCAGATACCAGTATATTGTAATAGGTATGCTATTGCAGATACCAGTATATTGTACTATGTATACTATTGCAGATACCAGTGTATCGTAATATGTATGCTATTGCAGATACCAGTATATCATAATATGTATGCTATTGCAGATACCAGTATATTGTAATATGTATGCTATTGCAGATACCAGTATATTGTATATTGTAATATGTATACTATTGCAGATACCAGTATATTGTACTATGTATGCTATTGCAGATACCAGTATATTGTACTATGTATGATATTGCAGATACCAGTATATTGTATATTGTACTATGTATGCTATTGCAGATACCAGTATATTGTACTATGTATGCTATTGCAGATACCAGTATATTGTACTATGTATGCTATTGCAGATACCAGTATATTGTACTATGTATGCTATTGCAGATACCAGTATATTGTAATAGGTATGCTATTGCAGATACCAGTATATCGTAATATGTATGCTATTGCAGATACCAGTATATTGTAATAGGTATGCTATTGCAGATACCAGTATATTGGAAAATAATATTCAATTGGAGATAAAACAGTGGATCATGTCATGTCATGTTATTTCAGTTCATTTTTACTAAATATTATAATTTAATGAAGATACCAGTAATGTATAATGTGATATAGTGGTTGCCAAACATTGCAGCTGTGACCCTTAAAACCATTTTAATAACTTCTGTAACCCTCAGAAACAATCCTTCTATTTAGATTGCAGCAAGAGGATTGGGAACCACTACAGTATTATCTTATTGTTGATATATTTATTGTATGTTGTAATATTTTGTTGCAGATGTCAGTACTGTGTATTGTAATTTTTTATTACAGTTATCAGTACTGTATATTGTAATAACTTGTTGTAGATATCAGTACTATAAATTATTTTATTTGATTACAGATATCAGTACTGTATATTGTAATTTTTTTATTACAGTTATCAGTTATGCATATCAGTACTGCATATTGTAATAACTTATTGCAGATATCAGTACTGTATGTTGTAATAACTTATTGCAGATATCAGTACTGTATATTGTAATTTTTTATTACAGTTATCAGTGCTGCATATTGTATATTTTATTGCAGGTATCAGTTCTTTATGTTGTAATAACTTATTGCAGATATCAGTACTATAAATTGCTATATTTGACTACAGATATCAGTAGTGTATTTTTAATTATTCTAGCTCATTCTAACAAAATCAGATGTAAAAATTAATGACTTTCAATTCAGAGTTTGATAAAAAAAAATATATTATCAGCTTTATTTGGAAATGAAACCAAAGTACAATTTTGCATAAAATATTTATTGATGCAAGAAATGTCAAAAGTTAAAAATCAATGCGGGTAATATAATGCTTGCAGAGGGTAAATGTTCCTAGTCAGTCTTACAACAAACTGAAGACTGCATTATATTTTAGTTACAAACATTTCCTTGGAAACAATTACTTTAAGTAAAATTTATAATAAAATATTTGGAGTCAGCTGGATCCAAAATGTGTTTTAACTTGCAAGTAAACAGCAAACACTACTTTATTGCTAACCTGTAAATAATTATAAGAACTATTTTGTTTATAAAACTAAATCGAATAAAGAACAGAATTTGTTCTCTTGAAAATGTTTGAAACAGAAAACGACCTGGATCTCATCATCAGTTATTATATATAATATGTTAAGTACCTGAAGTCTCAGATTAGATTACATTTAAAAATGTACACATGACTGAAATGCGAAAACATTAAAACTAATATCTATACACATTGCCCACTACATCTCCCTCTAAGGGATATATAATTCTATATTTATAAATATTCAACATAATCAATTTCTCTTATGAAAGTGACCCAAGGGGTTTGATTGATAACTGAGGTATATACAGTAATATATATACATGGATAATTCTGATTATTTTACAATGTTTATTTGATGTTTACTGGATATTATAATTAGTAGATAAGAAATTCTAAGTAACGATGATCGCTCCTGTGTAGGAATTGTACATATAAAGCAAAGAACACGATAGTAATATACAAAATTTGTTTTGCACCTCAACACAAACACAAATACAGAAATATCAGTCAGGATTAATTAGTTATTTTTGATTAGTTGTAATAAGATTTCTTTGCTGTAGACCTACAAATGATTTAAATCTGGCAACAATATATATATATATAATATTAAAAATGGTGGATACATTTTGAATGATATTTTGATATTTGATTAAGTTAACTCATATAAAAATAAGACTAACATATAAGAAATAAGACTAACATGGTCTTGAATGGTAAGAAAACATGGCTGACAGTGTCAATTATTCCATACAGAAATAAGACTAACATGGTCTTGAATGGTAAGAAAACATGGCTGACAGTGTCAATTATTCCATACAGAAATAAGACTAACATGGTCTTGAATGGTAAGAAAACATGGCTGACAGTGTCAATTATTCCATACAGAAATAAGACTAACATGGTCTTGAATGGTAAGAAAACATGGCTGACAGTGTCAATTATTCCATACAGAAATAAGACTAACATGGTCTTGAATGGTAAGAAAACATGGCTGACAGTGTCAATTATTCCATACAGAAATAAGACTAACATGGTCTTGAATGGTAAGAAAACATGGCTGACAGTGTCAATTATTCCATACAGAAATAAGACTAACATGGTCTTGAATGGTAAGAAAACATGGCTGACAGTGTCAATTATTCCATACAGAAATAAGACTAACATGGCCTTGAATGGTAAGAAAACATGGCCGACAGTGTTGCAGCTTTTCTGTCAGAAAAGACATCCTCCTGGTTCTCATTTATAATGCTGTGGACATTTCGCACTAACCGAGTGTTTATCTCAGATATTCCCCGTCTGAATGCTTGGTCAGAGGTCAGGTCATGAGTGACTTTGTTAACCATCCATACAGTTTGAAACCTCTTATAAAATACATACTTTTCATATACATCTTGGACACTTTCTGCCACAGAATGATGGATAAGGTTACTGACTGTCTGTCCAATGTGTCCCATGCGGCGAGAATTAGCAGCCTTCCTAACCAGATCATTAATGTATGACTCTGAAAGAAAGAAGGATCAACATAAGCTAAATAGTTGAAGGAAAGTTTCATTAAAACTTCACAGTGTAGAAATATAACATGAAAATGTAGATAAATAAGGTTGGGTCAGCAGTCATCAACATCTAATTTAAATGAATGGCATCTGGCTGCATCTTTTGTAATACATGTACTGTTACTGTATCTATAATTTTTGCAATTTTCATTGTGTGTCTGTGTGTGTGTATGTGTGTATGTGTGTGTGTGATTTTGATTTTTAATGTAGTTTTCACAATTTTTCAGTCCTATTGCAATGATGTCCGCAGTGTGGGAGTTTATAGAGATGTCTAGTACAGGAGCATCATGCCGCAGACATGATGTCCCACCCAGTCACATTATCCTGACACCAGGCCAACCAGTCCTAACACTAATCTCTTAATGCTGATTGCCAAGAAATGCAACTGCATCATTTTTATAAATCTTTCATATAACTCAGCCGTGGATCAAACCCACACCCTCCTGCATCCGAGATGGATGCTCTAACCACTAAGCCACTGGAGCAGTCTGTGTGCATGTATAGGTTCTATTTTTAAATATTAAGAGTGAAAGTGTAAGATTCTGTGGGATATATAAAATAGATGCCTACATACATGTTTATGGTTTTTTATTATAATAATATTAGTGGTAAACATGATAACAAGTTTGGGTTTATTCCTTATATGATATTGTTTATTTGCAATTCATTATGTTCATGTTATAACATCAAGTACAGTCGACTCCACTTAACTGCACATTGGTTAACTGCACACTCCGGATAACTGCATGTAATCACGCCAGTCCCGATTTTTTCCAATGCTTAAAAATGTACTGTACCATACTCCAGTTAACTGCACACTCCGGTTAACTGCATGATCTTGTGACAGACCCAAGGGTGTGCAGTTAACCAGGGTCGACTGTAGATGTATTGTATGTTGTATTTAGATATTATTTGGAGAAAACAACATTTGTTTAGAATATTCATTGAAATTAAAACAACAGGCTCATTGGACTAAAATCTTATTCTCAGACTACTGTGAACTATTCAAAGGAGTTCTGAACAATACCATTGTATACATCAAGACTGTTGGCAGACCAATGTATATGAGGATCTGAAATCCATTCAGAAAATATCATTCTTTTGGACTAAAATAAAACTTTTTAGGATTATTTTGGATTAAATTCATAATACTGTGGTTACATTTTCATTTTAGAACTTTGATGATTAAATTATTTGGAAATTTTTACAAAAATCCATGGTTTTGCTTTTTTCTATTGCTTAGTATATGACCATGGAGTCATAACAAGTGTAAGTTATTTTTTTTGTAGAAAACCAGTTTTTCATGAGTTTCATGGTTGTTTTAGACAATGAATTACTTCATTTATTACTATCAACAATGTACATTTTTTTGGCATAGTCTTTTATAGCAATGAAAATGAATGAAATCACAATATGCATAAGAGCAGATTGCAGTGAGTTGATTTGGTCATTAATTAGAATCAATTACAACAATATATGGTTATATTGCACCTATCAACATATTTGGACCTACATAAATACAACTACATGTTCTCCTCCCACACAAAAAATTAATTTTGCAGACAACCTTGAAACCATATAATTGTTACATCTTCATTTATGATGTTTTACCATACAACCAACAAAATTAAAACACAAGCATTCATTCTATATATTACAACTGGTAATTAATAACGAACTAACAAGGTAATATTTTCCTACAGAAAAAATCAAATGCCATGTCTCATCATGCTGTTATATACTGCCCTCAAAACCAGATAGCTAGATGCTTATTATGGGCACAATTATTGTGATTGTAAATTCTCCTATCGCCCATGAAGTCAAAGTAGATTCTTTTTTTTTATGCATTATAAGTAATGTACATATGTCTATCTTATGGCATATGGTTCTTCAAGTAATTATACAGACAAATTTACTTTTATAATTTTGTTTCTCAGAATATAGAATGAAAAATTATTTAAAAATCAGAATTTTATTTTGAAGGAAATGATAATGCAGTTTGCCATCCCATTCTACAGAAGTTATTATTATGAAATAAATTCTAGATTAAATTGAAATATAAAAAATAAAGATGGTATGCAACTGTTCTACTGACCTTGATCTACCTGTGCATTATGCAATAGGTAATGTCGGGTCTATGCAGTTTGGAGTTCAGTAGGATTTAGATGCAATTAAAAACAGTAATGTATAGAGTGTCAATTCTTACCTAGCATTTGTAGTTCTATAACAGCAGTTTCATGTTCCCGATTCATCCTGTTTAGAATTTTTTTACATTCATCAACTGTGGTCAACTTTTTATTCTGTACATGTTCTGCAGCTGTGGTCAGCTTGTCATCCTTTACACCTTCAGCAGCTGTGGTCAGCTTGTCCTCTGTTACATGTTCAGCAGATGTGGCCATCTTTGCAAAAGAGTGAATGAACTTGAACTAATTATTTAGCACACAAATTATCCCTCCAAAATATGAGATAGCTGATCTTCAATGTAGCATTCAATCTTGTTCTTGTAGAGTGTACAATAGTTGAAAGCTTAACAGAAATGAATGTTAGATTCAGTATTCAGGACCATATATATAGTCTATTTTTTATCAGACCAATCAAGTGCAAGCTGTGTTATTCACAGAAAAAGTTAATCTTTTATTTGAATGTATGAGAATTAGTATACATTTGTCTATTATCCCTTAATGTAAATACAAATTTTAGATAACAATGGATCAGAAGACCCTTTGATTCACTAATTAGTGAGCTGTTATGTCAAGCTGTCAATCAAGGTGAAATGTCCTGCAAGGTATGACATTAATTGGCCAAACTTAACAAGCTATACAGTAAGCTTGTCACTTGGGATTATTAATTGTGAGTAAAATTCAGATTAATTATAGGAACTATGTGTAAACTAATTACTGATTTCCCATGTAAGTTCAAGTGTGATATTTTTATTGTCTATTTGAAGTCTCTGAAATTTAATGTGATTTAAATAAAAGTTGCATGATAATAATGATTTTTAGAATTTCATTAAAAGTGTTCAGAACTGCAAAAAAAAATCCTAGACATTGTGAGATGTTATGATATGGAGATATGCTATAGTAAACTGTATATGCTTTCATATGATTGATTAGACATTGTGAGATGTTACAATATGGAGATATATTAATGAAACTTTATATGCTTTTATATGATGACTAGACATTGTGAGATGGATTCTTATGTGATTACCATTTTAATTAAAACTTGTGTCATCTATCTGTCACAATCTTCTCTTATCACTTTAAATAAAGTAATAATACTAATAATAATAATAACAATAATAATAATAATAATAATAATAATAATAATAATAATAATAATTTAAAGTACATAAAGTGAGTAGATAAATCTTGTCTCTGATACTAGTAAAGTCTTGTATGTGTATCAAAATCCATTATCGAATTAAGATGTCTAAAGTCTTGTATTGGTATTAAGTAGATAAACTGAGTATCAATGTCCATTATTAAATTAATATGTCTAAAGTCTTGTATTGATATTAAGTACATAAACTGAGTATCAAAATCCATTATCAAACTAAGATGTCTAAAGTGATGTATTAAACTAAGATGTCTCAAGTCTTGTATTGATATTAAGTAGATAAACTGAGTATCAAAGTCCATTATCAAACTAAGATGTCTAAAGTCTTGTATTAAACTAAGATGTCTAAAGTCTTGTATTAAACTAAGATGTCTAAAGTCTTGTATTAAACTAAGATGTCTAAAGTCTTGTATTAAACTAAGATGTCTAAAGTCTTGTATTAAACTAAGATGTCTAAAGTCTTGTATTAAACTAAGATGTCTAAAGTCTTGTATTAAATTAAGATGTCTAAAGTCTTGTATTAAACTAAGATGTCTAAAGTCTTGTATTAAACTAAGATGTCTAAAGTCTTGTATTAAACTAAGATGTCTAAAGTCTTGTATTAAACTAAGATGTCTAAAGTCTTGTATTAAACTAAGATGTCTAAAGTCTTGTGTTAAACTAAGATGTCTAAAGTCTTGTATTAAACTAAGATGTCTAAAGTCTTGTATTAAACTAAGATGTCTAAAGTCTTGTATTAAACTAAGATGTCTAAAGTCTTGTATTAAACTAAGATGTCTAAAGTCTTGTATTAAACTAAGATGTCTAAAGTCTTGTATTAAACTAAGATGTCTAAAGTCTTGTATTAAACTAAGATGTCTAAAGTCTTGTATTAAATTAAGATGTCTAAAGTCTTGTATTAAATTAAGATGTCTAAAGTCTTGTATTAAATTAAGATGTTTAAAGTCTTGTATTAAATTAAGATGTCTAAAGTCTTGTATTAAATTAAGATGTCTAAAGTCTTGTATTAAATTAAGATGTCTAAAGTCTTGTATTAAACTAAGATGTCTAAAGTCTTGTATTAAATTAAGATGTCTAAAGTCTTGTATTAAATTAAGATGTCTAAAGTCTTGTATTAAATTAAGATGTCTAAAGTCTTGTATTAAACTAAGATGTCTAAAGTCTTGTATTAAACTAAGATGTCTAAAGTCTTGTATTAAATTAAGATGTCTAAAGTCTTGTATTAAACTAAGATGTCTAAAGTCTTGTATTAAACTAAGATGTCTAAAGTCTTGTATTAAATTAAGATGTCTAAAGTCTTGTATTAAATTAAGATGTCTAAAGTCTTGTATTAAACTAAGATGTCTAAAGTCTTGTATTAAACTAAGATGTCTAAAGTCTTGTATTGATATTAAATAAATAAATAAATAAATAAATAAAGTTTCTCTCTCTCTCTCTCTTCTCTCTCTCTCTCTCTCTCTCTCTCTCTCTCTCTCTCTCTCTCTCTCATAAACTGTGTATCAAAGTCCATTATCAAACTAAGATGTCTAAAGTATTTTATTGGTATTAAGTACATAAATGTATGATCTACAGATTAATTAATCAGTTTCACTCTTGTCCATTCTTTTATAATTGGACTCTGGTTATAATGAGTTACAATTGACTTTACTTTTATATTTGGAGTTTTATTACTTATTATGATTGTTCCAGTTGTTTGGTGGGTTTGTTACCACTAGCATCATCCAAAAGGTTTATGATGTATGTATTTTCACTGATGATGATGATCATGAATTTTGTGGTAAAAGTGGTGATTGTGTGATGGTGTGGATGATGATTGTGATAAATGGTGATCATGAATTTTGTGGTAAAAATGGTGATTGTGTGATGGTGTGGATGATGATTGTGATAAATGGTGATCATGAATTTTGTGGTAAAAGTGGTAATTATGTGATGGTGTGGGTGATGATTCTGATAAATGGTGATCATGAATTTTGTGGTAAAAGTGGTGATTGTGTGATGGTGTGGATCATGATTGTGATAAATGGTGATCATGAATTTTGTGGTAAAAGTGGTGATTGTGTGATGGTGTGGATCATGATTGTGATAAATGGTGATCATGAATTTTGTTGTAAAAGTGGTGATTGTGTGATGGTGTGGATGATGATTGTGATAAATGGTGATAATGAATTTTGTGGCAAAAGTGGTGATTGTGTGATGGTGTGGATGATGATTGTGATAAATGGTGATCATGAATTTTATGGTAAAAGTGGTAATTATGTGATGATGTGGGTGATGATTGTGATAAATGGTGATCATGAATTTTGTGGTAAAAGTGGTAATTATGTGATGGTGTGGGTGATGATTGTGATAAATGGTGATCATGAATTTTGTGGTAAAAGTGGTGATTGTGTGATGGTGTGGATGATGGTTGTGATAAATGGTGATCATGAATTTTGTGATAAAAGTGGTGATGGTGTTGATCATGATTGTGATAAATGGTAATCATGAATTTTGTGGTAAAAGTGGTGATTGTGTGATGGTGTGGATGATGGTTTTGATAAATGGTGATCATGAATTTTGTGGTAAAAGTGGTGATGGTGTTGATCATGATTGTGATAAATGGTGATCATGAATTTTGTGGTAAAAGTGGTGATTGTGTGATGGTGTGGGTGATGATTGTGATGAATGGTGATCATGAATTTTGTGGTAAAAGTGTTGCTTGTGTCATGGTGTTGATAATGATTGTGATAAATGGTTATCATGAATAATTCCTGTACCATCACCATCCAAAACCCAAGTTTGCTCACTTGCTCACACACACACACACAGACACACACACACACACACACACATATACATGAATGCACATCTTGTTGATTTATTAACACAAGCTGTTTGACTGGATCCAGGATTTAATAAAATCTTCATAAAAAGAATTAAGATTTATGATAGATTATCATGGTGATAATAGCCGATGGTGAAAGTGATGATGATGATTTTGATGATGATGATGATGATGATGATGATGATGATTTTGATGATGATGGTTATTGTCCTAGTGATGATAATGATATTAACTGGTATAAACCATCACACTAATCTGTGGTTAATATCTGCCCATTCTCTCATTACAATGCACTCCATTATTACAATTTTTTTTAGGGGCACCAAACAGATGCCGCCTCCCTCCTTTGAAAACAAAAGAGAAAAACATATTCATGTAGTTATGTTTATTTTATATAAATTTTTCATCTAAAAACTTTTTATTTTTTTATTTTGAAGGGGTACTATTTCCAAATGTTTCTACAGGGTTGTTCAACTGAGTAGGTTTTATTTACCTAGACTCGGAATTCCTTCCTTAAATCATTTTTGTCGATATAATGTGATAGTATATGGACCCCTGTCCAATAAATTACCAATGCATAATATTGGGTGAAAGAGGACAAAGTGAAATTTAGTGTTCTCGTTTTATTTTCAATTCAGAGCACCATTATTTAGCACATTTTTATATTACATGATACATTGTAATGTATATTTTGTTATATTATCCTTATATGGTGTACATGACCTGATTCTTGCTATTTATTATGTAATTCAGTTGGTAGGTATTAATACCGACTACTGCACCATCAAAAGTTTGAAGCGAATTTTAGATTTATTTATTTTCAAGGTCTAAATGTTGTGGGTTGACATTTGTTATGTTGGGTTTTTTTTGTGCTACTGTTGGCATTATTGCAGGTTTTTTTCTATTTGACATTTACTTTATTTATTTTTTGAATTTATATTTACTTGAGACTATAAAGAAATTATGGCACAGATATATATATATATATATATATATATATATATATATATATATATATATATATATATATATATTTATTTATTACATCAGATTAATCAACTTTTATGAGAATAATATAATCAGATTAATCAAGTTATATTATTCTCAAAAAAGTAACTGGAACATTTTAACTTTTTTAATTTTTCTATAGCCTTGTTTATCATCCCTTAATCTAATTACTATTTATAGATAACAATGGATCAAAAGATTTCTTAAGTTCTTAGTGAGTTAACTGAGTTAATGCCAAGCTGTCAAATAAAGTGAATTTGTCTTAAACAGTGATCAGCCAGGTGGTGTGACCTTAATTAGCTAAACTTGAGTAGGCATACAGGTAGTTTGGGATCATTGGGATTAAAAATTAAGTGTCACCATCAGATTGCTTAAGTATTCTTAAGAATTATATTTATTGAGTAAAATACAAAATAATTTGTGACTTCTTAAAGTTTTAAATTATTAGGTTTATTTTTACTTCAAATGCATAGAAAAATATAACTACAAATAAATAATAATTATAAGCTACTGTCATTTAATTTTCTTTGTTTCAGTTACTTTGTTTAATGCTTACATCAATAGCACAGATCCATTGACCAATGAATACTTTGTATAATTTTCATTATGTATTTATAATTAGTGCACCTTTTAAATGCAGTAATTAGATGCTGTTTGGTAAATAGTATTTTTGCTGTCTTGCACAGTATTATTTTATAGAGATGATGATGTTGAAGATGCATGTTGACTGATAGTTATCTGAATATTTCAAAACCCATAGTAGCTATTCATGACTGTAACATGCATACCCCACCCCCACCCCAAAAATAAAAATTAAAAAAAATTGCACACATGGGGTTCAGTCTGGATTAAACCGGTCCCTCTGATTCAATCAGGTTCAAAACTGTTTTATCGGCTTCAAAGCTGGTTCATACTGGTTTAATCCAAGTATATTCTATTACTTAATATTTAATTTGACAGGTTTTTAGCTGCTCTAACTGGTTCATAGCGGTTCAATCAGGATCAAACCATTTCCATCCATTTCAAACCAGTCCACTTTCAGAAAGCGATTCAAATCGTTTATTCTAAGTAGATGTAATTCTTCAAGTGTGTATGCGATAGGTTTTGGCAGGTTTGATAGAGTTCAAACTGGTTCAGTCCGTATCAAACCGATCTCATCCGGTTCAAAGCAGTTTATTCTGCTTCAAAAGCTGTTCAAACAGGTTTATTCCAAGTATATTTTATGGATAAGGGCTGTATTTTACAGGTTTTAACAGGTTTTATCCAGTTTTAAACGGTTCAAATCTTTGGTTCTTACTGGTTCGAACCAGTTTATTATTTTTTTAAGGCTGTATGTGACAGGTTTTGGCCGGTTTTGACAGGTTTAAACAGGTTAAATCTGGATACAACTGGTTTCCTTTGTTTCAAACCTGTTCAGTTTATTCTGCTTCAAAACCAGTTCAAACCGGTTTACTTCAATGAAGATTAATTGGTTTAATGCATTATTCGACAGATTTGACTGGTTCAAAACTGTCCGAGACGGATCAGTCCGTTTCAATCCGGTTATTGCCAGTCTACTCTGCTTCTAATTGTAAGTAGACTAAATGTCAGATCATTTCGACAAGTTTTGACTGGTTTCAACCGGTTCAGTACTGATCAAGCCCGTTCCATTTTAATTGTACCGGTTTAGAATGTTTAAAACATGTCATGACCTATTAAATAAGCCTTAAGCTGTAAAATCTTCTTGGAATAAAACTGATTTATACCTATTGAACTGACTTAATCCATCTAAAAATGGCCATGATATGTCCATTAGAGCTCTAAACCACAAAATCTACTTGGTCTAAACCGGTCTGAACCTGTTTTCAATGAGGATAAACTGGTTTCGACCGTTTGAACTGGTTGAAACCAATTTGATTTGGATTGAACCGGTTTCAACCAGTAAGAACCGATCGAAACCTGTCCAAAACAGCCTTAAACTATAAAATGATCTTGGAATAAATTAGTTTGAACCGGTTTTGAACAAAGATAAACCAGTTTAGACCGGTTTTGAATCGGATGGAACCATGTTGATTCTGATTAAACCGGTTTAAATCGTCTGCAACTGCTCTAAACCTGTCAAATATACCTTAAACCATTGAAATCTGCTTGGAATAAACCAGTTATGAACTAAGATAAACTGGTTAGAACTGATTTGAAGCAGATGAAACCAATTTGATCTAAACTGATCCGGTTTGAACTGGTTTAATCCGCTCAAATCCAGTTCAATATATCCTTAAAACATAAAATATACTTGGAATAACTGGTTTAAAAAGGTGTTAAACCATGAAAAACATTTTTGAACCAGATTGAACCGGTCAAAACCTGTGCAAAAGAGCATTAAATCACAAAATCTCCTTGGAGTAAACCACTTTGAACCGATTTTGAACCAGGAGAAACTGGCTTGAAAGAGAAACAGTTGGAGCCAATTTGATCCGGATTCAGTTTTAGCATTAAATCTACTTGGAATAATCCGATTTGAAACGGTTTTTAAGAAGGATAAACTAGTTTGAACCGGTTTGAAGCTGATGGAACCACATTGATCCGAATAGAACCGGATGAAACTGGTTGAAACCGGGCAAAACATGTTAGATAGACCTTTAAACCATAAAATTTACTTGTAATAAACTGGTTTGATCTGGTTTTTAAACAATATAAAATGGTTTGAACCGGACTAATCCGAAAAGAACCAAATTGATCCCGACTGAACAACATCAAACCGGACAAAACCGGACAAAACCAATCCAATACATAATTAATCTAGAAACATCTGCCCTATACAGCCTTAATCCAATATGTATTCATTCATTCATTCACTGCCCGTCACTCCTATCAGGGTATGGGTCGCCAACTACAGATCTCCAGAGTCCTTTGTTCTGGGCCATTTTTTCTAGCTGGTTCCAGGTGTAGCCCATCTTGGTGGTGTCAGCCTGGAGGTTGCGTCGCCAGGTGTTTCTTGGACGGCCTCTCTTCTGCTTGCCTTGTGGGTTCCACCTCAGCGCCTGCCTGGTGATACTGGTTGGCGGTTTTCGTAGGGTGTGCCCTATCCAGCCACATCTCTTCTTCCTGATTTCTTCTTCAGCAGGAAGTTGGAAGGTCCTTTCCCAAAGATTGGAATTGCTGATGGTGTAAGGCCTTCTGAGGCAGCTGTTGATGAAGGTCTGGACTTTCCTGATGGTGGTCTTGGTCGTCCTCCAGGTCTCTGCTCCATACAGTAAGACTGACTTCACGTTGGAGTTGAACAGTCGGATCTTGGTGGTTAAAGACAGCTCTTTGGAGGTCCAGATATTCTTGAGCTGGATGAAGGTGGTTCTTGCTTTGCCGATCCTTGCCTTGACGTCTGCGTCTGTGCCCTGCTGGTCAATGATGCTACCAAGGTAGGTGAAGGACTGCACTTCTTCCAGGGGACTTCCATTCAGGGTGACTGGTTCGGTACTTGTGGAGTTGATCTTCAGGATCTTGGTCTTGTCCTCGTGGATGTTGAGGCCAACTTGTGAAGACGTGGCTGCCACAACGTTTGTCTTTTCTTGCATCTGCTGTTTGCTGTGTGAAAGGAGTGCAAGGTCGTCGGCAAAATCCAAGTCGTCTAGCTGGCTCCACAAAGTCCACTGAATTCCGTTCCTGCTCTCGCTGGTGGACGTCTTCATAATCCAGTCGATGGCGAGGAGGAAGAGAAACGGTGATAACAAGCATCCTTGTCGGACTCCAGTTCGCACCTGGAAGCTGTCTGTGAGCTGCCCTCCATGGATAACTCTGCAGGACATGCCGCCGTAGGAGTTCCTGATTAGATTGACCATCTTGGCTGGGATGCCGTTGTGCCGAAGGAGTTTCCAGAGGGTTTCTCGATCCACGCTGTCGAACGCCTTCTCATAGTCGATGAAGTTGATGTACAACGGGGAGTTCCACTCTAGGGACTGTTCGACTATGATGCGGAGCGTCGCAATCTGGTCCGTGCAGGATCTGTTCTGCCGGAAGCCTGCTTGCTCATCTCGCAGCTCTGCGTCCACGGTTGCCTTCATCCTTTCCAAGAGGACTCGGTTGAAGACCTTCCCTGGCACAGATAGGAGTGTGATGCCCCTGTAGTTGTTACAGTTGCTGAGGTCGCCGTTCTTGGGAAGCTTGATCAGGTAACCTTCCTTCCAGTCTGCCGGTACGTCTTCTTCCTCCCAAATCCTCTCAAAGAGTGGGTACAGCATCTCCACTGACGCATCCAGGTCTGCCTTTAGCGCCTCTGCTGGGATGTCGTCGGGTCCAGCCGCCTTCCCGCTCTTAATCAGGGTGATGGCCTTCCTGATCTCGTCTCTGGTCGGTTTCTCGCAATTGATCGGGAGATCCACGTTAGCTGGTTCGATGTCTGGGGGGTTCGCGGATGCTGGCCTGTTCAGGAGATCCTCAAATCGCTCTGCTCATCTGTTCATCTGCTGGTCTAAACTGTTGATGGTATTCCCCTGCTTGTCCTTGACAGGTCTTTCTGGTTTGCTGAAATTCCCGGAGAGTCGTCTGGTGATGTCGTACAGCTGTTTCATGTTACCGCTGTACACTGCCTGCTCCGCCTCAGCTGCCAGTCCATCTATGTATTCTTTCTTGTCCTTCTTGATGTTTCTCTTTACTACTCTGGGCTTCTGCATAAGCTTCTTGAGCCTTGGCCTTCGCTGCTCTGGTTCTACTGTTGTAGACTACTGCCTTCTTCCTCTTCCTGTCTTCGATCTTGGTCAAGGTCTCTGCTGTGATCCACTCTTTCTGCTGGTGTTTCTTTGGCCCCACTTCTTCTTGGCATGATGCTCTTAGTGTTTAATTCATTATCTGCCAACTGTTGAGTACACTGTCTTCTTCTTCTTGAAAAAGTTCCTGAAGCACTTCAAACTTGTTCTTCAGCGTCAGACCAAACTCTTGTCTTATCTTGGGGTCTTTCAGAAGGCTGACGTTGTACTTGACTCTTCTGTCTTACGCTTCCATCTGGTTTCTCTTCAGCTTCAGCTTCAGTTTGGCCACCACCAGGTGATGGTCGGACGCCACGTCTGCTCCTCTTCTCACTCTAACGTCCTGCAGGGATCTTCTGAACTTCTTGCTAATGCAAACGTTGTCGATCTGGTTCTCTGTCGCGTTGTCTGGCGATACCCATGTATTCTTGTGGATCCGCTTGTGAGGAAAGATGCTGCCTCCAATGACCAGGCTGTTGAGTGCACACAGGTCTGCAAATCTCTCTCCATTCTCATTCATCTCTCCCAGGGCGTGGGTGCCCATGACTGGTTCGTATCCAGTGTTGTCAGACCCAATCTTGGCGTTGACATCTCCCATGAAGATGGTGACGTCCTTGTCCGGATAGGTCTCGAGGATCTTCTGCAGTCTGCTGTAAAACTGGTCTTTGTCCTCCTCTTCACTGTCGTTCGTTGGGGCATAGCACTGGACGTCGTTCATCTTGATCTTCCTCTTCTTAGTTCGGAAGGATGCCGTGATGATCCTGGGGCCGTGCGCCTCCCATCCAATCAGTGCCCTCTGTGCCTGCTTGGACAGCATGAAGCCTACTCCCTGCGTGTGGGGTGCGTCGCTCTCTTCATGCCCGGAGTACAGCAACAGCTCTCCTGTCATCAGTCGTGATTGTCCAGCTTGGGTCCACCGTGTCTCGCTGATGCCTAACACGGCCAGGTTGTTGCTCCTCATCTCGGCTGCTACCTGCGTCGTCTTTCCTGGCTCGCACATGGTCCTAACATTCCATGTGCCGATGTTGATTCTCCTGATAGACAAAAGGGTAGTCGGCTTTGTGGCATCCTTTCGGCTTTCACCACCCAGCGTCATGCGTCTTCGTGCTGAAGACCCTTCCTCTCCCAGGATAAAGTTTTCTGTTTCTTCTGTTGTTGACGTTTCTGTAGCGTCGTTCTTTTTACGGGGTGGGGGTGCTAACACCACGCCCAACCCTCCTCCTTTACCCTGACTTGGGACAGGCAGATCATAAATCACTAAGGATCTCACTGGTGGAGTTCAATATGTATTATACAACCTTAAACCACAATATCTACATAAAATAAACCGGTTGAACCCGATGGAGCCGGTTTGATCCGGATTGAACTGGTTTGATCCATTGATTAAAATGTTTCAAAAGTAAGATTTTTGTTTGTTTTGAGTGATAAATGTTGTTTTTTTTTTTTAATACCAACTATGAATTCCCACCAAAATTAGTTTACATTGAAATGGTAGATATAATATTCAGGACATTATAGTAAACACACAAAGAAATGAAGATGTATATAATTAAATAAAAAATTTAGACAATGATTGAACTCGTACATTAATCCAGTACAGTACTCTCCGCGGGCGCCAGGTCGGCCCCAAAGACCACATGAGTCGCCCGCAGGCCTGTTCTAAAAATAGCACAACGCAGCTGCGTATAAAATTGTATTCACACTTGCATTTATATAGATTTAAAAAAAATGACAATATCTTAAAAATATGTTTCTTACACATGAAATTTAGATAAGTTTAGGTAAACTCTGACGTACTCCATTTCGAAGGTCAGTATTGTGCGTGTGACAATACAGTGCTCGTGGAGAGTAAGCTAGCGGGCGTAGCGAAGATTGGCGCTGGACGCAGTTTCTTACCCCAAAAACATGGCAGAAAAAAGAAAGAAACCCTATCACTTTCACAGCAAATGGGAGTTGGAGTTCTTTCTTACGACTGTGAAAGAAACCTGCTTGTGTCTTATATGCGGAGCGACTATGGCAACGGCAAAGAGGCACAATGTGGAGAGACACTTTACTACGAATCACAAAAACTACAATGCTAACTACCCACTGGGAAGCGCACTACGGACAGAAAATGCCCTTGAGCTAAAGACAGTTTTAGGTAAATGACAGGCTTTTTTCACAAGGCCGGCGAAAAAGTCACATAAAGCAACCGAAGCCTCTTTTAGAGCTACGCATTTCCTGATCAAGAAGAAGAAGGCATTTTCAGACGGAGAAGTTGTCAAAGAAGCAATGATGATAATTGCTAACACTGTACTTAAAGACGAGAAATATGGAACTGATGTAATCGCCACTCTAACCGATGTCCAACTGGGAGCATCTACGATGGCTAAACGAGGGTCAGCTTTGTCCAGTAACTTGGTCGATCAGCAGGACCGGGATCTGGCGAGGTGCAGGTGGTTTAGCATCCAGTGCGACGAGTCCATGGACAGCAGTAGTACAGTGCAGCTGATGGTTTTTATCCGGATGGTGTTTGAAGATTGCTCCACAAGAGAAGAACTCCTGACACTACTGCCCATAAAGACAACTACAATGGGAGTTGACATTTATAACACAGTGAAGGAGTTTTTCGTGCAGAAAAAGGTACCATTGGAAAAGCTGGTAGCGGTGACCACAGATGGGGCTCCTGCTATGATTGGCCGACATGCAGGTTTCATCACTCACTGTAAAGGTGACCCAGACTTCCCAAAATTTCTGCATTACCACTGTATCATTCACCAGCAGGCATTGTGTGCCAAAGTGATCGGCTTTGGGCAGGTGATGACTCCCGTTGTGAAAATCATAAACAATATCCGCTCCAAAGCAAAACAGCACAGGATTTTCAAAGTGCTATTGGAGGAGATGGCAGCTGAATATGGTGACCTGCTACTACACACAGAAATCAGATGGCTCAGCAGAGGACGAGTTTTACTTCGGTTTTTTTTGGGTCACTTTTGGGTGAAATCAAAGAGTTCATGCAGTCCAAAGGCGAAGACGTCTCATTGCTAGAGGACACAGAGTGGACAATTGACCTTGCATTTTTGACGGACATTACTGGGAAACTAAACCACTTGAACTGCGAGCTGCAAGGTAAAGGCAAGACTGTTGTTAATATGATAAGTGCTTTAAATGCATTTAAAGCCAAAATTAACATTTTCTCTGTGGATATACAGAGAAAAAAGGTGCACTTTCCCTCTGTGCAGTCAGTGCTGAAAGACAATGCTTCTGCATCTGATACATTTGACAAAGTTGCAGACAACTACTGTGAAGTCATAAACAGACTTGGGCAAGAGTTTGAGAATAGGTTTTGTGACCTTGATCAATATGAGCCATGTGTATCATTCATTTCCAATCCTTTCATGAATGTGGACACAACAAGCTTTGCTGAGCAACTAAGTACAACGTTCAACTTGGATGCTGGACAGGTGGAGATTGAAATCATAACATTGCAAAATGACCTCCACCTCAAAGCCTACCAGGCTGCATCAAACGTTTGGTGCCTTGTTGACACAGAGAAGTACAGTCTTGTGTGTACAGCAGCTATGAAGGTTGCCAGCCTGTTTGGTTCCACCTATCTATGTGAATCAGCATCTTCTGACATGAACGTCATCAAGAACAAACACAGAACACGCCTCACTGATGCACATCTGAAAGAGTCACTCACAGTTGCAGTGTCAAGTTAAACACCAGATTATAATACAATGGATAACAGCATGCAATGCCAGTCTTCCCACTAACAAAGTGATACCAGATATCAGTGGCAACATGTCAGTGCCATGGCAAAGGTTAATTAAAATATTGAAGAATTGTTCAATTTAAAATGTGTGTTCATGACATGTAACAGTTATTATTTTGTTAAAAATACAGCAGATTTGGTCATTAGTTCAAAATGTGACAAGATTTATTTAAAAATATTTAAGTTTTTTCACTACATTACAGACATTACAATGTACTTAATTGATGACTTTTTGAAACATGGTGCAACATAATTCATGATTTGTTTAAAAGGTTTGTCAGTGGCTAGTGAAAATGGGACATGTTTCCTAAGAAATGTAATGTAAGTGATCATCTGAAAATTTAACAATTACTGAGATAAATAGAAATAAAGTGCTGAATATTGATATCTGTTTCCCACCTTGTCATTGTTTGTAATTATTGTGAGAAATCATTAACGTGATCAGAGTCTTCACATTATTAATAATTTATAAGGCGAACTAAGCAAATTTGTTATTTCAGAAGAGTGTATCAAACTGGTAGCCCTTCGTATGACTCAGTACCCATGAAGTAGCTCTCAGTATCAAAAAGGTTGGTGACCCCTGAGTTAGAGCATCCACCTTGCATTTAGGAGATCATGGGTTCGAACATACAATAACTCAGCTAGGAACTAAGCATTTAAGAGGTTGGTGTTAAGGCTGGTCGACTCGGCATCAGGATAATGTAACAGCATAGGACATAATGTTACATGTCTGTGTCATAATGCCTATGTGCTAGACATCTTTATGAACTGCCTCACTGCAGGCATTATATTGATATGACCGGACAATATTTAAAGCAATGTTAACAATCCAAATCACACACACACACACACACATACAGTGTCAAATGTTATTGCATTTACTGTAAATCTCTTTTGGTATGTTATTGTTATTAATACTTTGGAAAGGAAAGATTATAAAAAATTAATTTTAAAAAATTAAATGAAATTTAAATTTAAATCCTTGCTGGCATCAGTGCTTACAATGCTGCTCTTTAGTAGGTGTGTTTCAGCTACACATATTTTTTTCTGTATAGAATTTAGGGCACTATTTGTATGGCATGATAATATTATCATCAATGACTGATATCTTTATTGATTATTATGTGCATATTTTTGAAAGGATACAATAATAACAAGACAGTGCTAAAAATGAGCTGAAGATAAAAAAGAAGCGCACCTAAAATTTATATACCAATGTGTAAGTATGAGTACACTGCAAAGAATAGAGACCAAAATATGACATTAGGTGCTGGAAGATCACAGTCTACGCTTTTTGTTGTACTGATAAATCCTAACAAACTTCAGAGACACAGATTTGCTGGTGAATTATGTGATGGCAGATTCCAGTCTATACAAATTTCAGGTTGACTTGAATTGCAATATTTATGCATAGATCTACTTTAAAATGGTATTAGTTGTGCAATGGTATTTCAACTCACATCAAAAGCAAAATTTGCATAATTAATTTAAATTAAAAAAATCATTTGTTTTCTGTATCATAACTTTTACCACTCATAATAAAAATTGTAATATGCAGAATCTGAAATGGACAATGCTTTGATATTGAATTTATGAACCTCTTTAAAAAGTTTTCTGCTTTATCTTCTCAATTATCACAAAAGCAGCAGTTACTCAGCTCATTTCATGATCATCATCTATATGAGATCTGCTATTAATGGGATCTAAGACTGTTTATAAGAATGTCTTTAGTGTACATAGGGGCATTATACTGAGATATCGATAAACTAATATGTTGGAAAACTAATGCAGATATCAGTATATTGTAACAGAGACCAGTATACTAACAGATAACAGCATATTGTAACAAATACCAGTATATTGTAACCTATAACAGCATATTGTAACAAATACCAATATATTGTAACAGATAACAGTATATTGTAACAAATACCAGTATATTGCAACAGATAACAGCATATTGTAACAAATACCAGTATATTGTAACAGATAACAGCTTATTATAACAAATACCAGTATATTGTAACAAATAACAGTATATTGTAATATCTTGTTCCATTACAGCTTCCAGTATATTATAATACCTTGTGCAATAGCAGACATCAGTTACCTGTAACATTTTATCACTATAAACTGTCACACTGCAGTCATTGTATTGATGCTACTGAAAAAGTATTAAAAGCTACATTAAAAATCCAACACACACACACACACACACCAGTATACTGTACTATCTTATGCTATTGCAGATTCCAATATATTGTAATATGTATGCTATTGCAGATACCAGTATATTGTAATATGTATGCTATTGCAGATACCAGTATATTGTAAAATAATAATAATAATAATAATAATAATAATAATAATAATAATAATGAGGACTTTTTGTATAGCACCTAATCTTTTGAAGCTCTAAGCGCTTTACACCATCAATAATGATATGACTACACTACAGAACAACAAATGACAAAAACAATAAAATTGGAAAACATAACATGCTGAAAAAAAGTAAGATACAAAACATGATTAGGTCGCTAAGTTTGTCCCTGCAGTCGAAACAGGTGCATCTTAAGAGCACTCTTAAAAGGGACCACTGTGTCTTTGTGTCTAATTTCAATGGGCAATTCATTCCACATCGATGGGCCCTGGTGTGCAAATGAACGTTGTCCATATGACTTTGTTTTCACCTTGGGAACAATGAGTATATGATTATCAGAAGAAGATTGTAAGGATCTAGCTGGTGTATACATATGGGTGAGGCTGGATAGGTATGTTGGACTGGAGTCTGTCATTTAAACATAGCACAGAGAACAATTTTTGTGTTTGATTCTGTATCGAATTGATAGTCAGTGTAGAGTAAAGAGCAGTGATGAGGTGTGTTCTGATCGAGGTACTCTAAAGATGATCCGTGCAGCTGTGTTTTGAACGTTTTGAAGTTTCTGGAGTAAATATTGTGAAGAACCAGACAGAATTGAGTTACAATAGTCCAATCTTGAAAGTACTAATGAACACACAAGTGTTTTAGTGGCATCAACTGAAAGATATTTACGAATGGAACTGATGCATCTCAATTCAAGATATGCAGTCTTGCATATGTTCATGACATGTTGGTGCAATGTGAGAGTACTGTCTAGAGTAACACCTAGGTTCCGTACTGACTGTGAGAATTTAATGTTGGTGCTGCTGATATTTATTGTCTGAGATAAAGGATGTGAATGAGAAAGTCTTTGTGTTGTGATCAGAATAGCCTCAGTTTTGTCATCATTCATCTGCAGCTTGTTACATGTCATCCATGATTTCACATCAGAAATGCACTTCTCTACTCCATGGATGGTAGCATCAACTTCAGTTGGGTGGCTAGACTTGTATATTTGGGTGTCATCAGCATACAACTGGTGCGACACTGGGTGATGATCTATGACACTTGAGAGCGGCTGGGTATAAAGAATGAAGAGAACAGGTCCAAGAACAGATCCCTGTGCAACACCACAACATACGTCAACTGGGCAGATATAATTGGGTTCCATTTGGAGATATAATTTGTGTCCTGTTGACTAAGTAGGACTTGAATATGTATGCTATTGCAGATACCAGTATATTGTACTATGTATGCTATTGCAGATACCAGTATATTTTACTATGTATGCTACTGCAGATACCAGTATATTGTACTATGTATGCTATTGCAGATACCAGTATATTGTACTATGTATGCTATTGCAGATACCAGTATATTTTACTATGTATGCTATTGCAGATACCAGTATATTGTACTATGTATGCTATTGCAGATACCAGTATATTGTACTATGTATGCTATTGCAGATACCAGTATATTGTACTATGTATGCTATTGCAGATACCAGTATATTGTACTATGTATGCTATTGCAGATACCAGTATATTGTACTATGTATGCTATTGCAGATACCAGTATATTGTACTATGTATGCTATTGCAGATACCAGTATATTGTACTATGAATGCTATTGCAGATACCAGTATATTGTACTATGTATGCTATTGCAGATACCAGTATATTGTACTATGTATGCTATTGCAGATACCAGTATATTGTACTATGTATGCTATTGCAGATACCAGTATATTGTACTATGTATGCTATTGCAGATACCAGTATATTGTACTATGTATGCTATTGCAGATACCAGTATATTGTACTATGTATGCTATTGCAGATACACGTATATTGTACTATGTATGCTATTGCAGATACCAGTATATTCTAATATGTATGCTATTGCAGATAGCAGTATATTGTAATATGTATGCTATTGCAGATACCAGTATATTGTACTATGTATGCTATTGCAGATAGCAGTATATTGTACTATGTATGCTATTGCAGATAGCAGTATATTGTACTATGTATGCTATTGCAGATAGCAGTATATTGTACTATGTATGCTATTGCAGATACACGTATATTGTACTATGAATGCTATTGCAGATACCAGTATATTGTACTATGTATGCTATTGCAGATACCAGTATATTGTAATATGTATGCTATTGCAGATACCAGTATATTGTACTATGTATGCTATTGCAGATAGCAGTATATTGTACTATGTATGCTATTGCAGATACACGTATATTGTACTATGAATGCTATTGCAGATACCAGTATATTGTACTATGTATGCTATTGCAGATACCAGTATATTGTAATATGTATGCTATTGCAGATACCAGTATATTGTACTATGTATGCTATTGCAGATGTCAGTATATTGTACTATGTATGCTATTGCAGATACCAGTATATTGTACTATGTATGCTATTGCAGATACCAGTATATTGTACTATGTATGCTATTGCAGATACCAGTATATTGTAATATGTATGCTATTGCAGATACCAGTATATTGTACTATGTATGCTATTGCAGATACCAGTATATTGTACTATGTATGCTATTGCAGATACACGTATATTGTACTATGTATGCTATTGCAGATACCAGTATATTCTAATATGTATGCTATTGCAGATAGCAGTATATTGTAATATGTATGCTATTGCAGATACCAGAATATTGTAATATGTATGCTATTGCAGATACCAGTATATTGTACTATGTATGCTATTGCAGATAGCAGTATATTGTACTATGTATGCTATTGCAGATAGCAGTATATTGTACTATGTATGCTATTGCAGATACCAGTATATTGTACTATGTATGCTATTGCAGATACCAGTATATTGTACTATGTATGCTATTGCAGATACCAGTATATTGTACTATGTATGCTATTGCAGATACACGTATATTGTACTATGTATGCTATTGCAGATACCAGTATATTCTAATATGTATGCTATTGCAGATACCAGAATATTGTAATATGTATGCTATTGCAGATACCAGTATATTGTACTATGTATGCTATTGCAGATAGCAGTATATTGTACTATGTATGCTATTGCAGATAGCAGTATATTGTACTATGTATGCTATTGCAGATACACGTATATTGTACTATGTATGCTATTGCAGATACACGTATATTGTACTATGTATGCTATTGCAGATACCAGTATATTGTACTATGTATGCTATTGCAGATACCAGTATATTGTAATATGTATGCTATTGCAGATACCAGTATATTGTACTATGTATGCTATTGCAGATAGCAGTATATTGTACTATGTATGCTATTGCAGATACCAGTATATTGTACTATGTATGCTATTGCAGATACCAGTATATTGTAATATGTATGCTATTGCAGATACCAGTATATTGTAATATGTATGCTATTGCAGATACCAGTATATTGTACTATGTATGCTATTGCAGATACCAGTATATTGTAATATGTATGCTATTGCAGATAGCAGTATATTGTAATATGTATGCTATTGCAGATACCAGAATATTGTAATATGTATGCTATTGCAGATACCAGTATATTGTACTATGTATGCTATTGCAGATACCAGTATATTGTACTATGTATGCTATTGCAGATAGCAGTATATTGTACTATGTATGCTATTGCAGATACACGTATATTGTACTATGAATGCTATTGCAGATACCAGTATATTGTACTATGTATGCTATTGCAGATACCAGTATATTGTAATATGTATGCTATTGCAGATACCAGTATATTGTACTATGTATGCTATTGCAGATACCAGTATATTGTACTATGTATGCTATTGCAGATACCAGTATATTGTACTATGTATGCTATTGCAGATTCCAATATATTGTAATATGTATGCTATTGCAGATACCAGTATATTGTAATATGTATGCTATTGCAGATACCAGTATATTGTAAAATAATAATAATAATAATAATAATAATAATAATAATAATAATAATAATAATAATAATAATAATAATGATAATAATAATGAGGACTTTTTGTATAGCACCTAATCTTTTGAAGCTCTAAGCGCTTTACACCATCAATAATGATATGACTACACTACAGAACAACAAATGACAAAAACAATAAAATTGGAAAACATAACATGCTGAAAAAAAGTAAGATACAAAACATGATTAGGTCGCTAAGTTTGTCCCTGCAGTCGAAACAGGTGCATCTTAAGAGCACTCTTAAAAGGGACCACTGTGTCTTTGTGTCTAATTTCAATGGGCAATTCATTCCACATCGATGGGCCCTGGTGTGCAAATGAACGTTGTCCATATGACTTTGTTTTCACCTTGGGAACAATGAGTATATGATTATCAGAAGAAGATTGTAAGGATCTAGCTGGTGTATACATATGGGTGAGGCTGGATAGGTATGTTGGACTGGAGTCTGTCATTTAAACATAGCACAGAGAACAATTTTTGTGTTTGATTCTGTATCGAATTGATAGTCAGTGTAGAGTAAAGAGCAGTGATGAGGTGTGTTCTGATCGAGGTACTCTAAAGATGATCCGTGCAGCTGTGTTTTGAACGTTTTGAAGTTTCTGGAGTAAATATTGTGAAGAACCAGACAGAATTGAGTTACAATAGTCCAATCTTGAAAGTACTAATGAACACACAAGTGTTTTAGTGGCATCAACTGAAAGATATTTACGAATGGAACTGATGCATCTCAATTCAAGATATGCAGTCTTGCATATGTTCATGACATGTTGGTGCAATGTGAGAGTACTGTCTAGAGTAACACCTAGGTTCCGTACTGACTGTGAGAATTTAATGTTGGTGCTGCTGATATTTATTGTCTGAGATAAAGGATGTGAATGAGAAAGTCTTTGTGTTGTGATCAGAATAGCCTCAGTTTTGTCATCATTCATCTGCAGCTTGTTACATGTCATCCATGATTTCACATCAGAAATGCACTTCTCTACTCCATGGATGGTAGCATCAACTTCAGTTGGGTGGCTAGACTTGTATATTTGGGTGTCATCAGCATACAACTGGTGCGACACTGGGTGATGATCTATGACACTTGAGAGCGGCTGGGTATAAAGAATGAAGAGAACAGGTCCAAGAACAGATCCCTGTGCAACACCACAACATACGTCAACTGGGCAGATATAATTGGGTTCCATTTGGAGATATAATTTGTGTCCTGTTGACTAAGTAGGACTTGAATATGTATGCTATTGCAGATACCAGTATATTGTACTATGTATGCTATTGCAGATACCAGTATATTTTACTATGTATGCTATTGCAGATACCAGTATATTGTACTATGTATGCTATTGCAGATACCAGTATATTGTACTATGTATGCTATTGCAGATACCAGTATATTTTACTATGTATGCTATTGCAGATACCAGTATATTGTACTATGTATGCTATTGCAGATACCAGTATATTGTAATATGTATGCTATTGCAGATACCAGTATATTGTACTATGTATGCTATTGCAGATACCAGTATATTGTACTATGTATGCTATTGCAGATACCAGTATATTGTACTATGTATGCTATTGCAGATACCAGTATATTGTAATATGTATGCTATTGCAGATACCAGTATATTGTACTATGTATGCTATTGCAGATACACGTATATTGTACTATGAATGCTATTGCAGATACCAGTATATTGTACTATGTATGCTATTGCGGATACCAGTATATTGTACTATGTATGCTATTGCAGATACCAGTATATTGTACTATGTATGCTATTGCAGATACCAGTATATTGTACTATGTATGCTATTGCAGATACCAGTATATTGTACTATGTATGCTATTGCAGATACCAGTATATTGTACTATGTATGCTATTGCAGATACCAGTATATTCTAATATGTATGCTATTGCAGATAGCAGTATATTGTAATATGTATGCTATTGCAGATACCAGAATATTGTAATATGTATGCTATTGCAGATACCAGTATATTGTACTATGTATGCTATTGCAGATAGCAGTATATTGTACTATGTATGCTATTGCAGATAGCAGTATATTGTACTATGTATGCTATTGCAGATACACGTATATTGTACTATGAATGCTATTGCAGATACCAGTATATTGTACTATGTATGCTATTGCAGATACCAGTATATTGTAATATGTATGCTATTGCAGATACCAGTATATTGTACTATGTATGCTATTGCAGATAGCAGTATATTGTACTATGTATGCTATTGCAGATAGCAGTATATTGTACTATGTATGCTATTGCAGATAGCAGTATATTGTAATATGTATGCTATTGCAGATACCAGTATATTGTACTATGTATGCTATTGCAGATACCAGTATATTGTACTATGTATGCTATTGCAGATACCAGTATATTGTAATATGTAAGCTATTGCAGATAGCAGTATATTGTAATATGTATGCTATTGCAGATACCAGAATATTGTAATATGTATGCTATTGCAGATACCAGTATATTGTACTATGTATGCTATTGCAGATACCAGGATATTGTACTATGTATGCTATTGCAGATAGCAGTATATTGTACTATGTATGCTATTGCAGATACACGTATATTGTACTATGAATGCTATTGCAGATACCAGTATATTGTACTATGTATGCTATTGCAGATACCAGTATATTGTAATATGTATGCTATTGCAGATACCAGTATATTGTACTATGTATGCTATTGCAGATACCAGTATATTGTACTATGTATGCTATTGCAGATACCAGTATATTGTACTATGTATGCTATTGCAGATACCAGTATATTGTACTATGTATGCTATTGCAGATACCAGTATATTGTACTATGTATGCTATTGCAGATACCAGTATATTGTAATATGTATGCTATTGCAGATACCAGTATATTGTAATATGTATGCTATTGCAGATACTAGTATATTGCAATATAATATGCAATTGCAGATAAAACAGTGGATCATGTCTAAGTATTTCAGCTCATTTTTACTAAATATTATAATTTAATGAAGATACCAGTAATGTATAATGTGATATAGTGGTTGCCAATCATTGCGGCTGTGACCCTTAAAACCATTTTAATAACTTCTGTAACCCTCAGAAACAATTCTTCTATTTAGATTGCAACAAGAGGACTGGGAACCACTATTGTAATATATTATTGTACCTATCAGTACTGTATATTTTAATATTTTATTGCAGATGTCAGTACTGTATATTGTAATTTTGTATTACAGTTATCAGTGCTGGATATTGTAATAACTTATTGCAGATATCAGTACTATAAATTATTTTATTTGATTATAGATATCAGTACTGTATATTGTAATTTTTTATTACAGTTTTCAGTGCTGCATATTGTATATTTTATTGCAGGTATCAGTTCTTTATGTTGTAATAACTTATTGCAGATATCAGTACTATAAATTATTTTATTTGATTATAGATATCAGTACTGTATATTGTAATTTTTTATTACAGTTATCAGTACTGCATGTTGTATATTTTATTGCAGGTATCAGTTCTTTATGTTGTAATAACTTATTGCAGCTATCAGTACTATAAATTATTTTATTTTATTACAGATATCAGTACTGTATATTGTAATTTTTTATTACAGTTATCAGTGCTGCATATTGTATATTTTATTGCAGGTATCAGTTCTTTATGTTGTAATAACTTATTGCAGATATCAGTACTATAAATTGTTATATTTGACTACAGATATCAGTACTGTATTTTTAATTATTCTAGCTCATTCTAGCAAAATCAGATGTAAAAATTAATGACTTTTAATTCAGAGTTTGATAAAAAAAAATATATTGTCAGCTTTATTTGGAAATGAAAACAAAGTACAATTTTGCATAAAATATTTATTGATGCAAAAAATGTCAAAAGTTAAAAATTGATGTGATAATGTAATGCTTGCAGAGGTTAAATATTCCTATTCAGTCTTACAACAAACTGAAGACTGAATTATATTTTAGTTACAAACATTTCCTTGGAAACAATTAAGTAAAATTTATGATGAAATATTTTGGAGTCAACTGGATCCAAAATGTGTTTTAACTTGCAAGTTCAAATAAAATTTAGTGAACAGCAAGCACTACATTATTGCTAACCTGTAAATAATTATAAGAAATATTTTGTTTATAAAACTAAATCAAACAAAAAACAGAATTTGTTCTCTTGAAAATGTTTGAAACAGAAAACTACCTGGATCTCATCATCAGATATTATATATATAATATGTTTAGTACCTGAACTCTCAGATTAGATTACATTTAAAAATGGACACATCACTGAAATGCAAATGCATTAAAACTAATATCTATACACATTGCCCACTACATCTCCCTCTAATGGATATATAATTCTACATAATTCTATATTCAATTTCTTTTATGACCCATGGGGTTTGATTGATAACTGAGGTATATACAGTAATATATATATATATATATATATATATATAATTCTGAATATGAATATTTTACAATGTTTATTTGATGTCTACTGGATATTATAATTAGTAGATAAGAAATTCTAAGTAACGATGCTCGCTCCTGTGTAGGAATTGTACATATGTAGCCAAGAACACGATAGTAAATATACAAAATTTGTTTTGCACCTCAACACAAACACAAATACAGAAATATCAGTCAGGATTAATTAGTTATTTTTGATTAGCTGTAATAAGATTTCTTTGCTGTAGACCTACAAATGATTTAAATCTGGCAACAATATATATATATATATATATATATATATATATATATATATATATATATTAAAAATGGTGGATACATTTTGCATGATATTTTGATATTTGATTAAGTTAACTCAGAAAACTCTAATTTTCCATACAGAAATAAGACTAACATGGTCTTGAATGGTAAGAAAACATGGCTGACAGTGTCGATTATTCCATACAGAAATAAGACTAACATGGTCTTGAATGGTAAGAAAACATGGCTGACAGTGTCAATTATTCCATACAGAAATAAGACTAACATGGTCTTGAATGGTAAGAAAACATGGCTGACAGTGTCAATTATTCCATACAGAAATAAGACTAACATGGTCTTGAATGGTAAGAAAACATGGCTGACAGTGTCAATTATTCCATACAGAAATAAGACTAACATGGCCTTGAATGGTAAGAAAACATGGCCGACAGTGTTGCAGCTTTTCTGTCAGAAAAGACATCCTCCTGGTTCTCATTTATAATGCTGTGGACATTTCGCACTAACTGAGTGTTTATCTCAGATATTCCCCATCTGTATGCTTGGTCAGAGGTCAGGTCATGAGTGACTTTGTTAACCATCCATACAGTTTGAAACCTCTTATAAAATACATACATTTCATATACATCTTGGACACTTTCTGCCACAGAATGATGGATAAGGTTACTGACTGACTGTCCAATGTGTCCCATGCGGTGAGAATTAGCAGCCTTCCTAACCAGATCATTACTGTATAGCTCTGAAAGAAAGAAGGATCAACATAAGCTAAATAGTTGAAGGAAAGTTTCATTAAAACTTCACAGTGTAGAAATATAACATGAAAATGTAGATAAATAAGGTTGGGTCAGCAGTCATCAACATCTAATTTAAATGAATGGCATCTGGCTGCATCTTTTGTAATACATGTACTGTTACTGTATCTATAATTTTTGCAATTTTCATTGTGTGTCTGTGTGTGTGTGTGTGTGTATGTGTGTGTGTGATTTTGATTTTTAATGTAGTTTTCACAATTTTTCAGTCCTATTGCAATGATGTCCGCAGTGTGGGAGTTTATAGAGATGTCTAGTACAGGAGCATCATGCCGCAGACATGATGTCCCACCCAGTCACATTATCCTGACACCAGGCCAACCAGTCCTAACACTAATCTCTTAATGCTGATTGCCAAGAAATGCAACTGCATCATTTTTATAAATCTTTCATATAACTCAGCCGTGGATCAAACCCACAACCTCCTGCATCCGAGGTGGATGCTCTAACCACTATGCCACTGGAGCAGTCTGTGTGCATGGATAGGTTCTATTTTTAAATATTAAGAGTGAAAGTGTAAGATTCTGTGGGATATATAAAATAGATGCCTACATACATGTTTATGGTTTTTTATTATAATAATATTAGTGGTAAACATGATAACAAGTTTGGGTTTATTCCTTATATGATGTTGTTTATTTGCAATTCATTATGTTCATGTTATAACATCAAGTACAGTCGACTCCACTTAACTGCACATTGGTTAACTGCACACTCCGGATAACTGCATGTAATCACGCCAGTCCCGATTTTTTCCAATGCTTAAAAATGTACTGTACCATACTCCAGTTAACTGCACACTCCGGTTAACTGCACGGTCTTGTGACAGACCCGAGGGTGTGCAGTTAACCAGGGTTGACTGTAGATGTATTGTATGCTGTATTTAGATATTATTTGGAGAAAACAACATTTGTTTAGAATATTCATTGAAATTAAAACAACGGGCTCATTGGACTAAAATCTTTTTCTCAGACTACTGTGAACTATTCAAAGGAGTTCTGAACAATACCATTGTATACATCAAGACTGTTGGCAGACCAATGTATATGAGGATCTGAAATCCATTCAGAAAATATCATTCTTTTGGACTAAAATAAAACTTTTTAGGATTATTTTGGATTAAATTCATAATACTGTGGTTACATTTTCATTTTAGAACTTTGATGATTAAATTATTTGGAAATTTTTACAAAAATCGATGGTTTTGCTTTTTTCTATTGCTTAGTATATGACCATGGAGTCATAACAAGTGTTAAGTAATTTTTTTTGTAGAAAACCAGTTTTTCATGAGTTTCATTATTACTATCAACAATGTACATTTTTTTGGCATAGTCTTTTATATCCATGAAAATGAATGAAAATCACAATATGCATAAGAGCAGATTGCAGTGAGTTGATTTGGTCATTAATTAGAATCAATTACAACAATATATGGTTATATTGCACCTATCAACATGTTTGGACCTACATAAATACAACTACATGTTCTCCTCCCCCACAAAAAATAATTTTGCAGACACCCTTGAAACCATATAATTGTTACATCTTCATTTATGATGTTTTACCATACAACCAACAAAATTAAAACACAAGCATTCATTCTATGTATTACAACTGATAATTGATAACAAACTAACAAGGTAATATTTTCCTACAGAAAAAAATCAAATGCCATTTCTCATCATGCTGTTATATACTGCCCTAAAAACCTGATAACTAGATGCTTAATATGGGCATAATTATTGTGATTGTAAGTTCTCCTATCTCCCATGAAGTCAAAGTAGATTCTTTATTTTTATGCATTATAGGTAATGTACACATGTCTATCTTATGGCATATGGTTCTTCGTGTAATTATTCAGACAAATTTACTTTTATAATTTGTTTCTCAGAATAAGAAAAAATATTAAACAAATTATTTAAAAATATAAATTTTATTTTGAAGGAAATGATAATGCAGTTTGCCATCCCATTCTACAGAAGTTATTATTATGAAATAAATTCTAGATTAAATTGAAATATAAAAAAAAAAGATGGTATGCAACTGTTCTACTGACCTTGATCTGACCTTGATCTACCTGTGCATTATGCAATAGGTAATGTCAGGTCTATGCAGTTTGGAGTTCGGTAGGATTTAGATGCAATTAAAAACAGTAATGTAAAGAGTGTCAATTCTTACCTAGCATTTGTAGTTCTATAACAGCAGTTTCATGTTCCCGATTCATCCTGTTTAGAATTTTTTTACATTCATCAACTGTGGTCAACTTTATATTCTGTACATGTTCTGCAGCTGTGGTCAGCTTGTCATCCTTTACACCTTCAGCAGCTGTGGTCAGCTTGTCCTCTGTTACATGTTCAGCAGATGTGGCCATCTTTGCAAAAGAGTGAATGAACTAGAACTAATTATTTAGCACACAAATTATCCCTCCAAAATATGAGATAGCTGATCTTCAATGTAGCATTCAATCTTGTTCTTGTAGAGTGTACAATAGTTGAAAGCTTAACAGAAACGAATGTTAGATTCAGAATTCAGGATCATATATATAGTCTATTTTTTATCAGACCAATCAAGCACAAGCTGTGTTATTCACAGAAAAAGTTAATCTTTTATTTGAATATATGAGAATTAGTATACATTTGTCTATTATCCCTTAATGTAAATACAAATTTTAGATAACAATGGATCAGAAGATACTTTGATTCACTAATTAGTGAGCTGTTATGTCAAGCTGTTAATTAAGGTGAAATGTCCTGCAAGGTATGACATTAATTGGCCAAAACTTAACAAGCTATACAGTAAGCTTGTCACTTGGGATTATTAATTGTGAGTAAAATTCAGATTAATTATAGGAACTATGTGTAAACTAATTACTGATTTCCCATGTAAGTTAAAGTGTGCTATTTTTATTGTCTATTTGAAGTCTCTGAAATTTAATGTGATTTAAACAAAAAGTTGCATGATAATAATGATTTTTAGAATTTCAATAAAAGTGTCCAGAACTGCAAAAAAAATCCTAGACATTGTGAGATGTTATGATATGGAGATATGCTATAGTAAACTGTATATGCTTTCATATGATTGATTAGACATTGTGAGATGTTAAAATATGGAGATATGTTAAGTAAACTTTATATGCTTTTATATGATGTTTAGACATTGTGAGATGGATTCTTATGTGATTACCATTTTAATTAAAACTTGTGTCATCTATCTGTCACAATCTTCTCTGGTCACTTTAGATAAAGTATTAATAATAATAATAATAATAATAATAATAATAATAATAATAATAATAATAATAATTTAAAGTACATAAAGTGAGTAGATAAATCTTGTCTCTGATACTGGTAAAGTCTTGTATGTGTATCAAAATCCATTCTCAAATTAAGATGTCTAAAGTCTTGTATTGGTATTAAGTATCTAACCTGAGTAACAAAATCCATTATCAAACTAAGATGTCTAAAGTCTTGTTTTGGTATTAAGAACATAAACTGAGTATCAAAATCCATTATCAAATTAAGATGTCTAAAGTCTTGTATTGGTATTAAGTACATAAACTGTATCAAAATCCATTATCAAACTAAGATGTCTAAAGTCTTGTATTAAACTAAGATCTCAAGTCTTGTATTGATATTAAGTACATAAACTGTGTATCAATGTCCATTATTAAATTAATATGTCTCAAGTCTTGTATTGATATTAGGTACATAAACTGTGTATCAATGTCCATTATCAAATTAAGATGTCTAAAGTCTTGGATTAAACTAAGATGTCTCAAGTCTTGAATTGATATTAAGTACATAAACTGTGTATCAATGTCCATTATTAAATTAAGATGTCTTAAGTCTTGAATTGGTATTAAACTAAGATGTTTAAAGTCTTGTATTGATATTAAGTACATAAACTGTGTATCAAAATCCATTATCAAATTAAGATGTCTAAAGTCTTGTATTGATATTAAGTACATAAACTGTGTATCAAAATCCATTATCAAATTAAGATGTCTAAAGTCTTGTATTGGTATTAAGAACATAAACTGAGTATCAAAATCCATTATCAAACTAAGATGTCTAAAGTCTTGTTTTGGTATTAAGTACATAAACTGAGTATCAAAATCCATTATCAAACTAAGATGTCTAAAGTCTTGTATTAAACTAAGATCTCAAGTCTTGTATTGATATTAAGTACATAAACTGTGTATCAATGTCCATTATTAAATTAATATGTCTAAAGTCTTGTATTGGTATTAAGTACATAAACTGTGTATCAAAATCCATTATCAAATAAAGATGTCTAAAGTCTTGGATTAAACTAAGATGTCTCAAGTCTTGTATTGATATTAAGTACATAAACTGTGTATCAATGTCCATTATCAAATTAAGATGTCTAAAGTCTTGTATTGGTATTAAGAACATAAACTGAGTATCAAAATCCATTATCAAACTAAGATGTCTAAAGTCTTGTTTTGGTATTAAGTACATAAACTGTGTATCAAAATCCATTATCAAACTAAGATGTCTAAAGTCTTGTATTAAACTAAGATCTCAAGTCTTGTATTGATATTAAGTACATAAACTGTGTATCAATGTCCATTATTAAATTAATATGTCTCAAGTCTTGTATTGATATTAAGTACATAAACTGTGTATCAATGTCCATTATCAAATTAAGATGTCTAAAGTCTTGTATTGGTATTAAACTAAGATGTTTAAAGTCTTGTATTGGTATTAAGTACATAAACTGAGTATCAAAATCCATTATCAAATTAAGATGTCTAAAGTCTTGTTTTGGCATTTAGTACATAAACTGAGTATCAAAATCCATTATCAAATAAAGATGTCTAAAGTCTTGGATTAAACTAAGATGTCTCAAGTCTTGTATTGATATTAAGTACATAAACTGTGTATCAAAATCCATTATCAAACTAAGATGTCTAAAGTCTTGTATTGGTATTAAACTAAGATGTTTAAAGTCTTGTATTGGTATTAAGTACATAAACTGAGTATCAAAATCCATTATCAAATTAAGATGTCTAAAGTCTTGTTTTGGCATTAAGTACATAAACTGAGTATCAAAATCCATTATCAAATTAAGATGTCTAAAGTCTTGTATTAAACTAAGATCTCAAGTCTTATGATTTTATGATGCATGCAAGAGTTGGTTTTAATATTAATGAAACTATCAACACAGTTGTATCTTGACAGATTATATTGCATGCAAGAGTTGGTTTTAATATTAATGAAACTGTCAACACAGTTGTATCTTGACAGATTATATTGCATGCAAGAGTTGGTTTTAATATTAATGAATCTTTCAACACAGTTGTATCTTGACAGATTTTGTTGCATGTAAGAGTTGGTTTTAATATTAATGAAACTGTCAACACAGTTGTATCTTGCAGATTTTGTTGCATGTAAGAGTTGGTTTTAATATTAATGAATCTTTCAACACAGTTGTATCTTGACAGATTTTGTTGCATGTAAGAGTTGGTTTTATTATTCAGGATTCTTTCAACACATTTGTATCTTGACAGATTATATTGCATGTAAGAGTTGGTTTTAATATTAATGAAACTGTCAACACAGTTGTATCTTGACAGATTATATTGCATGCAAGAGTTGGTTTTAATATTAATGAATCTTTCAACACAGTTGTATCTTGACAGATTTTGTTGCATGTAAGAGTTGGTTTTAATATTAATGAATCTTTCAACACAGTTGTATCTTGACAGATTTTGTTGCATGTAAGAGTTTTTTTGTTGTCAAAGTAATACTTTAAGGATGGTGTAGGAAATACTGATTAAGTCTTCACAGATTTAAGGATGGTGTAGGAAATACTGATTAAGTCTTCACAGATTTAAGGATGGTGTAGGAAATACTGATTAAGTCTTCACAGATTTAAGGATGGTGTAGGAAATACTGATTAAGTCTTCACAGATTTAAGGATGGTGTAGGAAATACTGATTAAGTCTTCACAGATTTAAGGATGGTGTAGGAAATACTGATTAAGTCTTCACAGATTTAATGTGATTGAAACAATTATAGCTTTTATAATGTTTTTTTAATAACCTAGCTTTTACATGGAAGTAAGCCTTGACAGTTGTGTAAAGCAAATGTACATAATTACAACTTTAAAGTCACACACTTGAGTACATGCAGCTGTCATATACATTTTCAGTTTCATGAATGCACTTCTTGTTGATTTATTAACACAAGCTGTTTGACTGGATCCAGGATTTAATAAAATCTTCATAAAAAAGAATTAAGATTTATGATAGATTATCATGGTGATAATAGCCAATGGTGGAAGTGATGATGATGATGATGATGATGGTTATTGTCCTAATGATGATAATGATATTAACTGGTATAAACCATCACACTAATCTGTGGTTAATATCAGCCCATTCTCTCATTACAATGCACTCCATTATTACAATTTTTTTTAGGGGCACCAGACAGATGCCGCCTCCCTCCTTTGAAAACAAAAGAGAAAAACATATTCATGTAGTTATGTTTATTTTATATAAATTTTTCATCTAAAAACTTTTTATTTTTTTTTTCATTTTGAAGGGGTACTATTTCCTAATGTTTCTACAGAGTTGTTCACCTGAGTAGGTTTTATTTACCTAGACTCGGAATTCCTTCCCTAAATTATTTTTGTCGATATAATGTGATAGTATATGGACCCCTGTCCAATACGTTACCAATGCATAATATTGGGTGAAAGAGGACAAAGTAAAATTTAGTGTTCTCGTTTTATTTCCTGTTCAGAACACCATTATTTAGCACATTTTTATATTACATGATACATTGTAATGAATAATTTGTTTTATTCCCCATATATGGTGTACATGACCTGATTCTTGCTATTTATTACGTAATAACAATGGATCAAAAGATTTCTTAAGTTCTTAGTGAGTTAACTGAGTTAATGCCAAGCTGTCAAATAAAGTGAATTTGTCTTGAACAGTGATCAGCCAGGTGGTGTGACCTTAATTGGCTAAGTAGGCATACAGGTAGTTTGGGATCATTGGGATTAAAATTTAAGTGTCACCATCAGATTGATTGTGTATTCTTAAGAATTGTGTTTATTGAGTAAAGTACAACATAATTGGTGATTTCTTAAAGTTTTCAATTATTAGTTTATTTGACTTCAAATGCAAAGATAAATAAAACTATAAATTAAAACTGTATTTCTAATTAGTGCATCATTAAAATGCAGTAATTAGATGCTGTTTGGTAAATGGTGTTTTTGCTGTTTTTATATGATGCACATTTTTTATTTAAGATGATGATGTTGAAGATGCATGTTGACTGATAGTTATCTAAATATTTGAAAACCTATAGTAGCTATTCATGACTATGACATGCATACCCCCACACATGGGGATATATTTTCTGGATAGATATGTATTATGACTATCCTTGATACATTCAACAATGGAGTCTTATATGATTGCCATTTTAAATGTTATCCCTTTTTTTTAATTACAATTTGTGTCGTCACTCTGGCACACTTATTTCTTGTTGATATCACATGAACCATTTGAGATGTCATTTTGAAACAGGTCATGCATTTGTGTAATGATAAGATTTTGTGTTTCATTTAAGATTTGGCTTTCTCAATTTGGTACTTTTTATGTTTTAGCTTGTGCATGCATGTGTCTGTGTGTGTCTATCCATTAAGCCAAGAACACTCTAATCTTGAACTATTTGACAAATATTCATTACACATGGAATGCAGTTACATCATTACAAAAGAGCTTACATCACATATGAGGATCTTTTTTAATGTGGTTAATTACTTTCAGTATTACACTTCTTACTTTTATATGGTAAAGCACTTAGATCTTCTAAAGATTAGGTGCTATACAAAGTCCTCATTATTGTTATTATTATTATTATTATTAGTAGTAGTAGTAGTAGTAGTAGTAGTAGTTATATTCATTAGTAGTAGTAGTAGTAGTAGTATTTATTATATTTAGTAGTAGTAGTAGTAGTAGTAGTATTTTTATTATTTTTATTATTATTATTATCATTAATTATTAACTATTATTATTATTATTATTATTATTATTATTATTATTATTATTATTATTAAGAGGGGAGGGCTTACATATCTAAAATGATGATTGAATATTTATAGTGGTACTAGTTGATATTTAACCACCAAGATTATTTATGGAAGTGAACCTTAGTTACTTATGAAAGTAAATTAACATAGTTGCTTGAAATTAAAACCAAAGTAAATTAACATAGTTGCTTGAAATTAAAACCAAAAGTAAATTAACATAGTTTGGTTTGAATTTCAAGCAGGCATATGAGTACATGCAGATGTTCTATACATATCAATTTCAAAAATGCTTAGCACGTTGATTCATCAACCCAAGCTGTTTGCCTGGATCTTGGATGTCCTGTGAAGGTAATAACTTCAGGTTTGTCTGGATTGGACAAACATGCACAGAAATAGAGAGCAGTCTGATAAAGAATAATAGCAACAAGGCATTAAAAAATTGTGAAAGACTTCACCAGACAGAAGCAACCAAGAGTCAGTATCATTCAAGATGAAAATGGAAAATGTCTCACAGAAGCAAGTGACATTGCAGAAAGATGGACTGAGTATTTTAAAGAACTCTAAAACCATCCATCCACAGGAGACCCAGAGGTGAAAGAAGTTCTAAACTCCACAAATGATGATGATTTCCCCATTCTCAAAGAAGAGGTGGAGTCAGCAATAAGAGCACTGAAGAATGGTAAGGCAGCTGGAGTAGACAACATCCCAGCTGAACTTATCAAAAATGGTTGGGAATCAGTGATAGAGCTACTAACAAAGATCTGAAACAAGATCTAACAGACAGGCGAATGGCCAACACAGTGGACCTAGTCACTGATTATAACACTCCCCAAAAAAGGCATTCTCCAGCTGTGCCAAAATTACAGAACTATCAGTTTGATCAGCCATGCTAGTAAGGTGATGCTGAAGATCATATTGAACAGACTGAACCCACAAGCTTAAGAAATAATTGCTGAAGAACAGGCAGGATTCTGGAGTGGAAGAAGCACAACATAACAAATATTCAATCTTAGGGTTCTGTGTGAAAAGTACTCACAACATCAGCAAGATATCTATCATGTGTACATAGATTTCAAAAAGTCTTTTGACAGAGTGTGGCATGAGACATTCTGGGCCATAATGAAGAAGTACAACATGGGTCAAACGTTGACCAACACCATCAAGCAGCTGTACGCCAACGCTACCAGTGCAGTAACTGCTCAAGGTTTTATGGGGGACTGATTCAAGACAACAGTTGGAATACAGTAAGGCTGGTTCCTGTCACACACGCTTTTCAACATCTACTTAGAGCGGATCATGAGCGAAGCCTAGGAAAACCACTGTGGGACAGTTAGCATTGGAGGGCGTAACATCACCAGCCTCTGCTTTACAGATGACATTGATTGGCTGGCAGGCCTGAAGATGAGCTTGTCACCTTAGTGAAGAACCTGGATGAAACATCTTCCAGATTTGGCATGGAGATAAGTGCCGAGATGACAAAACTGATGGCAAACAGTGGCAAACAAATCTCAACCAAAATTAAAATCAGAGGACAGGAACTGGATACTGGGCCAATTCAGATATCTTAGTTCCACAATCACGGAAAAGGATCGAGAGCAGACATTTTGTCACGAGCAGCACAAACAATGGCAGCTATGTCAAAGCTAAGAACCAACTGGAGAGACGAGACTATCTGTCTGAAAACTAAAATCAGATTATTGAGCACTAGTCATCTCAATTTTTCTGTATTCATGTGAGGCCTGGACCCTGACATCAGAATTACAACAAAGAATCCAGGCACTTGAAATGAGATGCTACAGAACCATCCTTGGCATCTCTTACATGGACCACATCACAAATGAAGAAGTGCGTAACACCATCAGGCACAAAGTAGGTCATTATGAAGACCTCCTTACCACTGTCAGAAAGAGAAAGCTAAAATGGTATGTCCATGTCACTAGAGCCAACAGTCCATCAACAACAGTACTGCAGGGTAGTGTCCAAGGTGGTAGAAGGAGAAGTAGACAGAGAAAAAAAGTGGAGTGACAACATCACGGAATGGACCAGGAAACGTTTTGTGGAGACACAGGCAGTGGCACATGATCGAGACAAGTGGAGGGAAATAGTCAGATGTTCAGCAGCACAGTGCCTCAACGACCACACTAGGTCAAGTGACTGATGATGATGATAGTGTGGGTATGTTTATCTTTTTTGTGTTGTTGTTTTTGTTGTTGTTCTTTCTATTGCATCCTTGTTTGTGCTTCTCTAGTTTCTGCTTGTGTCTCTTGATTTGTCAGACATTTAAAGGGTGTATGCCCTGTCTTCTCACATCTATTACATTCTCGGTTATAGATACATCCTTTGTCCCATGATTTTGCTAAGAACACATATACATAGAATGCTGTCTTTACCTCCTTCAGTTTTTTTTTCTTCTTCTATTTATAGTATTCTTATGCCATTGTAGATTGTTGTTTGGGCGATGACCGCCAATCTGGATGCTATTACGTTTATGTTAAATTTCTTTTCTAAATGTTCCTTCTCTGCATCTAACGGAATTTCTGCAGGAATATCTAATTGGTGTAGCTCTCCTGTCTTTTTTTTTAAAATTTAAACTTTTCTTAAAATTGGTGTTGGTTATTTTTCCATGAATTTTTCCTTCCCTATGTATATCTCTCCATATGGTAATACTGTTTTTTTTTAAATGTCTTATGATGTATCCTTTGTATCCAACCTGGTTGTCTGAGTATAATCTGTTAATGTATTTTGCATTTTTAACTTTCATTTGCGTTCATCACCATATATTTGTATCAACTCCATTAAATACAGCTAAAATATTACAGTTATCTCTGATCGCGTTTGGAATTTGTGTATGTACATACATATCCGACCTCACCAGCAAGATACTTACATTCCTCTTCTGACAATCGTCTACTCCGTGTTCCCACTATGAACACGAAGTCATATGGACAACGTTCTTTTGCATACCAGGGCCCGGAGATATGGAACGAATTGCTCTTGCCAAATTAGACACAAAGACACAGTTATCCCTTTTAAGAGTGTTCTTTAAAACAACCTCACCTTTTTCGACTTTTTTATTGTTTTGTTTTTCTGTAGTCATATCATTGTAGATGCTATAAAGCGCTTAGAGCTTCTCAAGATTAGGCGGTATATAAAGTCCTTATTATTATTATTATTATTATTATTATTATTATTATTATTATTATTATTATTATAACTCTGTGTAATATAAATTATATAAACTATATCTATCTTTTTACGTCTGCCTCGAGAAAGTATTCTTCCTGGAATTGATTGTTTGTTCAGCATTACATCATCATACACTACAAGATTATTAATAAATTCATTAAGTTCACCAATGCTCGGCGCTTCATCAATATCGGTTATAAAATAATAAAATATCATCACCTTCTTGATTTAATAATTTTGCGTTCTCATTAAAGTCCTATGAACATCGTAGCATCTATGATAATCTACAGATGGTGCCACTAAATATAAATTATCTCTCTTGAGCCATCTCATTATCAAATTAAGAAACAAATTTCACTTACAGACAGGCCTATTATTATTATTATTATTATTATTATTATTATTATTATTATTATTATTATTATGATAGAATTTGGTAGCACTAGATCATGTTTGAGTGATTCTTGTTTTCGTTTCGCTGAGAAATCAATTATATCCATATCATAAATATAGGAATCTATATTGTTTACATTGTCGAGTTAAAACACCAACCAATGATTTAACCACAGTTACAACACAAAGTGGAAAAAAAGCATATGATAAAAAATGTGCAAGATGCAACGGAATTTCATTTTCTTTCAAGGAACTCCATGGGCTAAATACTATGTGAAAAACATCCTCCAGGGTATAGATAGCATGAAAATGGAACCAGACTTGATATTTGACATCACTATAGAGATCAACGAAGACCTGGAGAATATCCGATACATGAATTGATAAAGTGTGTCATATTCATGATCTAGCTTATTACAGTAAAGAATTATAACAAAGACATATCGCAGATTTGAAATTAATTTACTCGTTAAGGTCCATTTCTTAAAAATCTTTTAGAGAAGCATTATTCAGTTAGTTAGAAAGATCTGGGAAGAAAGGAAAATTATTATTCGGAGCTGGTAATTAATCAACCGATTATAAAATAATGGAATCGGTTCATTATAGCCCAAGATGATGTTGGATATTAGAGCAGCGATTAATAAACTCTCTGATGCAGCAAATGTTACACATTCTGATGAAAAATGGTTAGCGCGACAGGCAATGTGGCAAATTTATCTACCATCACCTAAACAAATTCAGTACGCGCATTTTGATGTCAGTGTTCCTAACAAATTTCATCAGGCTAATATTTTATCTTTACAAAATGATACGGTCAAAATTGGTAGACACCAATCTGTCTGTCTGTCTGTACGTGTATGTATGTATGTATGTATGTATGTATGTATGTATGTATGTATGTATGTATGTATGTATGTATGTATGTATGTATGTATGTATGTATGTACGTACGTACGTTTGTTTGATTAGAATTTTTTAACGTAGTTTTAACAATTTTTCAGTCATATCGCTACGATGTCTGCAGTGAGGCAGTTTATAGTGATGTCTACCACTGAGACATCATGCCGTAGACATGTAGCATGATGTCTCAACCAGTCATATTATCCTGACACCAGGCCGACCAGTCCTAATACTAACCTCTTAATGCTAAGTAGTTAATGGGGACTATCTAGCGTCAATGGGAAAATCCTATGTTAAACAGCTTGGGACACTCTAGCGTCAAGGGGAATTTAACATGGTGGGGACTATCTAGCGTCAAGGGGAATTTAACATTGTGGGACTATCTAGCGTCAAGGGGAATTTAACATTGTGGGACTATCTAGCGTCAAGGGGAATTTAACATTGTGGGACTATCTAGCGTCAAGGGGAATTTAACATTGTGGGACTATCTAGCGTCAAGGGGAATTTAACATTGTGGGACTATCTAGCGTCAAGGGGAATTTAACATTGTGGGTCTATCTAGCGTCAAGGGGAATTGAAAAGAGTGGGACTATATAGCGTCAAGGGAAATATAACATGGGAAATAAAACAAGGAAAAAAGGGGTGGCAATGAAAGCTACTATCTTTTCGAGACTTATGAGTGGCTCTGAAAAGAGCCTTTGGATATTTCTTCTTCTTTTATTTTCTTCCATTGTTCCACCACCTTTTGATTTTACCAATGATTCCCGTTTTCTTATTCTTTTCTTCTTCGGGAATCCAGTCGGGATGTCCCATAGCTCTAAACTTTTCCTGAACTCTCATCCATCTTAGATTGAGTAGATCAAAGTCCTCTTTTGTCTTTTTGTTCTTTTTTTCCTTTCTCTCCTTAGACCAGTTTTCTTTAATCTGGATCACCTGTTCTTCCATCACCATTCTCATCATTGCTTCTGCTTTCTTTAGCCTGTCTAGACCCCACTTCACATATTCCCACTCTATCAGATGTAATGTTTCTTCTAGAAAACACCTGACTTTGATGACATGATCAAGTGCTTGCTTCAAGTCCCCTATTCTTATATATTTTCTTTTAATACGTCTTCTTAATTTCTGGTCTTCCTCCTCTATCATACTTTCTAATAAATCTCTTGCTAATTTCAGTTGGCTTACAAAGCCATGGTTACTCTGAAATTCTTCCTCAAGTCTTTCCACTTGATATTCTGCATCAAGGATCCCAAACCAGCTGTCTCGGAGTTGGATAAACAATTCAAAATTCATCTTGATGTGTTCAAAATTGAATGGCTCCAAGGACCGACGATTGCGTATATATATCTTAAGCACGGACGTGAAAGTAATCACCCCCCTACATTCACTTGTCATATTAGATACTATTCACAAATCCTACTATATACTATCCAAAACACACCCTATACTAACCACACACACGGGGAAGCAGTCAAAAACAAATCCTACTATATACTATCCAAAACACACCCTATACTAACCACACACACGGGGAAGCAGTCAAAACAAATCCTACTATATACTATCCAAAATCACACCCTATACTAACCACACACACGGGGAAGCAGCCAAAACACACCCTATCATATACTATCCAAAATCACACCCTATACTAACCACACACACGGGGAAGCAGCCAAAAACAAATCCTACTATATACTATCCAAAATCACACCCTATACTAACCACACCCACACGGGGAAGCAGCCAAAACACACCCTATCATATACTATCCAAAATCACAACATATACCATCTAAATAGAGTCAGTGTTTATAATCACACTACTCCTCTCTCACACTCATTGGCAATTGACATAGTATTTCTTTTCTAGTTATTTGGGTAGCCCTGAGAAGGGCTGTTTTTTTTAACTTCAAAATGCACCTGGCTAATGCTGGCATCTCCCAGGTCTAGCCCCACACACACATCTCCTACTCCAATCATTCTCCCAATTCACTCTTGTGACTGGGAGTGCAGAGGGAGAATGAGTGGCTTCACTATCCCAATCTTCTGTTTGAGGGATAGTGAAAGTCTCTTCATTTCTGCCTCTATTCCGCAACCGTGGATGAGTCTGTGGTTGTTGCGTCTGAGGCAGTGGGGGCTGAACCTGTAGTGGACGAACTGGTTCTGGTGGTGAAGGTGTCCTCACCATGGGTTTGACTTCACTAGTCTGTCTCATCATGCGGTGAGGTAAGATGGGACTTTTCTTCTCCTCCTCTTCTTTCTTTTTTCTTTCCTCCTCTTCTTTTTCAATTTTGGCCTGCTCTGCTATGGCCTCCATAGCCAGTTCGTCCAGGAGACGCCTAGCATTCTCCAGATGCATTTGAAGCTCTCTTAACTTTTGAACTCTGCTCATCTTCTTTGATTCACCAACGATGGGTAGCCAGACTGACTGACTGAACTGGGTGTTTTTGAGTTGCCACCGCCCTCTAGGGGTATATGGGCAACTTTTATAGCTACCATATCGGTAGCCATTTAGGTGGGAGGGGATGTTACTCCCTCCCTTAGAAGTGCTTAATTGCACTATCAGTTAAGGCGTTCCCCTGAATTACTAAAAAGTAACTATCAGGGGAAATGAAAGCCTATATTGGGGGTGGGTAGGAATAGTACCCACACACACCCACCCCTATCATCCAATCGAGCTGTAAGTAAGGTAGCGAGGGGAAATGTTTCCTCATTTCGCTAGTAATTTTGGTGAGCGGAATCGGCAAAGGTGGAAAGGGTCCAGGTCCAGGAGGCGCGGGCGACACAGCAGCACACACAGGCCACGCAAAGAGACAGACAGCAAGGCGACGAACGCAGCATACACCTGAAACGAAAGAGCCCTACTTATTTCAAATTTAGTCCAGTTTTACTAATGGACAGACCTAAATTCCAATAATGTGTTAGCCACCTGTGCAATTATTCAAATATTAAAGTTGAAGAATTGTTATTTAACATCCTATTGTTCTAAAAATCTAGTACATAAGTGTACATAAATTAAGTCCCTAACAATTTAGAAAATTAAAATGTCTAAACGACATATAGTAGTGTAGTCAATGGTAGTTTGTTTTTAGTTATGAATTTTGCTGGAGGTACCAAAATAAGTCATATTAGCTTTTTAGGGCCACGGAATAGTTATTCAAAGAGGGGTACTCGTAACCAAATGAGTCCCCTATTATTCAGGCAAGTGAAATGGCAATGTGAAGTCACATCTTGCTCCGCAGGCACTTCTTCGGGTGTAGTAGGTGGTGGTCACAGAGTTTCTCATGTGACCTCCTATCCCTGCCATTGTTGTATCTTCTACTTTGCTGGCCTCTTGGTTGTGGAAACGTTTTCGACTTCGCATGGGTCCCCTCCACGTGCTTTGGCAGCCATCTTGGTTTTCCATGAAAAGGCATTTCTAGGTCAGCAACGTATCGATTATACAGCATTAAATCTTCTAGTGGCTGGATATTTGAAGACTAATTGGTAGTGGAGCTTTACTCTACACTACCGCTTCTACTACTCATATGGGTGTTTCTCTGTTATCACTCCTAATTGGTAGCTTTATCCATGCTATTATGCGTTCACGCATTTACACCAGATAGTCCTGCCGTCCCGGTCCTGCCTGCTCCACGTTCACCGCCTGCATGATGGATGATGAATGTGAATGAATCGAATGTGGGTAGCCAGACTGACTGACTGACTTGGTTGTTTTATAGCTGCAGCCGTCTACTAGAGACATATGTGCAGCTTTTATAGACACCATATCGGTGTCCATTTAGTTCCCTCAGGGAGGGGAAGGATGCACTCCCTCCCTTTAGGGTTTGAGTGCTTAATTGCACCATATTTCAGTCTTTGTTAGGCGTTCCCCTGAATTACTAAAAAGTAACTATCAAGGGAAATGGTAGCCTATAGAGTGGATAGGACTGGTACTACACACATCCACCCCCAGTTAAGTTCCAATCGATGTATTATTAAAGGTAGCAAGGAGAATTTTCTCACTTCGCTAGTAATGTCATGTCCGGAAGCGGCAAAGGCGGAAAGGTCCAGTTCAGGATGCTCCAAGCTCCAAGGTACTGCAATCGTCGTCCAGCACGAAGAGGGGGCGAACGCACACCCGGACCCCAATACGAAGAAACAAGAGGCACACCTTAGGTGCTTGGCTACTTTACAACCTCATGGGACATGTATCAGAGTGTATGTGCTATAAAATTGTGTTTTGTATTGTTTTGATGTTATTTATTGTGTAACATTTATTTGCAACATTGTGTTGCGGGAGCCTGATAGTCCTGGATTAAGACTACCTTATATTAACTAAGAGGGGCAGAAGTGTGTGTACGTATATGTGTGCTGTCCATGAGGCTGCATTCCCTATGACTCTATTCAATTATCCAGTTGTACTAGTGGAATTCCCTATTCGCCAATAATGTGTTAGCCACCTATGCAATTACGTCAAAACTATATAAGTTACTGAGTTTTGCAAAAACTTAACACTATATCAGCAATTAAGTACAGAATGTACTATATGAGTCGCCACCATCCTGGTGAAAAGCCCTTCTTTCGAGGGTAATTCACCCTATGAAAAAACAAAATACCTATACTATGTCAGAGTGACTGTATCAGTTGTTCACGATGGATTGTTAAAGTTGTTAATTTGGTAAGGTGTGCTCCGAAAGGATCAATTCTATATTGATATTGGTTAATCAAATGGAATTCTCATACCAATCGAGATTATGAGAATTCATGTTGTGATAACATATAACAAGAAGACGATACATAGTACAGAGTGAGAAGGGAAAAGGTTCAACATCAGCTTCCCTGAGAAATGAATTGAGTGGATACATACAGAGGTGTACTAGGCTGTACACATATATTTCTCCAGTCCAGGCTTGGAATACCCGTATCTCCACTGTTCCACTGATCTTCACCAAATCCCAAAGAATACACAAAAAAAGGGGGGAATAGATACATCACATTGACAATACAATACAACAATGACATTAGTAACACGAGTATATTAACAATATTAGTAAGCTATAAAACTAAAGGTCAGTAAAAAGTAAATAACAGCATCTTTAGTATAACATAATTGTATTAGTAAAAAATTTAATACAATATTAGTAAACAATAAATATAACAATAACATGTTAACAAAATTATCATCAATACAAACTATACTAAGATTAGCATCAATACAAACTATACTAATATTAAGAGAACAAAAACATAACAAAAATAAAATAGCCCTGAAAAGGACTGTTGTATAATCCTATGAATCTGTAGTCCGTCCTCCACGTTTTCATTGTCCTCAAGGATAGCGCCATGAACTCCATTGATATTCCTAAGCTGTCCACACTTTGTGTAAAGTTCTATTATACTTTAGAATATCAAGTGCCAATGACTTTGCTCCAACAAGAAAGTGGTGAGTAAGGTGTTAGTAATTGTTTACAGACTACAGTTCAATTTAGTAATTTATAGCGATGATCTCTGCAGAGCACCATAATGAGCGGATATAGACTCGTGAGTAACGTATCAGTTCATTATGAACTAATTTATCTATACCCACCCATATCATGCATCAATCAGAGTCACAGGCCATTGTAACTTATTTTAATTGTATGTTTTATTTAATATTTATTTTATAGCTATTCAAAAACTACATAGCGATGATCTCTGTAGAGCACCACAGTGAGCAGGTATAGACTCGTGAGTAACGTATCAGTTCATTATGAACTAATTTATCTATACCCACCCATATCATGCATCAATCAGAGTCACAGGCCATTGAAAATTGTTTTAATTGTTTGTTTTATTTATTAATTAGTTTATATCTAACCAAACCCTACATAGCGATGATCTCTGCAGAGCACCATAGTGAGCAGATATAGACTCGTGAGTAACGTATCAGTTCACTATGAACTAATGTATCTATACCCACCCATATCATGCATCAATCAGAGTCACAGGCCATTGAATTTCTTTTAATTATATTAATGTATGTTGAAACATTATTATATTTTATGCATTAGATTTGAGTTTGTAATAAAATCCATAATATAAGTAACAGTCATTTGCATATTAGGTTGATTTAGATCAAGAAGTTTTGGATATAATTTAGTTGATTTACTTATTTTCAATTTATTTTTAAGGATATTTCTATATGTGATGTTTTTAAGACATTTATTAAAGATATGATCCAAATCTTCCACTTGATTACACATAAAACAGTTAATATTGTGTGGAAATGGTCCTAAATATTTTCCAAAACTGTTAGCCAGTTTTGTTTTTCCTACCATTAGCCTATTCATTTTAATTTGCTGAGTTCTTGTCTTACCTATAGGAGTAACTTTCCTTTTAACTGTTTTCATAATGTTATAAAGTACTCTCCCTTTTATTGAGTTATTCCAGTTATTTTGCCACATATTATTTATCATATCAGTGATAAATTTATATATCTCTGTATGGCTGTAAGGAACCTGTTCTTGTGTCAATTCATTTAGTTTTTCTTTTGCTATTTGATCTGCCAAATCATTTCCTTTTATATCTATATGTGATGGCACCCATAGAAAGTCTATTTCAATATCTTGAATGCTAAGTTTGCTTATTTGATACTGAATTAAATATAGAAAAAATTTTCTGCTGTTAGAGTTGTTTGTGCTAATTGTTTTTAGAACACTTAATGAATCACTAACAATAAGAAATTTTTTTGAGGTTAATTTAGAGTGTTGTATCCATTTTAATGCCTGAAGTATAGCCCAGAACTCAACAGTGTATATGGAGCAGTAATCAGGTAGTCGCATTCCTTGTTTAACAGTGAACTCAGGAACAACCCATGATGCTGCCGTTCTTGCAGGGTCCAGCTTTTTAGACCCATCCGTATATATTTTGACATAATTTTTATATTCATTATTTAGCTTTTCATTGGCAAGCATTTTAAGATAGTGGGAGTCCTGTAATTTAATTCCTTTATCTTGTAGAGTGGTGTCTACTTTTATTGTTTTTAATCTCCATGGAATTATAATGGGATTTTTAGTTTGCTGTACATTAAATATATCAGTTGGTAAATTTGTTTTAAGACGAAGAATTTGTTTGCCAAATGAAGTGGAGTATTTGCCCCGTTTAATGAGTGGTTTAGTACATTTTTTAATTGCCTTTAAAGTAGGGTGCTCATCATTTTGGGTTGACAGTCTAGCTACATATCTTAACATGATTTCCTGTCTTCTGAGATGTAATGATGGTTCGCCAGTAAGAATTTGTAATTCTTCTGTGGAAGTAGATGGTAGTGCTTTAGTTGCAAGGAGAAGGGCTTTACGCTGAATTGAGGTAATTTTATTTAGTAAAGCTGGCGATGCTGTGGCATAAACATGACACCCATAATCGATCTTTGAACGTATCAAAGATCTATATAGGGTCATTATTGTATTTTGACAAGCACCCCAATGTGTGCCTTGGATACTTCTAATTAGATTTAGATCAAGGTTACATCTACTAATTAAGTAATTAATATGGTATTTCCATTTCATGTTTTGATCAAAATACATCCCTAGAAATTTAACTACTTTTACGAAAACTATATTTTGATTTTGGAGAGTAAGTTTAGGATATATTTTATTATAGTTAAAGGGAGAGAATACAACTGCGACTGTTTTTGTATGTGAAAATTTAAATCCCCATTTATCAGCCCAACTACCAATATTGTCTAAGGTTTGTTGTATCTCAGCAATATGTTTTTGATTATTGGGATCTCCAGCGCGCCATAGTGCACTATCATCCGCAAACTGAGATAGGTCAATATTGGAGGTAGCTAGATTTGTATCTAGATCATTAATCATGATGTTAAATAAGGTGGGGCTGAGTACGCTCCCTTGGGGTGTACCATTATCTAATACATACTTTTCAGAGTATGTTGTTCCTACTCTAGTTATAATTTTACGTTCAGTTAGAAAATCTTTGATAAAATTAAATATATTACCGGTTATACCATATTTGTTTAATTTAGTTAGTAGACCTTTAGTCCATACTAAGTCAAAAGCTTTTTCCATGTCTAAGAATACAGCAATGAGGTTTCTATTTTTTTTTTGATGATTATTAAAAGCTAATTTAATTGCTGTTTCTAATTTAATAAGTTGATCTATAGTAGATCTATTATTTCTAAAACCACATTGATTCTTGGATATGAAATTATTGATTTCTAGGTGATATTTAAGTCTATTATTTATTATTATTTCCATTATTTTACATATATTATTGGTAAGAGAGATAGGACGATATGAATTTACATCATTCCTATCTTTGTTTTGTTTTAATATTGGTACTACTACTGCTGTTTTCCATTTAATAGGTAGTTTTCCTGTCTCCCAAATTTGATTATACATATCAAGTATTATCTTAACAAATTTAAGTGGTAACTTCTTATATACTGAATATCCTATGGTATCTTCTCCAGGTGATGTATCTTTTTTGGTTTTAAGAGCTTGATACCATTCATTAATTGTAATTTTATCATTTAGATAGGACTTTTTAGTTCCCATATCTGAGAATGTATTTTTATTATTTATTTCAATTTTAGATCTATGTTCCTGAAATTCCTTAGTGTGATTTTTATTACTACTCATATCTTGGAAGTGCTTTGCTAATGAGTCAGCTTGCTCTTTGTGATTATTGGTATTATTTATTTTTGGGGTATTGTTTGTATGCTTACCCCTTATTATTCTAATTTTGTCCCAGACTTGTTTTGAGTTTGTTTTATAATCAAAGGTACTGCAATATTGTCTCCAAGTATCTTGCTTAGCTTTTTTAATAACATTTTTAAGTTCAGTTTCTATTTTTTGATATTCTTTAAAATGCTGTGTATTATTAGTACGTTTAAATTTATTAAGTGCTTTACGTTTATTTTTCCTCATTACACTAATGTCATTATTCCACCAAGGGACTCTAAGTTTAGTGGGATTACCTTTTGTTTTAGGTATTGAGGCATTAGCTGCCCTTGTTATAGCATTAATTATGTTATCATAGTAATGATCTATATTTTCATTTTTAATGCCCTCAAGTGTTTCATATTTAATATTTTGTTGAAACTTATTCCAATCTGCTTTTTGGTAGTTCCATTTTGGGATTTTATTATCAATTTGCAGTTGAGCAGAATTTTGTAATTTGGTTATTATAAGAAAATGATCACTGCCCATACTATCTTCTTGATCAACACTCCAAGATGCTAATTGAGCAAGTTTGGGAGTACATAGTGTGAGATCTAAGGCTGCTAAAGTGCCATCTGCCGGATTAAGTCTTGTTTTAGTACCATCATTGAGTAATACAAGTTTCGTTTTATTAATCCAATTTTGTACTCTTTTACCTCTATTATTTGTTGATTCACTTCCCCATGTAACATTGTAAGAATTAAAATCACCTAACACCATAGCTTCATTTTGTCCTATATGCAGTTTAAGCGCTTTCAATGCTAATTTATGAGTTAGTGCAATATCATGTCCAGGATCATAAAAGTTATATAAAATAAATTTAAACTTGCCTGTATTAATTTGCAAAGCTTGTACCTCTATTGCAGAATTATTAATTGCTTGTAGGTTAATTGGGACTATTGTTGCAGAGGGTATGTTATTATTAAGATATATAACAAGTCCCCCTCCCTGACCCTCATTCCTATGTTGAAAAAATCCAGGTGAATATCCTACAATTGTCGGTAATGTTTTAGTTTTATTTGTTATTTTAGTTTCCTGAATACAGATTAGATCTGGTTTTATTAAAGTATTAATTAGTTTTAATTTTAATTCATTAATATTAATAACTAGACTACGCGAATTCCATTGCCATATGGTTAAATTTGTGGTATTAGAGTGAGAGTTGGTTACTACTTTTGTTGTATTATTCATGTTGGTTTAATAACTTTCCTGATTTTATACCCTCCTCTACGTGTTGGATAAGGACATGGAGCCCGTTCGTGAGGGTAGATAAATAACTACTGTTTTTGTTTTGTGCGTTACTAATGTAACGACCTATTTGAGAAATAGCTAGGCCTATTGTATTTAGACCCAGATTATCTGTAAGGTCTATAGAATTTTCTGTTTGAGTTTGGCTATTAGAGGTTGTTTTATTAGTAACCTCTGTTATTTCTATAGTTTTGCCAATTACAGTTGATGTTGGAGTAGGAGTTGTCTTTTCCTGTTTTTTTGGATTTTTGGTATTTTGGTTTTGAAGATTTATTATATTTCTTGCTGTGATATAATCATAATTAGACGAGTTCATAAGGGTTATGACCTCGTTTTCAAAAATAGCAGCACTACATTTTATAGAGCTAGAGGGATGGTCTTCCTTACAATTACCACATTTAGGTTGTTCTCTTTTACACTGTCCTGTATGTGGTCCACCACAGTTTTCGCATCTATGTTTAAAGGTACAAGCGACCTTATAGTGACCCCAATGCTGGCAATTTGTACAGAATCTTACTTTATTCACAAATGACTGAGTTTTATGATATATTCCCAGAGATCCTACTTTGATTATTGCTGGTATTGGTGTTGTTGATTCAACAACCACCACAGTTTGATCTGTAGCTTTTTGATTTTTACCTATTTTGTAGATTTTAGTAACTTGATTTCCTCCTTGTGTGATTTTGTCTTTGATTTGTTGAGTGGTGCATGTTGCCATTTGGCCCTTTAATTTCATTACTGCCTTGTATTTTATTGGGTGGGTTTGTTGTTGTTGTTGTTGTTGTTTTTGCTGTTTGATTTCTCTTTGTTGTTGTTGTTGTTGTTGTTGTTGTTCCTGTTGTTTAATTTCACTTTGCTGTTGCACTTTATTTACTTTTGAACTTTTATTGTTATTGTTGTTGTGGTTGTTGATTTTGTTGTTGTTGTTGTTGATTTTGGTAACTTGAGATGTTTTAGCTTTTTTGTGCAGCTCCATAATTACTGGCATGCCGCAAAGTTTATTTATTTCCAAGAATTTTGCAACTTGAGCACGTGTGCTGCAATGCAAAATTATGTAATTTGTTTTAGGGCGTACAATTTTGCATTGCCCTGAATGAACCTTCAGTAATGCCTTAGCAATACTGATGGTTGTAAGATCAAATATTGTGCTTGTTTTGCCCTTTAGAAACACTGTCATATCCACGTTATGATAGTGTTTATTTATTTTTGTGTAATGTGAGCTGACTTGTTTTTTGTTTTCAGTTTTTGAAGAGTTTTTAGCAGGTCTTTGATATTTGGGGTTTAGCGCCTGTTTCCCCTTTCCTTGGTAAGCGGGGGGGGAGTTTTCTATATGTTGTACCGTTTTAGCTGTTTTGCTCTCTCTATTACTTGCAGATGTTTCTGGTATTTGGCTACTATGGTACAATGTAGCTTTGTCTGCTTGGATTTGACCTACTTTCCTACCAGTTTTAAGTATTTGGGCGTAGGTAAATTTTGCCTGTGTTAATTTAGTTCCGGTCTGCACAGTTTTACCCTCTATCATTTGTGTACAGCCGAGTGGTGTGGTAGTACTTTTGGCCTTATCAGATTTGGTCCCTACCTTTTGTATGGACTGAGTTTTGTCCGAGTTAGCGGAATGGGGGGTTGGTGTGTCAGAAGGCAAAGTATCGTCTAGGTTTTGAGTGGTTGAAACCTCAATGATTTTAATACCTACTGGTTTGTTTTTCTTGGTAGTGGTGTTTGTTTCATTAGCAAAATTGTCCCCTAGATTAAATCTAACGGGAGATAGGGGATTTAACTTGTCTGCCTGCTCTTTTCTTAGGCGATATTCAGGCGATTTTAAAAAGTTTAACTGTTTGATTTGGACAGGTCTCTTACTTGCCTGAGGCGTGAGGTCAATAACACCCATTTTTGTTGCCAAATTTGTTTGAATAGGCTTTGCAAGCCCACATTTGACCAAAGCTGCGAGTCTTACGTTATCTCTGTGCATTTTATACGGTGTTGGTGACGAGTTGAAGGATTTAGGTTCTAATATTTATGAATTTAAAGTACTTGTAATGAAGATGAATTAAATAATATTTAATATTTATGATTTATGATAAACTGAGTTATAGATTAACTGTAGTAGTCTGTGTTTAAATATTAGTTGTTAGGGTTTTGTTTAGAAACTAAGTCAGCGGCACTCAATTTGAACCCGTAGGTTTAACAATTTACCTTAATTCGATGTGTAGCTTAATAGAATATCCTGATAACAAATCTGTATCCTCCTTGGAAAGCTGGTTACTTGACTTGTGGAATGATATGGTACTCGCTATCCGGGATTCACTGTGAAACCGTGGCTGCCGAAAACAGGTAACAGGTTACTATAAAGCTTGAGTGAGAGATTTTCTGAGTGCTGCGACAAACACGTCTGTACAGTACAGAGCGGCGAGTGCAAGATGGAATGGTAGCCAGACTGACTGACTGACTTGGTTGTTTTATAGCTGCAGCCGTCTACTAGAGACATATGTGCAGCTTTTATAGACACCATATCGGTGTCCATTTAGTTCCCTCAGGGAGGGGAAGGATGCACTCCCTCCCTTTAGGGTTTGAGTGCTTAATTGCACCATATTTCAGTCTTTGTTAGGCGTTCCCCTGAATTACTAAAAAGTAACTATCAAGGGAAATGGTAGCCTATAGAGTGGATAGGACTGGTACTACACACATCCACCCCCAGTTAAGTTCCAATCGATGTATTATTAAAGGTAGCAAGGAGAATTTTCTCGCTTCGCTAGTAATGTCATGTCCGGAAGCGGCAAAGGCGGAAAGGTCCAGTTCAGGATGCTCCAAGCTCCAAGGTACTGCAATCGTCGTCCAGCACGAAGAGGGGGCGAACGCACACCCGGACCCTAATACGAAGAAACAAGAGGCACACCTTAGGTGCTTGGCTACTTTACAACCTCATGGGACATGTATCAGAGTGTATGTGCTATAAAGTTGTGTTTTGTATTGTTTTGATGTTATTTATTGTGTAACATTTATTTGCAACATTGTGTTGCGGGAGCCTGATAGTCCTGGATTAAGACTACCTTATATTAACTAAGAGGGGCAGAAGTGTGTGTACGTATATGTGTGCTGTCCATGAGGCTGCATTCCCTATGACTCTATTCAATTATCCAGTTGTACTAGTGGAATTCCCTATTCGCCAATAATGTGTTAGCCACCTATGCAATTACGTCAAAACTATATAAGTTACTGAGTTTTGCAAAAACTTAACACTATATCAGCAATTAAGTACAGAATGTACTATATGAGTCGCCACCGTCCTGGTGAAAAGCCCTTCTTTCGAGGGTAATTCACCCTATGAAAAAACAAAATACCTATACTATGTCAGAGTGACTGTATCAGTTGTTCACGATGGATTGTTAAAGTTGTTAATTTGGAAAGGTGTGCTCCGAAAGGATCAATTCAATATTGATATTGGTTAATCAAATGGAATTCTCATACCAATCGAGATTATGAGAATTCATGTTGTGATAACATATAACAAGAAGACGATACATAGTACAGAGTGAGAAGGGAAAAGGTTCAACATCAGCTTCCCTGAGAAATTAATTGAGTGGATACATACAGAGGTGTACTAGGCTGTACACATATATTTCTCCAGTCCAGGCTTGGAATACCCGTATCTCCACTGTTCCACTGATCTTCACCAAATCCCAAAGAATACACAAAAAAGGGGGGAATAGATACATCACATTGACAATACAATACAACAATGACATTAGTAACACGAGTATATTAACAATATTAGTAAGCTATAAAACTAAAGGTCAGTAAAAAGTAAATAACAGCATCTTTAATATAACATAATTGTATTAGTAAAAACAATTAAATACAATATTAGTAAACAATAAATACAACAATAACATGTTAACAAAATTATCATCAATACAAACTATACTAAGATTAGCATCAATACAAGCTATACTAATATTAAGAGAACAAAAACATAACAAAAATAAAATAGCCCTGAAAAGGACTGTTGTATAATCCTATGAATCTGTAGTCCGTCCTCCACGTTTTCATTGTCCTCAAGGATAGCGCCATGAACTCCATTGATATTCCTAAGCTGTCCACACTTTGTGTAAAGTTCTATTATACTTTAGAATATCAAGTGCCAATGACTTTGCTCCAACAAGAAAGTGGTGAGTAAGGTGTTAGTAATTGTTTACAGACTACAGTTCAATTTAGTAATTTATAGCGATGATCTCTGCAGAGCACCATAATGAGCGGATATAGACTCGTGAGTAACGTATCAGTTCATTATGAACTAATTTATCTATACCCACCCATATCATGCATCAATCAGAGTCACAGGCCATTGTAACTTATTTTAATTGTATGTTTTATTTAATATTTATTTTATAGCTAATCAAAAACTACATAGCGATGATCTCTGCAGAGCACCACAGTGAGCAGGTATAGACTCGTGAGTAACGTATCAGTTCATTATGAACTAATTTATCTATACCCACCCATATCATGCATCAATCAGAGTCACAGGCCATTGAAAATTGTTTTAATTGTGTATTTTATTTAATATTTAGTTTATATCTAAACAAACCCTACATAGCGATGATCTCTGCAGAGCACCATAGTGAGCAGATATAGACTCGTGAGTAACGTATCAGTTCACTATGAACTAAAGTATCTATACCCACCCATATCGCGCATCAATCAGAGTCACAGGCCATAGAATTTCTTTTAATTATATATCCTATTTCATAATTAGTTTTAGTTTAGCAATTTTTAGGATTTAACAACTTTGATTTGAGTGAAATACTATAATTAATGTTGTTTTTAATAGTGCGCTTTTTATTCGTAAGTGTACTGTAATTATACGATACGCTTTTTTCAAGGTGATATACGACATTTCGTATGGAAGTTTGGCATATTTAGGCCAGCGATGCTGATTTACAGCACAGTTGCAAAATGAATTCATTACTATGTGGGCATAGCTTCATAAGAAGGATGGAAAGATTAAGATGGCTTAGCGAAGCGTGTCAGCAGCCAAGTGATATGATTGTGAGATACGATGGCCGCCCTGGGGCATGTTGTGCAAGTTTCTTGAACCATCCACCAGTGTTGAGTCCTCTACCCCACATAATTTACCTAAAATTAGGGGAAAATGACATTGGTCAAAAGGATTCTGCCGCCATAGTGACAGATTTAATTGAAGTTTGTCATATGTGTTTGGATCGAGGTGTTAAATTTGTTTGCATGGGGAGCCTGTTGCCCCGGTTGAAACCAAGAGGGATGACCGTATCACACTACAATAGGAAGTGTAGGGACATAAACAGACGTTTGGCGAGCATTATACGGAATGAAGAGAGAGTCATATTATGTACACCCTCTGGTTTCAGGAGAAGATTTATTAGTTCTGATGGTGTTCATCTGAACAATGATGGGAACATTTGGTTCTATTCTCATGTTATATCTTCTATACTGGATGTGAATAGAAGAAATATTTCTGTATAACTCTAGTTTTTTGCATATTCAGTCCTATTTTATAATTAATTTTAATTGAAGAACTTTAATGTATGTTGAAACATTGTTATATTTTATACATTAGATTTGAGTTTGTAATAAAATCCATAATATAAGTAACAGTCATTTGCATATTAGGTTGATTTAGATCGAGAAGTTTTGGATATAATTTAGTTGATTTACTTATTTTCAATTTATTTTTAAGAATATTTCTATATGTGATGTTTTTAAGACATTTATTAAAGATATGATCCAAATCTTCCACTTGGTTACACATAAAACAGTTAATATTGTGTGGAAATGGTCCTAAATATTTTCCAAAACTGTTAGCCAGTTTTGTTTTTCCTACCATTAGCCTATTCATTTTAATTTGCTGAGTTCTTGTCTTACCTATAGGAGTAACTTTCCTTTTAACTGTTTTCATAATGTTATAAAGTACTCTCCCTTTTATTGAGTTATTCCAGTTATTTTGCCACATATTATTTATCATATCAGTAATAAATTTATATATCTCTGTATGGCTGTAAGGAACCTGTTCTTGTGTCAATTCATTTAGTTTTTCTTTTGCTATTTGATCTGCCAAATCATTTCCTTTTATATCTATATGTGATGGCACCCATAGAAAGTCTATTTCAATATCTTGAATGTTAAGTTTGCTTATTTGATACTGAAATAAATATAGAAAAAATTTTCTGCTGTTAGAGTTGTTTGTGCTAATTGTTTTTAGAACACTTAATGAATCACTAACAATAAGAAATTTTTTTGAGGTTAATTTAGAGTGTTGTATCCATTTTAATGCCTGAAGTATAGCCCAGAACTCAACAGTGTATATGGAGCAGTAATCAGGTAGTCGCATTCCTTGCTTAACAGTGAACTCAGGAATAACCCATGATGCTGCCGTTCTTGCAGGGTCTAGTTTTTTAGACCCATCCGTATATATTTTGACATAATTTTTATATTCATTATTTAGCTTTTCATTGGCAAGCATTTTAAGATAATGGGAGTCCTGTAATTTATTTCCTTTATCTTGTAGAGTGGTGTCTACTTTTATTGTTTTTAATCTCCATGGAATTATAATGGGATTTTTAGTTTGCTGTACATTAAATATATCAGTTGGTAAATTTGTTTTAAGACGAAGAATTTGTTTGCCAAATGAAGTGGAGTATTTGCCCCGTTTAATGAGTGGTTTAGTACATTTTTTAATTGCCTTTAAAGTAGGGTGCTCATCATTTTGGGTTGACAGTCTAGCTACATATCTTAACATGATTTCCTGTCTTCTGAGTTGTAATGATGGTTCGCCAGTAAGAATTTGTAATTCTTCTGTGGAAGTAGATGGTAATGCTTTAGTTGCAAGGAGAAGGGCTTTACGCTGAATTGAGGTAATTTTATTTAGTAAAGCTGGCGATGCTGTGGCATAAACATGACACCCATAATCGATCTTTGAACGTATCAAAGATCTATATAGGGTCATTATTGTATTTTGACAAGCACCCCAATGTGTGCCTTGGATACTTCTAATTAGATTTAGATCAAGGTTACATCTACTAATTAAGTAATTAATATGGTATTTCCATTTCATGTTTTGATCAAAATACATCCCTAGAAATTTAACTACTTTTACGAAAACTATATTTTGATTTTGGAGAGTAAGTTTAGGATATATTTTATTATAGTTAAAGGGAGAGAATACAACTGCGACTGTTTTTGTATGTGAAAATTTAAATCCCCATTTATCAGCCCAACTACCAATATTGTCTAAAGTTTGTTGTATCTCAGCAATATGTTTTTGATTATTGGGATCTCCAGCGCGCCATAGTGCACTATCATCCGCAAACTGAGATAGGTCAATATTAGAGTTAGCTAGATTTGTATCTAGATCATTAATCATGATGTTAAATAAGGTAGGGCTGAGTACGCTCCCTTGGGGTGTACCATTATCTAATACATATTTTTCAGAGTATGTTGTTCCTACTCTAGTTATAATTTTACGTTCAGTTAGAAAATCTTTAATAAAATTAAATATATTACCGGTTATACCATATTTGTTTAATTTAGTTAGTAGACCTTTAGTCCATACTAAGTCAAAAGCTTTTTCCATGTCTAAGAATACAGCAATGAGGTTTCTATTTTTTTTTTGATGATTATTAAAAGCTAATTTAATTGCTGTTTCTAATTTAATAAGTTGATCTATAGTAGATCTATTATTTCTAAAACCACATTGATTCGTGGATATGAAATTGTTGATTTCTAGGTGATATTTAAGTCTATTATTTATTATTATTTCCATTATTTTACATATATTATTAGTAAGAGAGATAGGACGATATGAATTTACATCATTCCTATCTTTGTTTTGTTTTAATATTGGTACTACTACTGCTGTTTTCCATTTAATAGGTAGTTTTCCTGTCTCCCAAATTTGATTATACATATCAAGTATTATCTTAACAAATTTAAGTGGTAACTTCTTATATACTGAATATCCTATGGTATCTTCTCCAGGTGATGTATCTTTTTTGGTTTTAAGAGCTTGATACCATTCATTAATTGTAATTTTATCATTTAGATAGGACTTTTTAGTTCCCATATCTGAGAATGTATTTTTATTATTTATTTCAATTTTAGATCTATGTTCCTGAAATTCCTTAGTGTGATTTTTATTACTACTCATATCTTGGAAGTGCTTTGCTAACGAGTCAGCTTGCTCTTTGTGATTATTGGTATTATTTATTTTTGGGGTATTGTTAGTATGCTTACCCCTTATTATTCTAATTTTGTCCCAGACTTGTTTTGAATTTGTTTTATAATCAAAGGTACTGCAATATTGTCTCCAAGTATCTTGCTTAGCTTTTTTAATAACATTTTTAAGTTCAGTTTCTATTTTTTGATATTCTTTAAAATGCTGTGTATTATTAGTACGTTTAAATTTATTAAGTGCTTTACGTTTATTTTTCCTCATTACACTAATGTCATTATTCCACCAAGGGACTCTAAGTTTAGTGGGATTACCTTTTGTTTTAGGTATTGAGGCATTAGCTGCCCTTGTTATAGCATTAATTATGTTATCATAGTAATGATCTATATTTTCATTTTTAATGCCCTCAAGTGTTTCATATTTAATATTTTGTTGAAACTTATTCCAATCTGCTTTTTGGTAGTTCCATTTTGGGATTTTATTATCAATTTGCAGTTGAGCAGAATTTTGTAATTTGGTTATTATAAGAAAATGATCACTGCCCATACTATCTTCTTGATCAACACTCCAAGATGCTAATTGAGCAAGTTTGGGAGTACATAGTGTGAGATCTAAGGCTGCTAAAGTGCCATCTGCCGGATTAAGTCTTGTTTTAGTACCATCATTGAGTAATACAAGTTTCGTTTTATTAATCCAATTTTGTACTCTTTTACCTCTATTATTTGTTGATTCACTTCCCCATGTAACATTGTAAGAATTAAAATCACCTAACACCATAGCTTCATTTTGTCCTATATGCAGTTTAAGCGCTTTCAATGCTAATTTATGAGTTAGTGCAATATCATGTCCAGGATCATAAAAGTTATATAAAATAAATTTAAACTTGCCTGTATTAATTTGCAAAGCTTGTACCTCTATTGCAGAATTATTAATTGCTTGTAGGTTAATTGGGACTATTGTTGCAGAGGGTATGTTATTATTAAGATATATAACAAGTCCCCCTCCCTGACCCTCATTCCTATGTTGAAAATATCCAGGTGAATATCCTACAATTGTCGGTAATGTTTTAGTTTTATTTGTTATTTTAGTTTCCTGAATACAGATTAGATCTGGTTTTATTAAAGTATTAATTAGTTTTAATTTTAGTTCATTAATATTAATAACTAGGCTACGCGAATTCCATTGCCATATGGTTAAATTTGTGGTATTAGAGTGAGAGTTGGTTACTACTTTTGTTGTATTATTCATGTTGGTTTAATAACTTTCCTGATTTTATACCCTCCTCTACGTGTTGGATAAGGACATGGAGCCCGTTCGTGAGGGTAGATAAATAACTACTGTTTTTGTTTTGTGCGTTACTAATGTAACGACCTATTTGAGAAATAGCTAGGCCTATTGTATTTAGACCCAGATTATCTGTAAGGTCTATAGAATTTTCTGTTTGAGTTTGGCTATTAGAGGTTGTTTTATTAGTAACCTCTGTTATTTCTATAGTTTTGCCAATTACAGTTGATGTTAGAGTAGGAGTTGTCTTTTCCTGTTTTTTTGGATTTTTGGTATTTTGGTTTTGAAGATTTATTATATTTCTTGCTGTGATATAATCATAATTAGACGAGTTCATAAGGGTTATGACCTCGTTTTCAAAAATAGCAGCACTACATTTTATAGAGCTAGAGGGATGATCTTCTTTACAATTACCACATTTAGGTTGTTCTCTTTTACACTGTCCTGTATGTGGTCCACCACAGTTTTCGCATCTATGTTTAAAGGTACAAGCGACCTTATAGTGACCCCAATGCTGGCAATTTGTACAGAATCTTACTTTATTCACAAATGACTGAGTTTTATGATATATTCCCAGAGATCCTACTTTGATTATTGCTGGTATTGGTGTTGATGATTCAACAACCACCACAGTTTGATCTGTAGCTTTTTGATTTTTACCTATTTTGTAGATTTTAGTAACTTGATTTCCTCCTTGTGTGATTTTGTCTTTGATTTGTTGAGTGGTGCATGTTGCCATTTGGCCCTTTAATTTCATTACTGCCTTGTATTTTATTGGGTGGGTTTGTTGTTGTTGTTGTTTTTGCTGTTTGATTTCTCTTTGTTGTTGTTGTTGTTGTTGTTGTTCCTGTTGTTTAATTTCACTTTGCTGTTGCACTTTATTTACTTTTGGAGTTTTATTGTTATTGTTGTTGTGGTTGTTGATTTTGTTGTTGTTGTTGATTTTGGTAACTTGAGATGTTTTAGCTTTTTTGTGCAGCTCCATAATTACTGGCATGCCGCAAAGTTTATTTATTTCCAAAAATTTTGCAACTTGAGCACGTGTGCTGCAATGCAATATTATGTAATTTGTTTTAGGGCGTACAATTTTGCATTGCCCTGAATGAACCTTCAGTAATGCCTTAGCAATACTGATGGTTGTGAGATCAAATATTGTGCTTGTTTTGCCCTTTAGAAACACTGTCATATCCACGTTATGATAGTGTTTATTTATTTTTGTGTAATGTGAACTGACTTGTTTTTTGTTTTCAGTTTTTGAAGAGTTTTTAGCAGGTCTTTGATATTTGGGGTTTAGCGCCTGCTTCCCCTTTCCTTGGTAAGCGGGGGGGGAGTTTTCTATATGTTGTACCGTTTTAGCTGTTTTGCTCTCTCTATTACTTGCAGATGTTTCTGGTATTTGGCTACTATGGTACAATGTAGCTTTGTCTGCTTGGATTTGACCTACTTTCCTACCAGTTTTAAGTATTTGGGCGTAGGTAAATTTTGCCTGTGTTAATTTAGTTCCGGTCTGCACAGTTTTACCCTCTATCATTTGTGTACAGCCGAGTGGTGTGGTAGTACTTTTGGCCTTATCAGATTTAGTCCCTACCTTTTGTATGGACTGAGTTTTGTCCGAGTTAGCGGAATGGGGGGTTGGTGTGTCAGAGGGCAAAGTATCGTCTAGATTTTGAGTGGTTGAAACCTCAATGATTTTAATACCTACTGGTTTGTTTTTCTTGGTAGTGGTGTTTGTTTCATTAGCAAAATTGTCCCCTAGATTAAATCTAACGGGAGATAGGGGATTTAACTTGTCTGCCTGCTCTTTTCTTAGGCGATATTCAGGCGATTTTAAAAAGTTTAACTGTTTGAGTTGGACAGGTCTCTTACTTGCCTGAGGCGTGAGGTCAATAACACCCATTTTTGTTGCCAAATTTGTTTGAATAGGCTTTGCAAGCCCACATTTGACCAAAGCTGCGAGTCTTACGTTATCTCTGTGCATTTTATACTGTGTTGGTGAAGAGTTGAAGGATTTAGGTTCTAATATTTATGAATTTAAAGTACTTGTAATGAAGATGAATTAAATAATATTTAATATTTATGATTTATGATAAACTGAGTTATAGATTAACTGTAGTAGTCTGTGTTTAAATATTAGTTGTTAGGGTTTTGTTTGGAAACTAAGTCAGCGGCACTCAATTTGAACCCGTAGGTTTAACAATTTACCTTAATTCGATGTGTAGCTTAATAGAATATCCTGATAACAAATCTGTATCCTCCTTGGAAAGCTGGTTACTTGACTTGTGGAATGATATGGTATTCGCTATCCGGGATTCACTGTGAAACCGTGGCTGCCGAAAACAGGTAACAGGTTACTATAAAGCTTGAGTGAGAGATTTTCTGAGTGCTGCGACAAACACGTCTGTACAGTACAGAGCGGCGAGTGCAAGTCATGATGGGTAGCCAGACTGACTTGGTTGTTTTATAGCTGCAGCCGTCTACTAGAGACATATGTGCAGCTTTTATAGACACCATATCGGTGTCCATTTAGTTCCTTCAGGGAGGGGAAGGATGCACTCCCTCCCTTTAGGGTTTGAGTGCTTAATTGCACCATATTTCAGTCTTTGTTAGGCGTTCCCCTGAATTACTAAAAAGTAACTATCAAGGGAAATGGTAGCCTATAGAGTGGATAGGACTGGCACTACACACATCCACCCCCAGTTAAGTTCCAATCGATGTATTATTAAAGGTAGCAAGGAGAATTTTCTCACTTCGCTAGTAATGTCATGTCCGGAAGCGGCAAAGGCGGAAAGGTCCAGTTCAGGAGGCTCCAAGCTCCAAGGTACTGCAATCGTCGTCCAGCACGAAGAGGGGGCGAACGCACACCCGGACCCCAATACGAAGAAACAAGAGGCACACCTTAGGTGCTTGGCTACTTTACAACCTCATGGGACATGTATCAGAGTGTATGTGCTATAAAGTTGTGTTTTGTATTGTTTTGATGTTATTTATTGTGTAACATTTATTTGCAACATTGTGTTGCGGGAGCCTGATAGTCCTGGATTAAGACTACCTTATATTAACTAAGAGGGGCAGAAGTGTGTGTACGTATATGTGTGCTGTCCATGAGGCTGCATTCCCTATGACTCTATTCAATTATCCAGTTGTACTAGTGGAATTCCCTATTCGCCAATAATGTGTTAGCCACCTATGCAATTACGTCGAAACTATGTAAGTTACTGAGTTTTGCAAAAACTTAACACTATATCAGCAATTAAGTACAGAATGTACTATATGAGTCGCCACCGTCCTGGTGAAAAGCCCTTCTTTCGAGGGTAATTCACCCTATGAAAAAACAAAATACCTATACTATGTCAGAGTGACTGTATCAGTTGTTCACGATGGATTGTTAAAGTTGTTAATTTGGTAAGGTGTGCTCCGAAAGGATCAATTCAATATGGATATTGGTTAATCAAATGGAATTCTCGTACCAATCGAGATTATGAGAATTCATGTTGTAATAACATATAACAAGAAGACGATACATAGTACAGAGTGAGAAGGGAAAAGGTTCAACATCAGCTTCCCTGGGAAATTAATTGAGTGGATACATACAGAGGTGTACTAGGCTGTACACATATATTTCTCCAGTCCAGGCTTGGAATACCCGTATCTCCACTGTTCCACTGATCTTCACCAAATCCCAAAGAATAACAAAAAGGGGGGAATAGATACATCACATTGACAATACAATACAACAATGACATTAGTAACACGAGTATATTAACAATATTAGTAAGCTATAAAACTAAAGGTCAGTAAAAAGTAAATAACAGCATCTTTAGTATAACATAATTGTATTAGTAAAAAATTTAATACAATATTAGTAAACAATAAATATAACAATAACATGTTAACAAAATTATCATCAATACAAACTATACTAAGATTAGCATCAATACAAACTATACTAATATTAAGAGAACAAAAACATAACAAAAATAAAATAGCCCTGAAAAGGACTGTTGTATAATCCTATGAATCTGTAGTCCGTCCTCCACGTTTTCATTGTCCTCAAGGATAGCGCCATGAACTCCATTGATATTCCTAAGCTGTCCACACTTTGTGTAAAGTTCTATTATACTTTAGAATATCAAGTGCCAATGACTTTGCTCCAACAAGAAAGTGGTGAGTAAGGTGTTAGTAATTGTTTACAGACTACAGTTCAATTTAGTAATTTATAGCGATGATCTCTGCAGAGCACCATAATGAGCGGATATAGACTCGTGAGTAACGTATCAGTTCATTATGAACTAATTTATCTATACCCATCCATATCATGCATCAATCAGAGTCACAGGCCATTGTAACTTATTTTAATTGTATGTTTTATTTAATATTTATTTTATAGCTAATCAAAAACTACATAGCGATGATCTCTGTAGAGCACCACAGTGAGCAGGTATAGACTCGTGAGTAACGTATCAGTTCATTATGAACTAATTTATCTATACCCACCCATATCATGCATCAATCAGAGGGTAGCCAGACTGATGAGTCAGACTGACTGACTTGGTTGTTTTATAGCTGCAGCCGTCTACTAGAGACATATGTGCAGCTTTTATAGACACCATATCGGTGTCCATTTAGTTCCCTCAGGGAGGGGAAAGATGCACTCCCTCCCTTTAGGGTTTGAGTGCTTAATTGCACCATATTTCAGTCTTTGTTAGGCGTTCCCCTGAATTACTAAAAAGTAACTATCAAGGGAAATGGTAGCCTATAGAGTGGATAGGACTGGTACTACACACATCCACCCCCAGTTAAGTTCCAATCGATGTATTATTAAAGGTAGCAAGGAGAATTTTCTCACTTCGCTAGTAATGTCATGTCCGGAAGCGGCAAAGGCGGAAAGGTCCAGTTCAGGGGGCTCCAAGCTCCAAGGTACTGCAATCGTCGTCCAGCACGAAGAGGGGGCGAACGCACACCCGGACCCCAATACGAAGAAACAAGAGGCACACCTTAGGTGCTTGGCTACTTTACAACCTCATGGGACATGTATCAGAGTGTATGTGCTATAATTGTGTTTTGTATTGTTTTGATGTTATTTATTGTGTAACATTTATTTGCAACATTGTGTTGCGGGAACCTGATAGTCCTGGATTAAGACTACCTTATATTAACTAAGAGGGGCAGAAGTGTGTGTACGTATATGTGTGCTGTCCATGAGGCTGCATTCCCTATGACTCTATTCAATTATCCAGTTGTACTAGTGGAATTCCCTATTCGCCAATAATGTGTTAGCCACCTATGCAATTACGTCAACACTATATAAGTTACTGAGTTTTGCAAAAACTTAACACTATATCAGCAATTAAGTACAGAATGTACTATATGAGTCGCCACCGTCCTGGTGAAAAGCCCTTCTTTCGAGGGTAATTCACCCTATGAAAAAACAAAATACCTATACTATGTCAGAGTGACTGTATCAGTTGTTCACGATGGATTGTTAAAGTTGTTAATTTGGTAAGGTGTGCTCCGAAAGGATCAATTCAATATTGATATTGGTTAATCAAATGGAATTCTCATACCAATCGAGATTATGAGAATTCATGTTGTGATAACATATAACAAGGAGACGATACATAGTACAGAGTGAGAAGGGAAAAGGTTCAACATCAGCTTCCCTGAGAAATGAATTGAGTGGATACATACAGAGGTGTACTAGGCTGTACACATATATTTCTCCAGTCCAGGCTTGGAATACCCGTATCTCCACTGTTCCACTGATCTTCACCAAATCCCAAAGAATACACAAAAAAAAGGGGGGAATAGATACATCACATTGACAATACAATACAACAATGACATTAGTAACACGAGTATATTAACAATATTAGTAAGCTATAAAACTAAAGGTCAGTAAAAAGTAAAAACAGCATCTTTAGTATAACATAATTGTATTAGTAAAAAATTGAATACAATATTAGTAAACAATAAATATAACAATAACATGTTAACAAAATTATCATCAATACAAACTATACTAAGATTAGCATCAATACAAACTATACTAATATTAAGAGAACAAAAACATAACAAAAATAAAATAGCCCTGAAAAGGACTGTTGTATAATCCTATGAATCTGTAGTCCGTCCTCCACGTTTTCATTGTCCTCAAGGATAGCGCCATGAACTCCATTGATATTCCTAAGCTGTGCACACTTGGTGTAAAGTTCTATTATACTTTAGAATATCAAGTGCCAATGACTTTGCTCCAACAAGAAAGTGGTGAGTAAGGTGTTAGTAATTGTTTACAGACTACAGTTCAATTTAGTAGTTTATAGCGATGATCTCTGCAGAGCACCATAATGAGCGGATATAGACTCGTGAGTAACGTATCAGTTCATTATGAACTAATTTATCTATACCCACCCATATCATGCATCAATCAGAGTCACAGGCCATTGTAACTTATTTTAATTGTATGTTATATTTAATATTTATTTTATAGCTAATCAAAAACTACATAGCGATGATCTCTGTAGAGCACCACAGTGAGCAGGTATAGACTCGTGAGTAACGTATCAGTTCATTATGAACTAATTTATCTATACCCACCCATATCATGCATCAATCAGAGTCACAGGCCATTGAAAATTGTTTTAGTTGTGTGTTTTATTTGTTAATTAGTTTATATCTAACCAAACCCTACATAGCGATGATCTCTGCAGAGCACCATAGTGAGCAGATATAGACTCGTGAGTAACGTATCAGTTCACTATGAACTAATGTATCTATACCCACCCATATCATGCATCAATCAGAGTCACAGGCCATTGAATTTCTTTTAATTATATTAATGTATGTTGAAACATTATTATATTTTATGCATTAGATTTGAGTTTGTAATAAAATCCATAATATAAGTAACAGTCATTTGCATATTAGGTTGATTTAGATCAAGAAGTTTTGGATATAATTTAGTTGATTTACTTATTTTCAATTTATTTTTAAGGATATTTCTATATGTGATGTTTTTAAGACATTTATTAAAGATATGATCCAAATCTTCCACTTGGTTACACATAAAACAGTTAATGTTGTGTGGAAATGGTCCTAAATATTTTCCAAAACTGTTAGCCAGTTTTGTTTTTCCTACCATTAGCCTATTCATTTTAATTTGCTGAGTTCTTGTCTTACCTATAGGAGTAACTTTCCTTTTAACTGTTTTCATATTGTTATAAAGTACTCTCCCTTTTATTGAGTTATTCCAGTTATTTTGCCACATATTATTTATCATATCAGTAATAAATTTATATATCTCTGTATGGCTGTAAGGAACCTGTTCTTGTGTCAATTCATTTAGTTTTTCTTTTGCTATTTGATCTGCCAAATCATTTCCTTTTATATCTATATGTGATGGCACCCATAGAAAGTCTATTTCAATATCTTGAATGCTAAGTTTGCTTATTTGATACTGAATTAAATATAGAAAAAATTTTCTGCTGTTAGAGTTGTTTGTGCTAATTGTTTTTAGAACACTTAATGAATCACTAACAATAAGAAATTTTTTTGAGGTTAATTTAGAGTGTTGTATCCATTTTAATGCCTGAAGTATAGCCCAGAACTCAACAGTGTATATGGAGCAGTAATCAGGTAGTCGCATTCCTTGTTTAACAGTGAACTCAGGAACAACCCATGATGCTGCCGTTCTTGCAGGGTCCAGCTTTTTAGACCCATCCGTATATATTTTGACATAATTTTTATATTCATTATTTAGCTTTTCATTGGCAAGCATTTTAAGATAGTGGGAGTCCTGTAATTTAATTCCTTTATCTTGTAGAGTGGTGTCTACTTTTATTGTTTTTAATCTCCATGGAATTATAATGGGATTTTTAGTTTGCTGTACATTAAATATATCAGTTGGTAAATTTGTTTTAAGACGAAGAATTTGTTTGCCAAATGAAGTGGAGTATTTGCCCCGTTTAATGAGTGGTTTAGTACATTTTTTAATTGCCTTTAAAGTAGGGTGCTCATCATTTTGGGTTGACAGTCTAGCTACATATCTTAACATGATTTCCTGTCTTCTGAGATGTAATGATGGTTCGCCAGTAAGAATTTGTAATTCTTCTGTGGAAGTAGATGGTAGTGCTTTAGTTGCAAGGAGAAGGGCTTTACGCTGAATTGAGGTAATTTTATTTAGTAAAGCTGGCGATGCTGTGGCATAAACATGACACCCATAATCGATCTTTGAACGTATCAAAGATCTATATAGGGTCATTATTGTATTTTGACAAGCACCCCAATGTGTGCCTTGGATACTTCTAATTAGATTTAGATCAAGGTTACATCTACTAATTAAGTAATTAATATGGTATTTCCATTTCATGTTTTGATCAAAATACATCCCTAGAAATTTAACTACTTTTACGAAAACTATATTTTGATTTTGGAGAGTAAGTTTAGGATATATTTTATTATAGTTAAAGGGAGAGAATACAACTGCGACTGTTTTTGTATGTGAAAATTTAAATCCCCATTTATCAGCCCAACTACCAATATTGTCTAAGGTTTGTTGTATCTCAGCAATATGTTTTTGATTATTGGGATCTCCAGCGCGCCATAGTGCACTATCATCCGCAAACTGAGATAGGTCAATATTGGAGGTAGCTAGATTTGTATCTAGATCATTAATCATGATGTTAAATAAGGTGGGGCTGAGTACGCTCCCTTGGGGTGTACCATTATCTAATACATACTTTTCAGAGTATGTTGTTCCTACTCTAGTTATAATTTTACGTTCAGTTAGAAAATCTTTGATAAAATTAAATATATTACCGGTTATACCATATTTGTTTAATTTAGTTAGTAGACCTTTAGTCCATACTAAGTCAAAAGCTTTTTCCATGTCTAAGAATACAGCAATGAGGTTTCTATTTTTTTTTTGATGATTATTAAAAGCTAATTTAATTGCTGTTTCTAATTTAATAAGTTGATCTATAGTAGATCTATTATTTCTAAAACCACATTGATTCTTGGATATGAAATTGTTGATTTCTAGGTGATATTTAAGTCTATTATTTATTATTATTTCCATTATTTTACATATATTATTGGTAAGAGAGATAGGACGATATGAATTTACATCATTCCTATCTTTGTTTTGTTTTAATATTGGTACTACTACTGCTGTTTTCCATTTAATAGGTAGTTTTCCTGTCTCCCAAATTTGATTATACATATCAAGTATTATCTTAACAAATTTAAGTGGTAACTTCTTATATACTGAATATCCTATGGTATCTTCTCCAGGTGATGTATCTTTTTTGGTTTTAAGAGCTTGATACCATTCATTAATTGTAATTTTATCATTTAGATAGGACTTTTTAGTTCCCATATCTGAGAATGTATTTTTATTATTTATTTCAATTTTAGATCTATGTTCCTGAAATTCCTTAGTGTGATTTTTATTACTACTCATATCTTGGAAGTGCTTTGCTAATGAGTCAGCTTGCTCTTTGTGATTATTGGTATTATTTATTTTTGGGGTATTGTTAGTATGTTTACCCCTTATTATTCTAATTTTGTCCCAGACTTGTTTTGAGTTTGTTTTATAATCAAAGGTACTGCAATATTGTCTCCAAGTATCTTGCTTAGCTTTTTTAATAACATTTTTAAGTTCAGTTTCTATTTTTTGATATTCTTTAAAATGCTGTGTATTATTAGTACGTTTAAATTTATTAAGTGCTTTACGTTTATTTTTCCTCATTACACTAATGTCATTATTCCACCAAGGGACTCTAAGTTTAGTGGGATTACCTTTTGTTTTAGGTATTGAGGCATTAGCTGCCCTTGTTATAGCATTAATTATGTTATCATAGTAATGATCTATATTTTCATTTTTAATGCCCTCAAGTGTTTCATATTTAATATTTTGTTGAAACTTATTCCAATCTGCTTTTTGGTAGTTCCATTTTGGGATTTTATTATCAATTTGCAGTTGAGCAGAATTTTGTAATTTGGTTATTATAAGAAAATGATCACTGCCCATACTATCTTCTTGATCAACACTCCAAGATGCTAATTGAGCAAGTTTGGGAGTACATAGTGTGAGATCTAAGGCTGCTAAAGTGCCATCTGCCGGATTAAGTCTTGTTTTAGTACCATCATTGAGTAATACAAGTTTCGTTTTATTAATCCAATTTTGTACTCTTTTACCTCTATTATTTGTTGATTCACTTCCCCATGTAACATTGTAAGAGTTAAAATCACCTAACACCATAGCTTCATTTTGTCCTATATGCAGTTTAAGCGCTTTCAATGCTAATTTATGAGTTAGTGCAATATCATGTCCAGGATCATAAAAGTTATATAAAATAAATTTAAACTTGCCTGTATTAATTTGCAAAGCTTGTACCTCTATTGCAGAATTATTAATTGCTTGTAGATTAATTGGGACTATTGTTGCAGAGGGTATGTTATTATTAAGATATATAACAAGTCCCCCTCCCTGACCCTCATACCTATGTTGAAAAAATCCAGGTGAATATCCTACAATTGTCGGTAATGTTTTAGTTTTATTTGTTATTTTAGTTTCCTGAATACAGATTAGATCTGGTTTTATTAAAGTATTAATTAGTTTTAATTTTAATTCATTAATATTAATAACTAGACTACGCGAATTCCATTGCCATATGGTTAAATTTGTGGTATTAGAGTGAGAGTTGGTTACTACTTTTGTTGTATTATTCATGTTGGTTTAATAACTTTCCTGATTTTATACCCTCCTCTACGTGTTGGATAAGGACATGGAGCCCGTTCGTGAGGGTAGATAAATAACTACTGTTTTTGTTTTGTGCGTTACTAATGTAACGACCTATTTGAGAAATAGCTAGGCCTATTGTATTTAGACCCAGATTATCTGTAAGGTCTATAGAATTTTCTGTTTGAGTTTGTCTATTAGAGGTTGTTTTATTATTAACCTCTGTTATTTCTATAGTTTTGCCAATTACAGTTGATGTTGGAGTAGGAGTTGTCTTTTCCTGTTTTTTTGGATTTTTGGTATTTTGGTTTTGAAGATTTATTATATTTCTTGCTGTGACATAATCATAATTAGACGAGTTCATAAGGGTTATGACCTCGTTTTCAAAAATAGCAGCACTACATTTTATAGAGCTAGAGGGATGATCTTCCTTACAATTACCACATTTAGGTTGTTCTCTTTTACACTGTCCTGTATGTGGTCCACCACAGTTTTCGCATCTATGTTTAAAGGTACAAGCGACCTTATAGTGACCCCAATGCTGGCAATTTGTACAGAATCTTACTTTATTCACAAATGACTGAGTTTTATGATATATTCCCAGAGATCCTACTTTGATTATTGCTGGTATTGGTGTTGTTGATTCAACAACCACCACAGTTTGATCTGTAGCTTTTTGATTTTTACCTATTTTGTAGATTTTAGTAACTTGATTTCCTCCTTGTGTGATTTTGTCTTTGATTTGTTGAGTGGTGCATGTTGCCATTTGGCCCTTTAATTTCATTACTGCCTTGTATTTTATTGGGTGGGTTTGTTGTTGTTGTTGTTGTTGTTTTTGCTGTTTGATTTCTCTTTGTTGTTGTTGTTGTTGTTGTTGTTCCTGTTGTTTAATTTCACTTTGCTGTTGCACTTTATTTACTTTTGGAGTTTTATTGTTATTGTTGTTGTGGTTGTTAATTTTGTTGTTGTTGTTGTTGATTTTGGTAACTTGAGATGTTTTAGCTTTTTTGTGCAGCTCCATAATTACTGGCATGCCGCAAAGTTTATTTATTTCCAAAAATTTTGCAACTTGAGCACGTGTGCTGCAATGCAAGATTATGTAATTTGTTTTAGGGCGTACAATTTTGCATTGCCCTGAATGAACCTTCAGTAATGCCTTAGCAATACTGATGGTTGTGAGATCAAATATTGTGCTTGTTTTGCCCTTTAGAAACACTGTCATATCCACGTTATGATAGTGTTTATTTATTTTTGTGTAATGTGAGCTGACTTGTTTTTTGTTTTCAGTTTTTGAAGAGTTTTTAGCAGGTCTTTGATATTTGGGGTTTAGCGCCTGCTTCCCCTTTCCTTGGTAAGCGGGGGGGGGAGTTTTCTATATGTTGTACCGTTTTAGCTGTTTTGCTCTCTCTATTACTTGCAGATGTTTCTGGTATTTGGCTACTATGGTACAATGTAGCTTTGTCTGCTTGGATTTGACCTACTTTCCTACCAGTTTTAAGTATTTGGGCGTAGGTAAATTTTGCCTGTGTTAATTTAGTTCCGGTCTGCACAGTTTTACCCTCTATCATTTGTGTACAGCCGTGTGGTGTGGTAGTACTTTTGGCCTTATCAGATTTAGTCCCTACCTTTTGTATGGACTGAGTTTTGTCCGAGTTAGCGGAATGGGGGGTTGGTGTGTCAGAGGGCAAAGTATCGTCTAGGTTTTGAGTGGTTGAAACCTCAATGATTTTAATACCTACTGGTTTGTTTTTCTTGGTAGTGGTGTTTGTTTCATTAGCAAAATTATCCCCTAGATTAAATCTAACGGGAGATAGGGGATTTAACTTATCTGCCTGCTCTTTTCTTAGGCGATATTCAGGCGATTTTAAAAAGTTTAACTGTTTGAGTTGGACAGGTCTCTTACTTGCCTGAGGCGTGAGGTCAATAACACCCATTTTTGTTGCCAAATTTGTTTGAATAGGCTTTGCAAGCCCACATTTGACCAAAGCTGCGAGTCTTACGTTATCTCTGTGCATTTTATACTGTGTTGGTGAAGAGTTGAAGGATTTAGGTTCTAATATTTATGAATTTAAAGTACTTGTAATGAAGATGAATTAAATAATATTTAATATTTATGATTTATGATAAACTGAGTTATAGATTAACTGTAGTAGTCTGTGTTTAAATATTAGTTGTTAGGGTTTTGTTTGGAAACTAAGTCAGCGGCACTCAATTTGAACCCGTAGGTTTAACAATTTACCTTAATTCGATGTGTAGCTTAATAGAATATCCTGATAACAAATCTGTATCCTCCTTGGAAAGCTGGTTACTTGACTTGTGGAATGATATGGTACTCGCTATCCGGGATTCACTGTGAAACCGTGGCTGCCGAAAACAGGTAACAGGTTACTATAAAGCTTGAGTGAGAGATTTTCTGAGTGCTGCGACAAACACGTCTGTACAGTACAGAGCGGCGAGTGCCACGAGTCAGACTGACTGACTGACTTGGTTGTTTTATAGCTGCAGCCGTCTACTAGAGACATATGTGCAGCTTTTATAGACACCATATCGGTGTCCATTTAGTTCCCTCAGGGAGGGGAAGGATGCACTCCCTCCCTTTAGGGTTTGAGTGCTTAATTGCACCATATTTCAGTCTTTGTTAGGCGTTCCCCTGAATTACTAAAAAGTAACTATCAAGGGAAATGGTAGCCTATAGAGTGGATAGGACTGGTACTACACACATCCACCCCCAGTTAAGTTCCAATCGATGTATTATTAAAGGTAGCAAGGAGAATTTTCTCACTTCGCTAGTAATGTCATGTCCGGAAGCGGCAAAGGCGGAAAGGTCCAGTTCAGGATGCTCCAAGCTCCAAGGTACTGCAATCGTCGTCCAGCACGAAGAGGGGGCGAACGCACACCCGGACCCCAATACGAAGAAACAAGAGGCACACCTTAGGTGCTTGGCTACTTTACAACCTCATGGGACATGTATCATAGTGTATGTGCTATAAAGTTGTGTTTTGTATTGTTTTGATGTTATTTATTGTGTAACATTTATTTGCAACATTGTGTTGCGGGAGCCTGATAGTCCTGGATTAAGACTACCTTATATTAACTAAGAGGGGCAGAAGTGTGTGTACGTATATGTGTGCTGTCCATGAGACTGCATTCCCTATGACTCTATTCAATTATCCAGTTGTACTAGTGGAATTCCCTATTCGCCAATAATGTGTTAGCCACCTATGCAATTACGTCAAAACTATATAAGTTACTGAGTTTTGCAAAAACTTAACACTATATCAGCAATTAAGTACAGAATGTACTATATGAGTCGCCACCGTCCTGGTGAAAAGCCCTTCTTTCGAGGGTAATTCACCCTATGAAAAAACAAAATACCTATACTATGTCAGAGTGACTGTATCAGTTGTTCACGATGGATTGTTAAAGTTGTTAATTTGGTAAGGTGTGCTCCGAAAGGATCAATTCAATATTGATATTGGTTAATCAAATGGAATTCTCATACCAATCGAGATTATGAGAATTCATGTTGTGATAACATATAACAAGAAGACGATACATAGTACAGAGTGAGAAGGGAAAAGGTTCAACATCAGCTTCCCTGAGAAATTAATTGAGTGGATACATACAGAGGTGTACTAGGCTGTACACATATATTTCTCCAGTCCAGGCTTGGAATACCCGTATTTCCACTGTTCCACTGATCTTCACCAAATCCCAAAGAATACACAAAAAAGGGGGGAATAGATACATCACATTGACAATACAATACAACAATGACATTAGTAACACGAGTATATTAACAATATTAGTAAGCTATAAAACTAAAGGTCAGTAAAAAGTAAATAACAACATCTTTAGTATAACATAATTGTATTAGTAAAAAATTTAATACAATATTAGTAAACAATAAATATAACAATAACATGTTAACAAAATTATCATCAATACAAACTATACTAAGATTAGCATCAATACAAACTATACTAATATTAAGAGAACAAAAACATAACAAAAATAAAATAGCCCTGAAAAGGACTGTTGTATAATCCTATGAATCTGTAGTCCGTCCTCCACGTTTTCATTGTCCTCAAGGATAGCGCCATGAACTCCATTGATATTCCTAAGCTGTCCACACTTTGTGTAAAGTTCTATTATACTTTAGAATATCAAGTGCCAATGACTTTGCTCCAACAAGAAAGTGGTGAGTAAGGTGTTAGTAATTGTTTACAGACTACAGTTCAATTTAGTAATTTATAGCGATGATCTCTGCAGAGCACCATAATGAGCGGATATAGACTCGTGAGTAACGTATCAGTTCATTATGAACTAATTTATCTATACCCACCCATATCATGCATCAATCAGAGTCACAGGCCATTGTAACTTATTTTAATTGTATGTTTTATTTAATATTTATTTTATAGCTAATCAAAAACTACATAGCGATGATCTCTGTAGAGCACCATAGTGAGCAGGTATAGACTCGTGAGTAACGTATCAGTTCATTATGAACTAATTTATCTATACCCACCCATATCATGCATCACTCAGAGTCACAGGCCATTGAAAATTGTTTTAATTGTTTGTTTTATTTATTAATTAGTTTATATCTAACCAAACCCTACATAGCGATGATCTCTGCAGAGCACCATAGTGAGCAGATATAGACTCGTGAGTAACGTATCAGTTCACTATGAACTAATGTATCTATACCCACCCATATCATGCATCAATCAGAGTCACAGGCCATTGAATTTCTTTTAATTATATTAATGTATGTTGAAACATTATTATATTTTATGCATTAGATTTGAGTTTGTAATAAAATCCATAATATAAGTAACAGTCATTTGCATATTAGGTTGATTTAGATCAAGAAGTTTTGGATATAATTTAGTTGATTTACTTATTTTCAATTTATTTTTAAGGATATTTCTATATGTGATGTTTTTAAGACATTTATTAAAGATATGATCCAAATCTTCCACTTGGTTACACATAAAACAGTTAATATTGTGTGGAAATGGTCCTAAATATTTTCCAAAACTGTTAGCCAGTTTTGTTTTTTCTACCATTAGCCTATTCATTTTAATTTGCTGAGTTCTTGTCTTACCTATAGGAGTAACTTTCCTTTTAACTGTTTTCATAATGTTATAAAGTACTCTCCCTTTTATTGAGTTATTCCAGTTATTTTGCCACATATTATTTATCATATCAGTAATAAATTTATATATCTCTGTATGGCTGTAAGGAACCTGTTCTTGTGTCAATTCATTTAGTTTTTCTTTTGCTATTTGATCTGCCAAATCATTTCCTTTTATATCTATATGTGATGGCACCCATAGAAAGTCTATTTCAATATCTTGAATGCTAAGTTTGCTTATTTGATACTGAATTAAATATAGAAAAAATTTTCTGCTGTTAGAGTTGTTTGTGCTAATTGTTTTTAGAACACTTAATGAATCACTAACAATAAGGAATTTTTTTGAGGTTAATTTAGAGTGTTGTATCCATTTTAATGCCTGAAGTATAGCCCAGAACTCAACAGTGTATATGGAGCAGTAATCAGGTAGTCGCATTCCTTGTTTAACAGTGAACTCAGGAACAACCCATGATGCTGCCGTTCTTGCAGGGTCCAGCTTTTTAGACCCATCCGTATATATTTTGACATAATTTTTATATTCATTATTTAGCTTTTCATTGGCAAGCATTTTAAGATAGTGGGAGTCCTGTAATTTAATTCCTTTATCTTGTAGAGTGGTGTCTACTTTTATTGTTTTTAATCTCCATGGAATTATAATGGGATTTTTAGTTTGCTGTACATTAAATATATCAGTTGGTAAATTTGTTTTAAGACGAAGAATTTGTTTGCCAAATGAAGTGGAGTATTTGCCACGTTTAATGAGTGGTTTAGTACATTTTTTAATTGCCTTTAAAGTAGGGTGCTCATCATTTTGGGTTGACAGTCTAGCTACATATCTTAACATGATTTCCTGTCTTCTGAGATGTAATGATGGTTCGCCAGTAAGAATTTGTAATTCTTCTGTGGAAGTAGATGGTAGTGCTTTAGTTGCAAGGAGAAGGGCTTTACGCTGAATTGAGGTAATTTTATTTAGTAAAGCTGGCGATGCTGTGGCATAAACATGACACCCATAATCGATCTTTGAACGTATCAAAGATCTATATAGGGTCATTATTGTATTTTGACAAGCACCCCAATGTGTGCCTTGGATACTTCTAATTAGATTTAGATCAAGGTTACATCTACTAATTAAGTAATTAATATGGTATTTCCATTTCATGTTTTGATCAAAATACATCCCTAGAAATTTAACTACTTTTACAAAAACTATATTTTGATTTTGGAGAGTAAGTTTAGGATATATTTTATTATAATTAAAGGGAGAGAATACAACTGCGACTGTTTTTGTATGTGAAAATTTAAATCCCCATTTATCAGCCCAACTACCAATATTGTCTAAGGTTTGTTGTATCTCAGCAATATGTTTTTGATTATTGGGATCTCCAGCGCGCCATAGTGCACTATCATCCGCAAACTGAGATAGGTCAATATTGGAGGTAGCTAGATTTGTATCTAGATCATTAATCATGATGTTAAATAAGGTGGGGCTGAGTACGCTCCCTTGGGGTGTACCATTATCTAATACATACTTTTCAGAGTATGTTGTTCCTACTCTAGTTATAATTTTACGTTCAGTTAGAAAATCTTTGATAAAATTAAATATATTACCGGTTATACCATATTTGTTTAATTTAGTTAGTAGACCTTTAGTCCATACTAAGTCAAAAGCTTTTTCCATGTCTAAGAATACAGCAATGAGGTTTCTATTTTTTTTTTGATGATTATTAAAAGCTAATTTAATTGCTGTTTCTAATTTAATAAGTTGATCTATAGTAGATCTATTATTTCTAAAACCACATTGATTCTTGGATATGAAATTGTTGATTTCTAGGTGATATTTAAGTCTATTATTTATTATTATTTCCATTATTTTACATATATTATTGGTAAGAGAGATAGGACGATATGAATTTACATCATTCCTATCTTTGTTTTGTTTTAATATTGGTACTACTACTGCTGTTTTCCATTTAATAGGTAGTTTTCCTGTCTCCCAAATTTGATTATACATATCAAGTATTATCTTAACAAATTTAAGTGGTAACTTCTTATATACTGAATATCCTATGGTATCTTCTCCAGGTGATGTATCTTTTTTGGTTTTAAGAGCTTGATACCATTCATTAATTGTAATTTTATCATTTAGATAGGACTTTTTAGTTCCCATATCTGAAAATGTATTTTTATTATTTATTTCAATTTTAGATCTATGTTCCTGAAATTCCTTAGTGTGATTTTTATTACTACTCATATCTTGGAAGTGCTTTGCTAATGAGTCAGCTTGCTCTTTGTGATTATTGGTATTATTTATTTTTGGGGTATTGTTAGTATGCTTACCCCTTATTATTCTAATTTTGTCCCAGACTTGTTTTGAGTTTGTTTTATAATCAAAGGTACTGCAATATTGTCTCCAAGTATCTTGCTTAGCTTTTTTAATAACATTTTTAAGTTCAGTTTCTATTTTTTGATATTCTTTAAAATGCTGTGTATTATTAGTACGTTTAAATTTATTAAGTGCTTTACGTTTATTTTTCCTCATTACACTAATGTCATTATTCCACCAAGGGACTCTAAGTTTAGTAGGATTACCTTTTGTTTTAGGTATTGAGGCATTAGCTGCCCTTGTTATAGCATTAATTATGTTATCATAGTAATGATCTATATTTTCATTTTTAATGCCCTCAAGTGTTTCATATTTAATATTTTGTTGAAACTTATTCCAATCTGCTTTTTGGTAGTTCCATTTTGGGATTTTATTATCAATTTGCAGTTGAGCAGAATTTTGTAATTTAGTTATTATAAGAAAATGATCACTGCCCATACTATCTTCTTGATCAACACTCCAAGATGCTAATTGAGCAAGTTTGGGAGTACATAGTGTGAGATCTAAGGCTGCTAAAGTGCCATCTGCCGGATTAAGTCTTGTTTTAGTACCATCATTGAGTAATACAAGTTTCGTTTTATTAATCCAATTTTGTACTCTTTTACCTCTATTATTTGTTGATTCACTTCCCCATGTAACATTGTAAGAATTAAAATCACCTAACACCATAGCTTCATTTTGTCCTATATGCAGTTTAAGCGCTTTCAATGCTAATTTATGAGTTAGTGCAATATCATGTCCAGGATCATAAAAGTTATATAAAATAAATTTAAACTTGCCTGTATTAATTTGCAAAGCTTGTACCTCTATTGCAGAATTATTAATTGCTTGTAGATTAATTGGGACTATTGTTGCAGAGGGTATGTTATTATTAAGATATATAACAAGTCCCCCTCCCTGACCCTCATTCCTATGTTGAAAAAATCCAGGTGAATATCCTACAATTGTCGGTAATGTTTTAGTTTTATTTGTTATTTTAGTTTCCTGAATACAGATTAGATCTGGTTTTATTAAAGTATTAATTAGTTTTAATTTTAATTCATTAATATTAATAACTAGACTACGCGAATTCCATTGCCATATGGTTAAATTTGTGGTATTAGAGTGAGAGTTGGTTACTACTTTTGTTGTATTATTCATGTTGGTTTAATAACTTTCCTGATTTTATACCCTCCTCTACGTGTTGGATAAGGACATGGAGCCCGTTCGTGAGGGTAGATAAATAACTACTGTTTTTGTTTTGTGCGTTACTAATGTAACGACCTATTTGAGAAATAGCTAGGCCTATTGTATTTAGACCCAGATTATCTGTAAGGTCTATAGAATTTTCTGTTTGAGTTTGGCTATTAGAGATTGTTTTATTAGTAACCTCTGTTATTTCTATAGTTTTGCCAATTACAGTTGATGTTGGAGTAGGAGTTGTCTTTTCCTGTTTTTTTGGATTTTTGGTATTTTGGTTTTGATGATTTATTATATTTCTTGCTGTGATATAATCATAATTAGACGAGTTCATAAGGGTTATGACCTCGTTTTCAAAAATAGCAGCACTACATTTTATAGAGCTAGAGGGATGGTCTTCCTTACAATTACCACATTTAGGTTGTTCTCTTTTACACTGTCCTGTATGTGGTCCACCACAGTTTTCGCATCTATGTTTAAAGGTACAAGTGACCTTATAGTGACCCCAATGCTGGCAATTTGTACAGAATCTTACTTTATTCACAAATGACTGAGTTTTATGATATATTCCCAGAGATCCTACTTTGATTATTGCTGGTATTGGTGTTGTTGATTCAACAACCACCACAGTTTGATCTGTAGCTTTATGATTTTTACCCATTTTGTAGATTTTAGTAACTTGATTTCCTCCTTGTGTGATTTTGTCTTTGATTTGTTGAGTGGTGCATGTTGCCATTTGGCCCTTTAATTTCATTACTGCCTTGTATTTTATTGGGTGGGTTTGTTGTTGTTGTTGTTGTTGTTTTTGCTGTTTGATTTCTCTTTGTTGTTGTTGTTGTTGTTGTTGTTCCTGTTGTTTAATTTCACTTTGCTGTTGCACTTTATTTACTTTTGGAGTTTTATTGTTATTGTTGTTGTGGTTGTTGATTTTGTTGTTGTTGTTGTTGATTTTGGTAACTTGAGATGTTTTAGCTTTTTTGTGCAGCTCCATAATTACTGGCATGCCGCAAAGTTTATTTATTTCCAAAAATTTTGCAACTTGAGCACGTGTGCTGCAATGCAAGATTATGTAATTTGTTTTAGGGCGTACAATTTTGCATTGCCCTGAATGAACCTTCAGTAGTGCCTTAGCAATACTGATGGTTGTGAGATCAAATATTGTGCTTGTTTTGCCCTTTAGAAACACTGTCATATCCACGTTATGATAGTGTTTATTTATTTTTGTGTAATGTGAGCTGACTTGTTTTTTGTTTTCAGTTTTTGAAGAGTTTTTAGCAGGTCTTTGATATTTGGGGTTTAGCGCCTGCTTCCCCTTTCCTTGGTAAGCGGGGGGGGAGTTTTCTATATGTTGTACCGTTTTAGCTGTTTTGCTCTCTCTATTACTTGCAGATGTTTCTGGTATTTGGCTACTATGGTACAATGTAGCTTTGTCTGCTTGGATTTGACCTACTTTCCTACCAGTTTTAAGTATTTGGGCGTAGGTAAATTTTGCCTGTGTTAATTTAGTTCCGGTCTGCACAGTTTTACCCTCTATCATTTGTGTACAGCCGAGTGGTGTGGTAGTACTTTTGGCCTTATCAGATTTAGTCCCTACCTTTTGTATGGACTGAGTTTTGTCCGAGTTAGCGGAATGGGGGGTTGGTGTGTCAGAGGGCAAAGTATCGTCTAGGTTTTGAGTGGTTGAAACCTCAATGATTTTAATACCTACTGGTTTGTTTTTCTTGGTAGTGGTGTTTGTTTCATTAGCAAAATTGTCCCCTAGATTAAATCTAACGGGAGATAGGGGATTTAACTTGTCTGCCTGCTCTTTTCTTAGGCGATATTCAGGCGATTTTAAAAAGTTTAACTGTTTGAGTTGGACAGGTCTCTTACTTGCCTGAGGCGTGAGGTCAATAACACCCATTTTTGTTGCCAAATTTGTTTGAATAGGCTTTGCAAGCCCACATTTGACCAAAGCTGCGAGTCTTACGTTATCTCTGTGCATTTTATACTGTGTTGGTGAAGAGTTGAAGGATTTAGGTTCTAATATTTATGAATTTAAAGTACTTGTAATGAAGATGAATTAAATAATATTTAATATTTATGATTTATGATAAACTGAGTTATAGTTTAACTGTAGTAGTCTGTGTTTAAATATTAGTTGTTAGGGTTTTGTTTGGAAACTAAGTCAGCGGCACTCAATTTGAACCCGTAGGTTTAACAATTTACCTTAATTCGATGTGTAGCTTAATAGAATATCCTGATAACAAATCTGTATCCTCCTTGGAAAGCTGGTTACTTGACTTGTGGAATGATATGGTACTCGCTATCCGGGATTCACTGTGAAACCGTGGCTGCCGAAAACAGGTAACAGGTTACTATAAAGCTTGAGTGAGAGATTTTCTGAGTGCTGCGACAAACACGTCTGTACAGTACAGAGCGGCGAGTGCAAGTGATGAGTCAGACTGACTGACTGACTTGGTTGTTTTATAGCTGCAGCCGTCTACTAGAGACATATGTGCAGCTTTTATAGACACCATATCGGTGTCCATTTAGTTCCCTCAGGGAGGGGAAGGATGCACTCCCTCCCTTTAGGGTTTGAGTGCTTAATTGCACCATATTTCAGTCTTTGTTAGGCGTTCCCCTGAATTACTAAAAAGTAACTATCAAGGGAAATGGTAGCCTATAGAGTGGATAGGACTGGTACTACACACATCCACCTCCAGTTAAGTTCCAATCGATGTATTATTAAAGGTAGCAAGGAGAATTTTCTCACTTCGCTAGTAATGTCATGTCCGGAAGCGGCAAAGGCGGAAAGGTCCAGTTCAGGATGCTCCAAGCTCCAAGGTACTGCAATCGTCGTCCAGCACGAAGAGGGGGCGAACGCACACCCGGACCCCAATACGAAGAAACAAGAGGCACACCTTAGGTGCTTGGCTACTTTACAACCTCATGGGACATGTATCAGAGTGTATGTGCTATAAAGTTGTGTTTTGTATTGTTTTGATGTTATTTATTGTGTAACATTTATTTGCAACATTGTGTTGCGGGAGCCTGATAGTCCTGGATTAAGACTACCTTATATTAACTAAGAGGGGCAGAAGTGTGTGTACGTATATGTGTGCTGTCCATGAGGCTGCATTCCCTATGACTCTATGAGTCAGACTGACTGACTGACTTGGTTGTTTTATAGCTGCAGCCGTCTACTAGAGACATATGTGCAGCTTTTATAGACACCATATCGGTGTCCATTTAGTTCCCTCAGGGAGGGGAAAGATGCACTCCCTCCCTTTAGGGTTTGAGTGCTTAATTGCACCATATTTCAGTCTTTGTTAGGCGTTCCCCTGAATTACTAAAAAGTAACTATCAAGGGAAATGGTAGCCTATAGAGTGGATAGGACTGGTACTACACACATCCACCCCCAGTTAAGTTCCAATCGATGTATTATTAAAGGTAGCAAGGAGAATTTTCTCACTTCGCTAGTAATGTCATGTCCGGAAGCGGCAAAGGCGGAAAGGTCCAGTTCAGGGGGCTCCAAGCTCCAAGGTACTGCAATCGTCGTCCAGCACGAAGAGGGGGCGAACGCACACCCGGACCCCAATACGAAGAAACAAGAGGCACACCTTAGGTGCTTGGCTACTTTACAACCTCATGGGACATGTATCAGAGTGTATGTGCTATAAAGTTGTGTTTTGTATTGTTTTGATGTTATTTATTGTGTAACATTTATTTGCAACATTGTGTTGCGGGAACCTGATAGTCCTGGATTAAGACTACCTTATATTAACTAAGAGGGGCAGAAGTGTGTGTACGTATATGTGTGCTGTCCATGAGGCTGCATTCCCTATGACTCTATTCAATTATCCAGTTGTACTAGTGGAATTCCCTATTCGCCAATAATGTGTTAGCCACCTATGCAATTACGTCAACACTATATAAGTTACTGAGTTTTGCAAAAACTTAACACTATATCAGCAATTAAGTACAGAATGTACTATATGAGTCGCCACCGTCCTGGTGAAAAGCCCTTCTTTCGAGGGTAATTCACCCTATGAAAAAACAAAATACCTATACTATGTCAGAGTGACTGTATCAGTTGTTCACGATGGATTGTTAAAGTTGTTAATTTGGTAAGGTGTGCTCCGAAAGGATCAATTCAATATTGATATTGGTTAATCAAATGGAATTCTCATACCAATCGAGATTATGAGAATTCATGTTGTGATAACATATAACAAGAAGACGATACATAGTACAGAGTGAGAAGGGAAAAGGTTCAACATCAGCTTCCCTGAGAAATGAATTGAGTGGATACATACAGAGGTGTACTAGGCTGTACACATATATTTCTCCAGTCCAGGCTTGGAATACCCGTATCTCCACTGTTCCACTGATCTTCATCAAATCCCAAAGAATACACAAAAAAAAGGGGGGAATAGATACATCACATTGACAATACAATACAACAATGACATTAGTAACACGAGTATATTAACAATATTAGTAAGCTATAAAACTAAAGGTCAGTAAAAAGTAAAAACAGCATCTTTAGTATAACATAATTGTATTAGTAAAAAATTGAATACAATATTAGTAAACAATAAATATAACAATAACATATTAACAAAATTATCATCAATACAAACTATACTAAGATTAGCATCAATACAAACTATACTAATATTAAGAGAACAAAAACATAACAAAAATAAAATAGCCCTGAAAAGGACTGTTGTATAATCCTATGAATCTGTAGTCCGTCCTCCACGTTTTCATTGTCCTCAAGGATAGCGCCATGAACTCCATTGATATTCCTAAGCTGTGCACACTTTGTGTAAAGTTCTATTATACTTTAGAATATCAAGTGCCAATGACTTTGCTCCAACGAGAAAGTGGTGAGTAAGGTGTTAGTAATTGTTTACAGACTACAGTTCAATTTAGTAGTTTATAGCGATGATCTCTGCAGAGCACCATAATGAGCGGATATAGACTCGTGAGTAACGTATCAGTTCATTATGAACTAATTTATCTATACCCACCCATATCATGCATCAATCAGAGTCACAGGCCATTGTAACTTATTTTAATTGTATGTTATATTTAATATTTATTTTATAGCTAATCAAAAACTACATAGCGATGATCTCTGTAGAGCACCACAGTGAGCAGGTATAGACTCGTGAGTAACGTATCAGTTCATTATGAACTAATTTATCTATACCCACCCATATCATGCATCAATCAGAGTCACAGGCCATTGAAAATTGTTTTAGTTGTGTGTTTTATTTGTTAATTAGTTTATATCTAACCAAACCCTACATAGCGATGATCTCTGCAGAGCACCATAGTGAGCAGATATAGACTCGTGAGTAACGTATCAGTTCACTATGAACTAATGTATCTATACCCACCCATATCATGCATCAATCAGAGTCACAGGCCATTGAATTTCTTTTAATTATATTAATGTATGTTGAAACATTATTATATTTTATGCATTAGATTTGAGTTTGTAATAAAATCCATAATATAAGTAACAGTCATTTGCATATTAGGTTGATTTAGATCAAGAAGTTTTGGATATAATTTAGTTGATTTACTTATTTTCAATTTATTTTTAAGGATATTTCTATATGTGATGTTTTTAAGACATTTATTAAAGATATGATCCAAATCTTCCACTTGGTTACACATAAAACAGTTAATGTTGTGTGGAAATGGTCCTAAATATTTTCCAAAACTGTTAGCCAGTTTTGTTTTTCCTACCATTAGCCTATTCATTTTAATTTGCTGAGTTCTTGTCTTACCTATAGGAGTAACTTTCCTTTTAACTGTTTTCATATTGTTATAAAGTACTCTCCCTTTTATTGAGTTATTCCAGTTATTTTGCCACATATTATTTATCATATCAGTAATAAATTTATATATCTCTGTATGGCTGTAAGGAACCTGTTCTTGTGTCAATTCATTTAGTTTTTCTTTTGCTATTTGATCTGCCAAATCATTTCCTTTTATATCTATATGTGATGGCACCCATAGAAAGTCTATTTCAATATCTTGAATGCTAAGTTTGCTTATTTGATACTGAATTAAATATAGAAAAAATTTTCTGCTGTTAGAGTTGTTTGTGCTAATTGTTTTTAGAACACTTAATGAATCACTAACAATAAGAAATTTTTTTGAGATTAATTTAGAGTGTTGTATCCATTTTAATGCCTGAAGTATAGCCCAGAACTCAACAGTGTATATGGAGCAGTAATCAGGTAGTCGCATTCCTTGTTTAACAGTGAACTCAGGAACAACCCATGATGCTGCCGTTCTTGCAGGGTCCAGCTTTTTAGACCCATCCGTATATATTTTGACATAATTTTTATATTCATTATTTAGTTTTTCATTGGCAAGCATTTTAAGATAGTGGGAGTCCTGTAATTTAATTCCTTTATCTTGTAGAGTGGTGTCTACTTTTATTGTTTTTAATCTCCATGGAATTATAATGGGATTTTTAGTTTGCTGTACATTAAATATATCAGTTGGTAAATTTGTTTTAAGACGAAGAATTTGTTTGCCAAATGAAGTGGAGTATTTGCCCCGTTTAATGAGTGGTTTAGTACATTTTTTAATTGCCTTTAAAGTAGGGTGCTCATCATTTTGGGTTGACAGTCTAGCTACATATCTTAACATGATTTCCTGTCTTCTGAGATGTAATGATGGTTCGCCAGTAAGAATTTGTAATTCTTCTGTGGAAGTAGATGGTAGTGCTTTAGTTGCAAGGAGAAGGGCTTTACGCTGAATTGAGGTAATTTTATTTAGTAAAGCTGGCGATGCTGTGGCATAAACATGACACCCATAATCGATCTTTGAACGTATCAAAGATCTATATAGGGTCATTATTGTATTTTGACAAGCACCCCAATGTGTGCCTTGGATACTTCTAATTAGATTTAGATCAAGGTTACATCTACTAATTAAGTAATTAATATGGTATTTCCATTTCATGTTTTGATCAAAATACATCCCTAGAAATTTAACTACTTTTACGAAAACTATATTTTGATTTTGGAGAGTAAGTTTAGGATATATTTTATTATAGTTAAAGGGAGAGAATACAACTGCAACTGTTTTTGTATGTGAAAATTTAAATCCCCATTTATCAGCCCAACTACCAATATTGTCTAAGGTTTGTTGTATCTCAGCAATATGTTTTTGATTATTGGGATCTCCAGCGCGCCATAGTGCACTATCATCCGCAAACTGAGATAGGTCAATATTGGAGGTAGCTAGATTTGTATCTAGATCATTAATCATGATGTTAAATAAGGTGGGGCTGAGTACGCTCCCTTGGGGTGTACCATTATCTAATACATACTTTTCAGAGTATGTTGTTCCTACTCTAGTTATAATTTTACGTTCAGTTAGAAAATCTTTGATAAAATTAAATATATTACCGGTTATACCATATTTGTTTAATTTAGTTAGTAGACCTTTAGTCCATACTAAGTCAAAAGCTTTTTCCATGTCTAAGAATACAGCAATGAGGTTTCTATTTTTTTTTTGATGATTATTAAAAGCTAATTTAATTGCTGTTTCTAATTTAATAAGTTGATCTATAGTAGATCTATTATTTCTAAAACCACATTGATTCTTGGATATGAAATTGTTGATTTCTAGGTGATATTTAAGTCTATTATTTATTATTATTTCCATTATTTTACATATATTATTGGTAAGAGAGATAGGACGATATGAATTTACATCATTCCTATCTTTGTTTTGTTTTAATATTGGTACTACTACTGCTGTTTTCCATTTAATAGGTAGTTTTCCTGTCTCCCAAATTTGATTATACATATCAAGTATTATCTTTACAAATTTAAGTGGTAACTTCTTATATACTGAATATCCTATGGTATCTTCTCCAGGTGATGTATCTTTTTTGGTTTTAATAGCTTGATACCATTCATTAATTGTAATTTTATCATTTAGATAGGACTTTTTAGTTCCCATATCTGAGAATGTATTTTTATTATTTATTTCAATTTTAGATCTATGTTCCTGAAATTCCTTAGTGTGATTTTTATTACTACTCATATCTTGGAAGTGCTTTGCTAATGAGTCAGCTTGCTCTTTGTGATTATTGGTATTATTTATTTTTGGGGTATTGTTAGTATGTTTACCCCTTATTATTCTAATTTTGTCCCAGACTTGTTTTGAGTTTGTTTTATAATCAAAGGTACTGCAATATTGTCTCCAAGTATCTTGCTTAGCTTTTTTAATAACATTTTTAAGTTCAGTTTCTATTTTTTGATATTCTTTAAAATGCTGTGTATTATTAGTACGTTTAAATTTATTAAGTGCTTTACGTTTATTTTTCCTCATTACACTAATGTCATTATTCCACCAAGGGACTCTAAGTTTAGTGGGATTACCTTTTGTTTTAGGTATTGAGGCATTAGCTGCCCTTGTTATAGCATTAATTATGTTATCATAGTAATGATCTATATTTTCATTTTTAATGCCCTCAAGTGTTTCATATTTAATATTTTGTTGAAACTTATTCCAATCTGCTTTTTGGTAGTTCCATTTTGGGATTTTATTATCAATTTGCAGTTGAGCAGAATTTTGTAATTTGGTTATTATAAGAAAATGATCACTGCCCATACTATCTTCTTGATCAACACTCCAAGATGCTAATTGAGCAAGTTTGGGAGTACATAGTGTGAGATCTAAGGCTGCTAAAGTGCCATCTGCCGGATTAAGTCTTGTTTTAGTACCATCATTGAGTAATACAAGTTTCGTTTTATTAATCCAATTTTGTACTCTTTTACCTCTATTATTTGTTGATTCACTTCCCCATGTAACATTGTAAGAATTAAAATCACCTAACACCATAGCTTCATTTTGTCCTATATGCAGTTTAAGCGCTTTCAATGCTAATTTATGAGTTAGTGCAATATCATGTCCAGGATCATAAAAGTTATATAAAATAAATTTAAACTTGCCTGTATTAATTTGCAAAGCTTGTACCTCTATTGCAGAATTATTAATTGCTTGTAGATTAATTGGGACTATTGTTGCAGAGGGTATGTTATTATTAAGATATATAACAAGTCCCCCTCCCTGACCCTCATTCCTATGTTGAAAAAATCCAGGTGAATATCCTACAATTGTCGGTAATGTTTTAGTTTTATTTGTTATTTTAGTTTCCTGAATACAGATTAGATCTGGTTTTATTAAAGTATTAATTAGTTTTAATTTTAATTCATTAATATTAATAACTAGACTACGCGAATTCCATTGCCATATGGTTAAATTTGTGGTATTAGAGTGAGAGTTGGTTACTACTTTTGTTGTATTATTCATGTTGGTTTAATAACTTTCCTGATTTTATACCCTCCTCTACGTGTTGGATAAGGACATGGAGCCCGTTCGTGAGGGTAGATAAATAACTACTGTTTTTGTTTTGTGCGTTACTAATGTAACGACCTATTTGAGAAATAGCTAGGCCTATTGTATTTAGACCCAGATTATCTGTAAGGTCTATAGAATTTTCTGTTTGAGTTTGTCTATTAGAGGTTGTTTTATTAGTAACCTCTGTTATTTCTATAGTTTTGCCAATTACAGTTGATGTTGGAGTAGGAGTTGTCTTTTCCTGTTTTTTTGGATTTTTGGTATTTTGGTTTTGAAGATTTATTATATTTCTTGCTGTGACATAATCATAATTAGACGAGTTCATAAGGGTTATGACCTCGTTTTCAAAAATAGCAGCACTACATTTTATAGAGCTAGAGGGATGATCTTCCTTACAATTACCACATTTAGGTTGTTCTCTTTTACACTGTCCTGTATGTGGTCCACCACAGTTTTCGCATCTATGTTTAAAGGTACAAGCGACCTTATAGTGACCCCAATGCTGGCAATTTGTACAGAATCTTACTTTATTCACAAATGACTGAGTTTTATGATATATTCCCAGAGATCCTACTTTGATTATTGCTGGTATTGGTGTTGTTGATTCAACAACCACCACAGTTTGATCTGTAGCTTTTTGATTTTTACCTATTTTGTAGATTTTAGTAACTTGATTTCCTCCTTGTGTGATTTTGTCTTTGATTTGTTGAGTGGTGCATGTTGCCATTTGGCCCTTTAATTTCATTACTGCCTTGTATTTTATTGGGTGGGTTTGTTGTTGTTGTTGTTGTTGTTTTTGCTGTTTGATTTCTCTTTGTTGTTGTTGTTGTTGTTGTTGTTCCTGTTGTTTAATTTCACTTTGCTGTTGCACTTTATTTACTTTTGGAGTTTTATTGTTATTGTTGTTGTGGTTGTTGATTTTGTTGTTGTTGTTGTTGATTTTGGTAACTTGAGATGTTTTAGCTTTTTTGTGCAGCTCCATAATTACTGGCATGCCGCAAAGTTTATTTATTTCCAAAAATTTTGCAACTTGAGCACGTGTGCTGCAATGCAAGATTATGTAATTTGTTTTAGGGCGTACAATTTTGCATTGCCCTGAATGAACCTTCAGTAATGCCTTAGCAATACTGATGGTTGTGAGATCAAATATTGTGCTTGTTTTGCCCTTTAGAAACACTGTCATATCCACGTTATGATAGTGTTTATTTATTTTTGTGTAATGTGAGCTGACTTGTTTTTTGTTTTCAGTTTTTGAAGAGTTTTTAGCAGGTCTTTGATATTTGGGGTTTAGCGCCTGCTTCCCCTTTCCTTGGTAAACGGGGGGGGGAGTTTTCTATATGTTGTACCGTTTTAGCTGTTTTGCTCTCTCTATTACTTGCAGATGTTTCTGGTATTTGGCTACTATGGTACAATGTAGCTTTGTCTGCTTGGATTTGACCTATGAGTCAGACTGACTGACTGACTTGGTTGTTTTATAGCTGCAGCCGTCTACTAGAGACATATGTGCAGCTTTTATAGACACCATATCGGTGTCCATTTAGTTCCCTCAGGGAGGGGAAAGATGCACTCCCTCCCTTTAGGGTTTGAGTGCTTAATTGCACCATATTTCAGTCTTTGTTAGGCGTTCCCCTGAATTACTAAAAAGTAACTATCAAGGGAAATGGTAGCCTATAGAGTGGATAGGACTGGTACTACACACATCCACCCCCAGTTAAGTTCCAATCGATGTATTATTAAAGGTAGCAAGGAGAATTTTCTCACTTCGCTAGTAATGTCATGTCCGGAAGCGGCAAAGGCGGAAAGGTCCAGTTCAGGGGGCTCCAAGCTCCAAGGTACTGCAATCGTCGTCCAGCACGAAGAGGGGGCGAACGCACACCCGGACCCCAATACGAAGAAACAAGAGGCACACCTTAGGTGCTTGGCTACTTTACAACCTCATGGGACATGTATCAGAGTGTATGTGCTATAAAGTTGTGTTTTGTATTGTTTTGATGTTATTTATTGTGTAACATTTATTTGCAACATTGTGTTGCGGGAACCTGATAGTCCTGGATTAAGACTACCTTATATTAACTAAGAGGGGCAGAAGTGTGTGTACGTATATGTGTGCTGTCCATGAGGCTGCATTCCCTATGACTCTATTCAATTATCCAGTTGTACTAGTGGAATTCCCTATTCGCCAATAATGTGTTAGCCACCTATGCAATTACGTCAACACTATATAAGTTACTGAGTTTTGCAAAAACTTAACACTATATCAGCAATTAAGTACAGAATGTACTATATGAGTCGCCACCGTCCTGGTGAAAAGCCCTTCTTTCGAGGGTAATTCACCCTATGAAAAAACAAAATACCTATACTATGTCAGAGTGACTGTATCAGTTGTTCACGATGGATTGTTAAAGTTGTTAATTTGGTAAGGTGTGCTCCGAAAGGATCAATTCAATATTGATATTGGTTAATCAAATGGAATTCTCATACCAATCGAGATTATGAGAATTCATGTTGTGATAACATATAACAAGAAGACGATACATAGTACAGAGTGAGAAGGGAAAAGGTTCAACATCAGCTTCCCTGAGAAATGAATTGAGTGGATACATACAGAGGTGTACTAGGCTGTACACATATATTTCTCCAGTCCAGGCTTGGAATACCCGTATCTCCACTGTTCCACTGATCTTCACCAAATCCCAAAGAATACACAAAAAAAAAGGGGGAATAGATACATCACATTGACAATACAATACAACAATGACATTAGTAACACGAGTATTAACAATATTAGTAAGCTATAAAACTAAAGGTCAGTAAAAAGTAAAAACAGCATCTTTAGTATAACATAATTGTATTAGTAAAAAATTGAATACAATATTAGTAAACAATAAATATAACAATAACATGTTAACAAAATTATCATCAATACAAACTATACTATGATTAGCATCAATACAAACTATACTAATATTAAGAGAACAAAAACATAACAAAAATAAAATAGCCCTGAAAAGGACTGTTGTATAATCCTATGAATCTGTAGTCCGTCCTCCACGTTTTCATTGTCCTCAAGGATAGCGCCATGAACTCCATTGATATTCCTAAGCTGTGCACACTTTATGTAAAGTTCTATTATACTTTAGAATATCAAGTGCCAATGACTTTGCTCCAACAAGAAAGTGGTGAGTAAGGTGTTAGTAATTGTTTACAGACTACAGTTCAATTTAGTATTTTATAGCGATGATCTCTGCAGAGCACCATAATGAGCGGATATAGACTCGTGAGTAACGTATCAGTTCATTATGAACTAATTTATCTATACCCACCCATATCATGCATCAATCAGAGTCACAGGCCATTGTAACTTATTTTAATTGTATGTTATATTTAATATTTATTTTATAGCTAATCAAAAAATACATAGCGATGATCTCTGTAGAGCACCACAGTGAGCAGGTATAGACTCGTGAGTAACGTATCAGTTCATTATGAACTAATTTATCTATACCCACCCATATCATGCATCAATCAGAGTCACAGGCCATTGAAAATTGTTTTAGTTGTGTGTTTTATTTGTTAATTAGTTTATATCTAACCAAACCCTACATAGCGATGATCTCTGCAGAGCACCATAGTGAGCAGATATAGACTCGTGAGTAACGTATCAGTTCACTATGAACTAATGTATCTATACCCACCCATATCATGCATCAATCAGAGTCACAGGCCATTGAATTTCTTTTAATTATATTAATGTATGTTGAAACATTATTATATTTTATGCATTAGATTTGAGTTTGTAATAAAATCCATAATATAAGTAACAGTCATTTGCATATTAGGTTGATTTAGATCAAGAAGTTTTGGATATAATTTAGTTGATTTACTTATTTTCAATTTATTTTTAAGGATATTTCTATATGTGATGTTTTTAAGACATTTATTAAAGATATGATCCAAATCTTCCACTTGGTTACACATAAAACAGTTAATGTTGTGTGGAAATGGTCCTAAATATTTTCCAAAACTGTTAGCCAGTTTTGTTTTTCCTACCATTAGCCTATTCATTTTAATTTGCTGAGTTCTTGTCTTACCTATAGGAGTAACTTTCCTTTTAACTGTTTTCATATTGTTATAAAGTACTCTCCCTTTTATTGAGTTATTCCAGTTATTTTGCCACATATTATTTATCATATCAGTAATAAATTTATATATCTCTGTATGGCTGTAAGGAACCTGTTCTTGTGTCAATTCATTTAGTTTTTCTTTTGCTATTTGATCTGCCAAATCATTTCCTTTTATATCTATATGTGATGGCACCCATAGAAAGTCTATTTCAATATCTTGAATGCTAAGTTTGCTTATTTGATACTGAATTAAATATAGAAAAAATTTTCTGCTGTTAGAGTTGTTTGTGCTAATTGTTTTTAGAACACTTAATGAATCACTAACAATAAGAAATTTTTTTGAGGTTAATTTAGAGTGTTGTATCCATTTTAATGCCTGAAGTATAGCCCAGAACTCAACAGTGTATATGGAGCAGTAATCAGGTAGTCGCATTCCTTGTTTAACAGTGAACTCAGGAACAACCCATGATGCTGCCGTTCTTGCAGGGTCCAGCTTTTTAGACCCATCCGTATATATTTTGACATAATTTTTATATTCATTATTTAGCTTTTCATTGGCAAGCATTTTAAGATAGTGGGAGTCCTGTAATTTAATTCCTTTATCTTGTAGAGTGGTGTCTACTTTTATTGTTTTTAATCTCCATGGAATTATAATGGGATTTTTAGTTTGCTGTACATTAAATATATCAGTTGGTAAATTTGTTTTAAGACGAAGAATTTGTTTGCCAAATGAAGTGGAGTATTTGCCCCGTTTAATGAGTGGTTTAGTACATTTTTTAATTGCCTTTAAAGTAGGGTGCTCATCATTTTGGGTTGACAGTCTAGCTACATATCTTAACATGATTTCCTGTCTTCTGAGATGTAATGATGGTTCGCCAGTAAGAATTTGTAATTCTTCTGTGGAAGTAGATGGTAGTGCTTTAGTTGCAAGGAGAAGGGCTTTACGCTGAATTGAGGTAATTTTATTTAGTAAAGTTGGCGATGCTGTGGCATAAACATGACACCCATAATCGATCTTTGAACGTATCAAAGATCTATATAGGGTCATTATTGTATTTTGACAAGCACCCCAATGTGTGCCTTGGATACTTCTAATTAGATTTAGATCAAGGTTACATCTACTAATTAAGTAATTAATATGGTATTTCCATTTCATGTTTTGATCAAAATACATCCCTAGAAATTTAACTACTTTTACGAAAACTATATTTTGATTTTGGAGAGTAAGTTTAGGATATATTTTATTATAGTTAAAGGGAGAGAATACAACTGCGACTGTTTTTGTATGTGAAAATTTAAATCCCCATTTATCAGCCCAACTACCAATATTGTCTAAGGTTTGTTGTATCTCAGCAATATGTTTTTGATTATTGGGATCTCCAGCGCGCCATAGTGCACTATCATCCGCAAACTGAGATAGGTCAATATTGGAGGTAGCTAGATTTGTATCTAGATCATTAATCATGATGTTAAATAAGGTGGGGCTGAGTACGCTCCCTTGGGGTGTACCATTATCTAATACATACTTTTCAGAGTATGTTGTTCCTACTCTAGTTATAATTTTACGTTCAGTTAGAAAATCTTTGATAAAATTAAATATATTACCGGTTATACCATATTTGTTTAATTTAGTTAGTAGACCTTTAGTCCATACTAAGTCAAAAGCTTTTTCCATGTCTAAGAATACAGCAATGAGGTTTCTATTTTTTTTTTGATGATTATTAAAAGCTAATTTAATTGCTGTTTCTAATTTAATAAGTTGATCTATAGTAGATCTATTATTTCTAAAACCACATTGATTCTTGGATATGAAATTGTTGATTTCTAGGTGATATTTAAGTCTATTATTTATTATTATTTCCATTATTTTACATATATTATTGGTAAGAGAGATAGGACGATATGAATTTACATCATTCCTATCTTTGTTTTGTTTTAATATTGGTACTACTACTGCTGTTTTCCATTTAATAGGTAGTTTTCCTGTCTCCCAAATTTGATTATACATATCAAGTATTATCTTAACAAATTTAAGTGGTAACTTCTTATATACTGAATATCCTATGGTATCTTCTCCAGGTGATGTATCTTTTTTGGTTTTAAGAGCTTGATACCATTCATTAATTGTAATTTTATCATTTAGATAGGACTTTTTAGTTCCCATATCTGAGAATGTATTTTTATTATTTATTTCAATTTTAGATCTATGTTCCTGAAATTCCTTAGTGTGATTTTTATTACTACTCATATCTTGGAAGTGCTTTGCTAATGAGTCAGCTTGCTCTTTGTGATTATTGGTATTATTTATTTTTGGGGTATTGTTAGTATGTTTACCCCTTATTATTCTAATTTTGTCCCAGACTTGTTTTGAGTTTGTTTTATAATCAAAGGTACTGCAATATTGTCTCCAAGTATCTTGCTTAGCTTTTTTAATAACATTTTTAAGTTCAGTTTCTATTTTTTGATATTCTTTAAAATGCTGTGTATTATTAGTACGTTTAAATTTATTAAGTGCTTTACGTTTATTTTTCCTCATTACACTAATGTCATTATTCCACCAAGGGACTCTAAGTTTAGTGGGATTACCTTTTGTTTTAGGTATTGAGGCATTAGCTGCCCTTGTTATAGCATTAATTATGTTATCATAGTAATGATCTATATTTTCATTTTTAATGCCCTCAAGTGTTTCATATTTAATATTTTGTTGAAACTTATTCCAATCTGCTTTTTGGTAGTTCCATTTTGGGATTTTATTATCAATTTGCAGTTGAGCAGAATTTTGTAATTTGGTTATTATAAGAAAATGATCACTGCCCATACTATCTTCTTGATCAACACTCCAAGATGCTAATTGAGCAAGTTTGGGAGTACATAGTGTGAGATCTAAGGCTGCTAAAGTGCCATCTGCCGGATTAAGTCTTGTTTTAGTACCATCATTGAGTAATACAAGTTTCGTTTTATTAATCCAATTTTGTACTCTTTTACCTCTATTATTTGTTGATTCACTTCCCCATGTAACATTGTAAGAATTAAAATCACCTAACACCATAGCTTCATTTTGTCCTATATGCAGTTTAAGCGCTTTCAATGCTAATTTATGAGTTAGTGCAATATCATGTCCAGGATCATAAAAGTTATATAAAATAAATTTAAACTTGCCTGTATTAATTTGCAAAGCTTGTACCTCTATTGCAGAATTATTAATTGCTTGTAGATTAATTGGGACTATTGTTGCAGAGGGTATGTTATTATTAAGATATATAACAAGTCCCCCTCCCTGACCCTCATTCCTATGTTGAAAAAATCCAGGTGAATATCCTACAATTGTCGGTAATGTTTTAGTTTTATTTGTTATTTTAGTTTCCTGAATACAGATTAGATCTGGTTTTATTAAAGTATTAATTAGTTTTAATTTTAATTCATTAATATTAATAACTAGACTACGCGAATTCCATTGCCATATGGTTAAATTTGTGGTATTAGAGTGAGAGTTGGTTACTACTTTTGTTGTATTATTCATGTTGGTTTAATAACTTTCCTGATTTTATACCCTCCTCTACGTGTTGGATAAGGACATGGAGCCCGTTCGTGAGGGTAGATAAATAACTACTGTTTTTGTTTTGTGCGTTACTAATGTAACGACCTATTTGAGAAATAGCTAGGCCTATTGTATTTAGACCCAGATTATCTGTAAGGTCTATAGAATTTTCTGTTTGAGTTTGTCTATTAGAGGTTGTTTTATTAGTAACCTCTGTTATTTCTATAGTTTTGCCAATTACAGTTGATGTTGGAGTAGGAGTTGTCTTTTCCTGTTTTTTTGGATTTTTGGTATTTTGGTTTTGAAGATTTATTATATTTCTTGCTGTGACATAATCATAATTAGACGAGTTCATAAGGGTTATGACCTCGTTTTCAAAAATAGCAGCACTACATTTTATAGAGCTAGAGGGATGATCTTCCTTACAATTACCACATTTAGGTTGTTCTCTTTTACACTGTCCTGTATGTGGTCCACCACAGTTTTCGCATCTATGTTTAAAGGTACAAGCGACCTTATAGTGACCCCAATGCTGGCAATTTGTACAGAATCTTACTTTATTCACAAATGACTGAGTTTTATGATATATTCCCAGAGATCCTACTTTGATTATTGCTGGTATTGGTGTTGTTGATTCAACAACCACCACAGTTTGATCTGTAGCTTTTTGATTTTTACCTATTTTGTAGATTTTAGTAACTTGATTTCCTCCTTGTGTGATTTTGTCTTTGATTTGTTGAGTGGTGCATGTTGCCATTTGGCCCTTTAATTTCATTACTGCCTTGTATTTTATTGGGTGGGTTTGTTGTTGTTGTTGTTGTTGTTTTTGCTGTTTGATTTCTCTTTGTTGTTGTTGTTGTTGTTCCTGTTGTTTAATTTCACTTTGCTGTTGCACTTTATTTACTTTTGGAGTTTTATTGTTATTGTTGTTGTGGTTGTTGATTTTGTTGTTGTTGTTGTTGATTTTGGTAACTTGAGATGTTTTAGCTTTTTTGTGCAGCTCCATAATTACTGGCATGCCGCAAAGTTTATTTATTTCCAAAAATTTTGCAACTTGAGCACGTGTGCTGCAATGCAAGATTATGTAATTTGTTTTAGGGCGTACAATTTTGCATTGCCCTGAATGAACCTTCAGTAATGCCTTAGCAATACTGATGGTTGTGAGATCAAATATTGTGCTTGTTTTGCCCTTTAGAAACACTGTCATATCCACGTTATGATAGTGTTTATTTATTTTTGTGTAATGTGAGCTGACTTGTTTTTTGTTTTCAGTTTTTGAAGAGTTTTTAGCAGGTCCAAAAAAAAAAAAAAAAAAACAAAACAAGCTGACTTTTTAAAATAAAACACTCACTCACTTTTATACTTGACTCCTAATCATTATACATTGAACAAGTTATTTTGAAAAAATACGTTGTGCTTATAGACGCACTTCAAAACAAAAGTAAAATGAGACAGTGATTATAGACTCACTTCTATTTTTTTCTAACTTCCTCACATACCATAAGCAAATTGAATAATTAATTCTTTTCGAGAATATTGGGTAGCCCTGAAAAGGGCTGTTTTTTTTTTTTGTGTTTGTGTGTACGAGGAAGGATGACAATCTTTTATCGTCTAAGATTGCGTCCTCGTTTGGCTACACGATAGGGTCTGCTTCTTCGGAAAGAGAAAGAGAACTCTTTTGTGTCCACACGACAGTCGACAAAACTTCTGTCTGGTTCCTGCTGATGTTGTTGCTGTTGCTGCTGCTGCTGATGCTGTTCTCTCTGTTCTCTCTGCTGCTTTTGAAGTCGATACTTCTCAGTCCATTCTTCTTTCTCTTTTTGAATTTCCTCTCTGAAGAGTTCTTCTATGAGGTCTTCCGTTACTTGTAGCATTCTCACATTCTCAATCTCTTCAGGCTTTGGCATCAGATTGTGTCTGATACGATGCAGAGTGACATAAGCTTCGTTCAGCTTAGCTAGTCTTGAGCACATCTTCGTAGGAGGATGAGTCAAACAATGGATGGCCAGACTGGTTGATTGATTGATATGATGCGTTTAAAGTGAGTCGTCCCGAGGGCTCTTATCACTGTTTTATCCGTCAAAAGACGGTTATTTACTTTATCCTGAGGGTGGGAATGGAGCCGCCACCCTGCAGGCATTTATGTGTTCACGGAACACTATTTACTTGGGCCGTCACATCGGAGTAGCTATTGAGCTACTACTGTGTGATTGTAGGGCCACATACAATATGAGTGGGAATAGTTCCAGCACACACTCATATTAATTCATACTGTTTCTGGTTGGTTGTTCAGGACGTGTTAAGCACGTGTAGTTGCTGCGGCAGGTTTTTGTGGGCGAGGCGAAGTGCCTGGCAAGGGCAGCTTCTTTGGACGTATCCTATCCCTATTTATATACTCTGTGCTGCTTTTGAGTGTACAACGTTTATGCAACAGTGTTTTATAATGTTGGGTGTTCGATGTGTATATTGGTGTAGTAGTTTGGTATGTGCAACCTTGTGTTGCTGGGCCTGATGATCTGGGCTTTGATCACCTAATATATACTATTTGGGGTTCTGAGTAAACCCTATTTCTTAGGTGATTTAGTTAGTTTTGCAGCCTTGTGCTGCTGGCCCTGATAGTCTTGGGTTTTTGACTACCTTATAAGTTCTAATTTTGCGGGACCTAAATTATGTTCTTCCCTATTTTTATTTGATGTGCGACCTTGTGTCGCTGGACCTGATAGTCTTTGGATTTTTAGACTACCTTAGATGTTCTTGATTTGGGGTCTCTATCATATTTCTCTACCTAGTTAAGTTGCTCCGTTCTCGGTGCAGCTGTAGATTCTAATTAAGCTTTTGTTATGGTTGATACTTATGTTTTTAACACTGTGCACTTGGTTGTACTCCTAATGAGAAGGTATCTAGGGAAAGTGTCTAAAGAGGAAAGAAGAGAAAGTATAGTGTTGTCCTACATTCTTACTGCCTATGATGTTTGTATTTTTATTTCATCTTATCCTTTTTTAGGTGGGATTTATTTGGTGATTTGTTTAAGTTTTTATGACCTGTTTTGTGTTTTTAGTTCTTGGTTCCCCTTTTTGTTTGAATGGGACCCTATTTCCATATTTGTATTGGCCCCTTGGTTTAGTTCAGGTATGTGGTTCAGTTACTAGGTAGTAGCCATGGGTCCCTGCGGGAAATGTCCCGGGCCGTTAAGCGACACGTCAAGGATTGTCCATTTCCACACCCAGGCACCTCCCCACGACCGGTCCGTGAGGCGCGGCGGCCAGGCAACAACAAGGGACCTCTGCCGGAAGTATCCGGGGCCGTTAAGCGACACGTCAAAGGTATTCCTTGTTGAACCCAGTTTCCACACCCCGGTCCTGGTCGTTTCTTGTTTTCCCTGTCCTAAAGGGGCTTATTAGTGATTTTATAGGTGAGTATTAGGGTCCTGTTTTGTTGATTGTTGGGGTTAGGATTTTAATGGATACGTTATATATTCCCTATTTTTCCTATATTTAGTAGAAATTCCAATATATTCTTGTGTGTTATTAGAATGTTTGGATTTGTAATATGTATAATTTCTGGGTATGTATATGGGGCTTTTATATTCTGCTGTTGTGATCTAAATTTGTCCCTTTCTTGTTTGGTTTTACTGCAATTGTTGAAGATATGATGTAGATCTTCCGGGGTATGACAATGGTAGCAGTTTATATTATGTGGAAAGGGTCCTATATATTTTCCCATGCTGTTGGCCAGCTTGGTTTTTCCTAAAGTTATCCTATTTATGATTGTCTGTTCTTTAGGAGAGCCCTTGGGCGGTTTTTTGTGCCTGGTGACTTCTTGAACAGTAGTGTGCAACACTCTCCCTTTTGTACTATTGTCCCAATCATGTTGCCATTTTTTATCTATTTGGGTGTTTATTATACTGTAGAGTTCGGTTGTGCTATAGTGCAGTGGCTCGAAGTTCGGTTCGTGTAGTTTTTCCTTAGCTAGTTTATCGGCCATTTCATTACCCTTAATTTCGATGTGGGATGGTATCCACATGAACTCTACAATAGTGTTTCCGGAATTTAGTAGTTTTAGTTTGGCGTTTATTTGATTGAGGAAATCTTCCCTACATTTGGTGGTATTTGTTTGAATTGAAGATAGGACGCTAAGCGAGTCACTAATAATTACTGTCTTATTAGGTTTGAATTCTTCAATCCATTGTAATGATTTGAGGATGGACCAGAATTCAGCTGTGTAAATAGAGCAGTAGTCTGGGAGACGTCTGCCTATTTGTATGTTGAGCTCTGGTATGACCATTGCAGCAGCTGTTCTGTATGGGTTAGTAATTTTAGATCCATCCGTATAGATTTTGGTATATTGTTGGTATTGAGTATTTATAATGTTTAAGGCTTCTATTTTGAGAGTTTGTTCTTGATTTTGTTTTTTGCCTTTTTCTGTGAGGGAGGTGTTGACTTTAGATTGTACGTTGTTCCAAGGTTCGTGTTCGTACACTACGTTATTATTTAGAGGAGTTAGTTCGACTGGTATTATTGTCTTTAAGAGATGATATTGTTTTCCCATAGGTAGTTTTTGTTTCAAGCTTTTCCTGATTGGGATGTTGGTTTGATTTATAGCCAGGAGGGTGGGGTGTGTGGCGGGGTGGGTGGACAGCCGTGCCACATATTTTAAAAGGAGCTCTTGCCGTCTCAAGTAAAGGGGCAACTCTCCCGTTAAGACATGTAGCTCGTCTGTCGATGTTGTTTTTAGAGCTCCGGTACACTTTAATAGTGCTGATCTTTGGATTTGATCTAATTTTTTGAGTTGTGTTATGGGTGCCGATGAGTATACTTGGCAGCCATAATCTAGTTTAGATCTTACCAGAGCTCTATATAGTTTTAGGGATGTTTCTTGGTCAGCACCCCAATATGTGCCTTTTAGGCTCGTTATCAGATTTAGATCCCGACTACATCTTTTAACTAAGTCCTCTATATGGTATGCCCATGTTAGATGTTGGTCATAGTACATACCCAGAAATTTTGCAACCTTAACAAATTTTATTTCTTGGTCCTGTATTGTTAATTTAGGGTATTTGATGTTTCTTCTATATGGGGTGAACAGTACGGCTACCGTTTTTTGGTGCGATAGTTTAAAGCCCCATTGATTAGCCCAGTTTCCAATATTGTTTAAGCTGGTTTGAAGTTCAGAGATGTTTTTGTGGTTGGAGGGGTTGCCTGCTCTCCATAGGCCACCATCGTCAGCAAATTGTGACAGTTCAACTTTGGTAGTCGCCAAATTTTTATCTAAGTCATTTATCATGATGTTAAAGAGGGTGGGGCTGAGTACACTGCCTTGTGGAGTTCCATTTTCAAGTGAGTGTTTCTCAGAGTAAGTTGCCCCTACCCTAGTTGTAATTGTGCGGTTTGCTAGGAAATCTTGAATAAAATTAAACATTCGTCCAGTAATGCCATAGTTATTTAATTTGGCTATAAGGCCCTTGGTCCATACGAGATCGAATGCTTTCTCTAGATCGAGAAAAACCGCAATGAGATTTCTGCTCTGTTTTTGTTGTGAGTTAAATGCTAGTTTAATGGCAGTTTCAAGTCTTACAAGTTGGTCTGTGGTGGAGCGCTTGTTTCTGAATCCACATTGATTTTCTGAGATGAGGTTATTTTTAGTAAGGTGTGACTTGATTCTGTTGTTGATGATGGTTTCCATGATTTTACAGATGTTATTGGTTAGTGATATGGGCCTATAAGAGTTGACATCATGGTTGTCTTTATTAGGTTTTAAGATAGGTATTACTATCGCATGTTTCCATTTTTTTGGTAGCTTTCCTGTTTCCCATATGTTATTTAGGAAATTTATTATTATGTGAACTATATTAGGTGGTAATTGCTTATATATTATATACCCTATTTTATCTTCCCCAGGTGAAGTTTCTTTTTTGGTTTTAAGTGCTTGGTCCCATTCGTATTTAGTTATTTTGTTGTTTAAAGGGGAGTCCTTGGGTCCCAAGTCTTGGAATATTTTTGGGTTCGCTCTTTCTTCGATGGCTCTATGTAATTGGAATTCTTTAGTATGGTTGCTGCTTTTGCTCATATTAGTAAAGTGTTGAGCGAATAAGTCAGCCTGTTCTTTATCACTGTTTGTGTTGCTTAATTTGGGGGTATTGTTGGTATTTTTACCTCTAATCCTTTTGATCTTATCCCATACTTGTTTAGAATTTGTTTTGTGGTTTAGTGTACCACAGTAGGCTTGCCAGGTTTCCATTTTGGCTTTTTTAATTAGTTCTTTTAATTTCTGAGTGTGAATTTTGAATTCCATAAAATACGTGGTTAATTTGGAGCGTTTGAATTTCTGGAGTGCTTTGTTTTTAGCCTGCTGTGTTGTTTTAATTTCGTCATTCCACCAAGGCACAGTAAGTTTTGGTGCCTTATAGTTAGTGGTTGGGATGCTGTTAGTTGCAGCTTTGTTAATGACATAATTTATGTTTTCGTAATATTGGTCTATGTCATTTGCTTCTATCTGGGTAGTATCTTCTTCCTTTAGTATTTGTTTAAATAAGTCCCAGTCTGCTTTTTTATAGTTCCACCTGGGGTTGTTTTTTTGCACCTGTGACTGCACCGTCATTTGCAGGGTGGTGATGACTAGGAAGTGGTCACTGCCCATGGGGTCAGTCTGATCCACCTCCCATCCCGCCACTTGTGCGAGTGTTTTTGTGCATAGGGTGAGGTCAATGGCGGACAAGGCACCGTTTATTGGATTTAGGCGTGTTCCGGTGCCATTATTTAAAATGGTCAGTGTTGATGTATTGGCCCAGGCCTCAATCAACCTGCCCCTAGTGTCCGTCATCTTCCCCCCCCCCCACAGCTTATTATGTGCATTGAAATCTCCGCATATGACAGTGCGCTCACTGGTGATTATGGTGTTTAGGGCTAAGAATATTTGTTCATTGCTTAGGGCGGTATCTGTTCCTGGGTCATAAAAATTGATGATTTGTATATCATAGTTACCCATTTTGAGTTTTATTGATTGTACCTCTACATGTGAGTTTGTTATTTCTTTAGCTGTGATAGGTACAAGTTCTACAGATTTTATGGTGTTTTTTACATAAATGGCTAGTCCTCCCCCCGGTCCTTCTTTTCGTGATTGGAGGTACCCTGGGGCGTATCCCACTATATTGGGCAATGTTTTGTTTTTATTTTTAAGCCTTGTTTCTTGAATGCAGAGGATATCTGGTTTATTTTTGGTGTTTATTAGTTTAAGTTTTAATTCATTCATGTTTGTTGATATACCTCTGGCATTCCATTGCCATATAGAAACATTACCAGTAGTTGTGTTAGCCATTTCTACTGGGGTCATTTACTGTAATTAGGGTCTTAATTTGGTCTTTAATTTGTTTTAGGTTTTTAAGTAGTCCAGGTTTATTGTCAGTTTGGTGCAGTATTGATTCCATGATTTGATTGATTTGATTGATTTCTACCCCTAATTTGTCTTTTAAGGTTGGCTTACGTTTAGGGTCTATTGTTTTCGCTCTATGGAGTTTATGTTCTTTCCTTGCAGTGCGGTAGTTAACCCTGTTACTTTCCATGTATTCAATGATTTCTTTCTCTCGAATTGTAGCCGGGCATAGTGGGGATTTCACTGGGTGGGTCCCTTTACATTGAGCGCATCTGGGATTTAGTTTTGCGCATTCTCCCTTATGTCCCCTTCCACAGTTACTGCATTTGGTTGGTAGTTTGCATTTGGTGGTATAATGGCCCCAGTGTTTACAATTTGAGCAGAACCTAGGCTTATTTGTGTAGGGTTCTACTCTATAGTGGGATCCTTTGGTACCTATTTGGATTAGGGACTGCAATGGGGTTTCTGTTTCGATCACTGTTATTGAGCATTTGGGGCCCCTTTTGCCTATCCTATATGTTTTAGAGATGTTATTGCCACCTTCTCTTAGTTTACCGTTTAGAGTGTTTGTGTCCCATTGAGACATTGTCCCTGTTAATTTTAGCACTGCTTTAAATTTAGTGGGTGGCGGTAGGGGGCGGCTGTGGGTGGTTTGGCCTTTTTTTGTGTTATTCCTATGTGGGGCTGTTACGTTGTATGGTTTGGATACCTGTACTGGTATTCCAGCAAGTGTGTTTATTTCTAAATACTTGGCTGCTTGTTGACCAGTACTACAGTGCAGTATTATGTAGTTGGTATTGGGCCTGATAATTTTGCATAATCCTGCGTGTACCCTAGTTATGGCCCCTGCTATGGTATTTGTGGAGAGGTTAATTAATTTATTGGATTTGCTTTTAATATACAGTGTAAGTTCCGGCCTGTGATAAGTGGGTTTTGGTCCTATGTTAGCTGGTACCTGTGTTTTTTTGTGGGTGTTGCTAGCATTTTGGCCTATTTGGATGTAATTATTTCCCTTTGGGTGGGGGACTGAGGTTTCCTTTGCCTGTGGTGTTATGTTAGTTGTTCCTGGTTTAGGGCTACTATGGGTAGGTTTGGTTAGTTTAGTGGTTTGGGCATATGTAAGTTTTGTTGGGGGGGTGTTTTCAACTGCGTCCGCTTGGCAGTTTGGTTTGGTAATTTGAAAAGTTCGGTTTTGGGTGTTTTCCACCTCGTCCGCCAAGTGTAAATTTGGATCCCCCGTTTTGAAAGTTCGGTTTGGGGTGTTTTCCACCACGTCCGCCGAATATGAATCTGAATTTCCTAACTGTTTGTTGTTGGGGGTTAATATTGAGGTGGAGATATTGAGTAGGGGATCGCCGGGGGCCAATGTGGCGTCCAGATCTTCATATTGTAACGTTTCGTTATGCAAATTAAATTCAATGGGCGATAGCGGGTCTAGTTTTGCCGCTTCGTTCATTAGAACTTGTAACTCGGGGGTTGAGTACATTCTAGATTTATTTACTTTGTTTGCATCAATTGGAATGCCTGGTGTTTGGTACATTTTCTTTAGTTTGTTATTTCTACGTGTGGCCTGTCCTTGTCTGACTTTCATACCCTGTTTGTTTGTTTTAACATCTATTGGGGTGGTAGCCATTTTTCCTTTGTTATGTGCCTTTAGTTGGTCGGCCATATTGGATAGTTAATTGTGTAGAAACGTGTGATAGAAGATAGAGTTTTTAGCGAGGATAGTGGTAGTAGTGGGAGTTTTAAAAGTTGAAAGTAACTTATTGTTTCAGCACAGAGTATAGTAAATTGCTAACGACTTACAGTTAAGATGACCGGGCGGTTTGAGGTGGATTGGCTGCTGGGTGTCGTAGATGGCTGGTTGTGGTGGTTGGTTTGATCTCAGGTTAGCAGCTGGGTCCTGTGGCGCAGTTTGTTGGAGTGGCTGGCAAGCGTAGGTGGTTGTTTCTCTGCTGGATCCGGATGCGTAGTAGGGTGGTGAGTTGCAGGCTTCGGTAAAGCAGTAGTGGACTTGACTCATCTGTATTCCAACAAGCTGTGGGGCCAAAACCTCGATTAAAATAGAGCTTATTAACCGAGAAAAACTCCCCTCCTTGACTCCAGTGCTTGAGTTAAGGAATATGCGTTTGCTTGTTGGAAATCGTAGTGGTAGTGGTGTTGATCAAATTCGGGAACAGGTGGCTTCGGTCCTGGGCGGCTCCGACACGTCTGCTCTTCGTGATGGTGGTATGGTATGAATGATCATGGTATGGTATGTGGCCAGACTGGAGACTACCCCTGCATTATATGGTTCAAGCGCGGACGTGATGGAAAACACCCCTCGACTGTTTAGGGTTTTGAAACGTTTAGATAGTTTGATGTGAGGGATAGAAAGAAAAGTCAAAGAGCATTTATATGAATACAAATGTAAAATAAACGACAGACACATTGGTTTTCAAAACACAACATTTTTATTCAAATAACAAACATTATTTCAAAGAACAAACATTATTTCAAAGAACAAACATTTTTTCAAAGAACAAACATGTTTTTCTTCCATAACACTAATACATTATCTTTGACATGGTTGACAACGTTGTGAATTAAATTGAGATTTCCACTGTTGGAAGTCATTGGGCGATTGATGTACACTACGTTTCCTAGCTAAAGACAACAGATAGCCATAATGGTCACAAAACCATCGATCTACTTTGTCGTCGTTTCGAGACGAATGACGATCAAAATAAGTCACTAAATGTTCTAAAGAATATCCAAGACTGCGATGATGCAGATAATAGATACAATATTGTCCACACACCATAGAATCTGTGCTTTGTAATTTCACATTATTGAATCGTGTCGTCTGAGCATTTCTTCTCATAAAGTCAATGATATCATCTTCGAAAGGAGGCAATCCATACGAATCAAAATACTCCGCACATCCCTCTTGAGGAAAGTAGACTGCTACCCAGTGAGTTCCTGGAAGATGACTGTCATCTGTGTTGATGACATAAGCTTGATTCTCTTGAGGTTTGCGATGAGGTAGTTCATCTTTAGCACACACCACAGGATTCCAAGAAGCAGTGTACGAACTACGGTTCAAAAGATAATAAAGTTCCCAAGTATCCATTTTTTGTTGTGTAGCCTTGTCTTTTTTCTCTCCTTTCTTCACAGGTGATGATAAGTCATCAATTCAATCCAGACTTTTTGTTTGAAACGGTCTGACAAGTAACTGATGGTTTGCTTCGTCTCTTTACTTTTGGCCAAGAGAGCTTCGATGCGATCGATTTCTCGAGCAAACAATGGAGGAGAGGAATGATCACGTAAGCCTTTATACCACTGAAGTAACACGGCTTCTTCGGAGATGAGACTCCAAGCTTCGTTCAGATAATTGTCCAATTTTTCTTCTTGACTCATCATCATACATTTATCGTGTTGAATTTGACTGGGATGATCGATTTGACATCCATAACAATCTTTTTTAATCAGGTCCCTCATTGTATCTTCCAAGTGTTGTGCAAAACAAGCCACTAATTGTTGTTCCTGTTCTGGCCATCTGGATTGTATGATCACTACTTCTTCTTTTTGGTCTTGGGGATCTGCTTTTTCTGTAACCTCCCATTCCATGGATTCTCCACTATTCAAAGAAGGACAAGGGTCTTCCATAATGTCTAATAGTCTAGAATGACTTCTCTCAAACTGTTGATTTCTATGGTATTATCGAATTCAGCATACAGAATGATATTCACCGTTTCTTCAAGAGGCCTTGCAAACTGAAGTTCCACACGCAGTTGCCCAGATTTTATAGGATGGAAATGTCCCTCGTCGCTGCCTTGGTCTGGAGTGAAATCAAAAGCCCACAACGTGTAACCTCTTGCATAGTCGTCGTAGGAAATACCGTGACTGGTGTTGGTTCCTAACTGTCCTGTGGCTTCGTACAGTGACAAGTACGACCTCAAGTAATTTTTCTGTTCGCCAAAGTCGGGTTCAAAGGGTCTGGTACACAAAGTTTTGCCATCGCGACTGACTTCAATTTTGGATACTCTGCAGTGCTTAAACTGGAAAGGATTTTCATCGTGGGCACCATTGAGGGCTGCATTGCTGACGATACCAATGAATAAACGTTTGGGTAACTGTCCTTGGAACAGATGATCTTCGATCTTAGATCGGAGTCCAGCGGCAATGGTGAAAGTTTTGACTTCCACGCGTCGTATCGGATACTTGGCTGTCGTTCTGCTCAAAGTGTGACTGATATCATTCCCCACTTTAGGTAACACTTCCACGCGACGTACGTATAACCTGGCTTCTTGGATAATGGTTTTGTAGTCGTTGGCATCAGCCATCAAATGGAAAGCAGCACTACTACGATTCAGTCTCAAGCGGATATCTACTCCGTTCAGCAAATACTTTTCTTGAAACCACATGTCCAAATGCAAACGATCGAACAGTTCTAAACTACGGCCTTGCAGAATTTTCTTTCGACGGTCGTTAAAACCTACATTGTGAGGATTGGCAGGATTGTCACCCACAGCGGCTGCGGTCAAGTCTGTGTCGTTAAACTTATCTGCTGTGTCAGGTTTCCATACCACGCAAGCATCTAGATGAGTGTTTTTGGCTTCTTTTCCGTACGTTAAGAGATTTTCGAGGTACGCTCGGTAAGGGTAAGTATCCATGCTACTGCTGATCAGTTTGTTATTCATGTACAAATCCACATCGCTGAACAAGGAATGCATGAAATTGTTGACAGGAGCTACTTTAGCATTGACTTCTGGATTGGTGTTGTCTGTTTTGCTTACTTTCAGTTTCAAATACAAGTAACTGTTGTTGAGATCGATGTAATCTTCGGGTTGTCCTTTGATTTCAAACTCGATGGGAGCTGAATCCGTCAAAGAGGAGACGGGATGAAATTCGACCCATTGAGCTTCTTGCATGGTCATCATCGTGGGTGGCATGGCAAAGAGATCCAGTTCCGACTTGGAACAGGCACAAGATTCTTGGTGCATCATTTTTTCTTTAGGGTTTTTTTCTTCACTTTTAATAATCAAAAATGTCTAAGTCTCGAGCGGTTCTTTTTTTCTTTGTCTTTCTCACTTTAGAGGTACGGAGACTTTTGAAAGGGTGTCTTCGTCGACGCTTTCTACCTTGTCCTTGCTGTGTCGTCAGGGAAGTAGGAATGTCAGACGTGGTACCGTTCAGAGCATTTATAGGACTTTCTCGTCGACCCAAAAGCTCTTTACCCGTTTGAAGCAAGGTATTTTTGCCTGCTCTCAAAAAAGCTTCTTTTGGGTTTTGTTTGTCAATGAGAACATTGTAAAGAAAATCTTTGCCGTGAGTCAATGCGGCATCTTTTAAGGTGTGCAATCCTCGTGTCACCATTGGTTTTAAAACAGGGACCACGGAACGAAAGGCTGATTTAAACATATCTCCTAAACCATGTCCTCGTTGTCGAGTGACTCCTTGGTACACAGGATACATCACTTTTTCAGTGGTTGGAGAATCGTTTTTGAAAATGGAGTTTCACTGTGACTTTCCCTTTGGTAAATGGAATATTTTGACCTAGTTCTCCTTTTATAGTAATGTTGACACTGTCAAAATACGACTTACTGACGGGTAAATAATGAGGATGCACAAATTCGCGGTGAACGTGATAGGTATTTCCACCTTCCTCGTCAGTAGTAGTAGTATCTACTTTGAAAGGAATGACACGCAGTAACGGTACAGAGGTGTGTCCTACCACATTGTACTCCACCACATCGGAGTACACAAACATCAAATTGAGTCCTTGGTTCATTTCTACAGGGGATCGAAAATATTTGGTAAAATCCAAGTTACTGCCTATGCCTGGTATTTCTTTTTTGTTCATGACCATCTTGAGGTCTCCACCTAAGATATCAAACAATTCAGGACAAAAGGTAATGGCTATTATTTTCTTCTCTGAAAATTTGATCATGAGACGACGAGCCACTTTAATGTACTCAAAGGTAACACTTTCTTTGATTTTGTCCAGGGGTTTACCAAACACAACATTGAACCTGCTTGCAATCGTAGTCACTAAATGTTGACCGCTAAAATAGTAGCCTGCAGGAATGGTCAACACATGAGTGGACAGTTGTTTAGTTGTGTGTCCATCTGATTTCTTGTTGTCAATGCCAGTGATGCCTCGTTCATCTAAGGCTTGTTGCAATGGCTTGTCGAACACTTCAACTGTGAAAAAGTTTTGATTTTCGACGATGTTTTTGATTTGTGACGGGTGTATTATTTCCACTAAAGCTGCTTCCCAGTGATCATCTTGATCCAAATGCATGGCTTGAGGTAATTTAGACGTGTAACAACACAATGTGTTGTTAGGAAACACCTCCATGGAACTGTCACTGGGTAACGTTAAGTAAAATTGGTTCATAGTGTTGTTCATATTTCCAATGTTCTTCTGTCCGAGGAGTCACTCGAGGTTAAAGGAGTATCTAAAAGAGGATTGTGATTGGAAGGGTGACTGTCAGGAGAAGGACTAACGTTGGCCGCCAGACTCCCAATATTGTTACTGTTGTTCCCGTTGTAAGAGTATTTCAGGGAAGGATTGGGAAGAAGATACCCGATGCAACTGCTGAGTAAAATGGTCCACAATTGTTTGTCTCCTTGTTGCAAACTCAAATTAGCAATGGCTGCACCAATGACACAATATACCACAAAGATTTGACAGAAAAAAACGATTTGCGTTTTAGGGACACGTTCTCCACACCACACCCACAAGGGTTGCTTTTGTAAATCTTGCAGAGATGACGTGGGTGAAGGAGTAGTCACTGTGGTTGCTGAAGCTGTATTGAAGGGCATGATGGTCACTTCTTTTTATAGTCGATGACTTGGGCAGCGTCAATCCAAGAATCAAAACTAGGAGGATATCCTTTCCAACGTACTTTGACTTCTTTGACACGACGTTTTCCTACTTTACGGGTTCTTCGTTCGAGAATGCTTTCAATGTCGTACACGTCGTCTTCTTTTTTGGTAACACGTTGTAACTCAGGCAAGTAAAATGTTCCTTTTAATACTTCTCCGTTCATGTCTTCCAATTTATAGACGGTAGGATGACGATCGCGCACTCGTCCAGTCACACGAAACAATTCGGTAGTCCAATTGGGTAAGTAACCTTTGTCGAAAGTGCGTTTGGTTTTGCCAATGCGTACCCAATCTCCCGGGGTTAACACTTCTTTACCTTTCTTGGGGACAGCCCTCGTCCGGGACGTACCAAACAGGTGCTCAAAAACAGTCACTTCGTTGTCAGGTGTCACCTCTTGTGGGGCACGTCCAATGCTTCTATGGTAAGATTGATTGTAGGCTTGGACTAAGTGTGGTAAGACGTCGATGTACTTGAGAGTGTGTTGATGCGTAAAATATTTCCACATGCGTTCTTTCAAGGTACGTTGAAAACGTTCCACGATACTGGCTTTGGTTTCAGGATTTTCGGTGGTGAAAAAATGAATGTCACGTTTTTTTAATTCTCGTTGGAAAGCTTGGTTCAGAAATTCGGTGCCTTTGTCGGTTCGCCATCGAAGAGGGTGACGACTACTTTGTTTCAACACCAGTTGCAAAGCTCGTACTAACTCTCCGCTCGATTTGGATGTCAATGGTACGACCCAGGCAAATTTAGAAAAGACGTCGATGACACAAAACAAATATTTGTAGCCACGATTGTAGGTAGCTAAATGAGAGACATCAGCTAAATCGGCTTGCCATTGATGATCGATGCCTTCCACTTGAGTGCGACTTCTGTGAAATTTTCGTCGAATGGGCTTGTGTAAAGTGTACGTCGCTTGTTCTTGTAACCATCGTTGTACTGCTGGTAAACGGAGCTTTTTCAGGCGAGTTTTGGCAGCACGATACAATTTCTGAATGCCTCCGTAACCTGCAGGGTGAGCTGGATCGTAGTAAATGCTGGCTAAGACCTTCTCCATGGTTTTTGTTAATAAGGGACCCACTCTTCGAGGATATTGCTTTGGGTGGGACGAAATGCGGGTTGTTTGGAAACGGTTTTACGTGTCCGATGTGCCACAGGAGTTGACGTCGAGGGTAATGGTAGTGGCGGAGGTAATGGGATAGCTTCTTTGGCCTTCTTTTCTTTTCTCACTTCTGGTTTCCTTTCTTTCTTTTTCACATCTGTCGAAGAAGGAGTAGCCATCATCTTTTTAACCCAAGTTTTGAGTTCTTCTCGTGGGGGAGTGGGGGAAGGGGTTAACAAGGAAGTGGCAATCTTACTCGGAATGGGAGTAGCAGTAGGTGTTTGAAAGAGATCATGGGGTTCTTCTTCCTTGGGTAATGGTGGGGTAACGTCTGTTTTAACTGTTGTAGAGGGTGAGGGTGAGGGTGTCGGGTTATTCATTAGAGCCTTAAAATCGGACAAAGTGGGTTGAGCTGTTTGTTCCACAGCTTTCTGATGAAAGAGTTGTAGCCGTTTCAAGAGTTGACCGTACTTTTGTGATTTTTCGGTTTCGGATAAATCGTGGCGATGGATCAAGGATTGCAATTCGTGTTGTAATTGCGACATCTCAGCTAAATTGGGATTGGGTGGTAAATGGGGGGATCGTTGTTCTTGCCAATGATGGTATTCCATCCATCGTTTGTAAGGAACCAAAGTTAGTTTTCGTCCTTCCATGGGCTTTCAAAGGTTATGTCTGAGATTGTGGTGCTCCATAGTGTCCTTTTATCTTCTACCCATCCCTTGGTTAAACCCTTGGGATATCCCTTGGGTCACCCCTTGTAGCAAACCTGGTATTATGCCTGTCAACAAAGGAGCAAGAAAGGGTAAAAATCCTCCGCGTTGCACCAACATCTTTTTCTTTTGACGGACGGATATTTTCTTTTGAACCATTTGACGAAGAACGTGTCGATGTTTGGATAAGCATTTTTTCTTGTGTGGAGACAAAGGTATCGTGCCTTTCAAAACATTCAAACAACATTCACACACGGTATCGATGACATCTTTGGAGGCTGTTTTAATGATTTGTTTTCGCATGGACGGAGAGGCTTTGGACAGGACGGACAACACGTCTCCGTGTTTGGCTAAACGAGGAGGTAGTCCTTTCCTTTTCTTTCCTTTGTGGGGTGAATAAGAATGTTTTTTGCGAGGTGACATCTTTGCTTGTTCGTTTCAGAAATACACTGATGTCAAAGACTTGGTACACACCCTCTTTTATCTTCTTTTTCCTATTGGCTTCTCCAAAAGGTAACGGCATGCTTCGCTAAATCCTCAAAAGCAGGGCTAAAGATACCAGTTCGGTTATTAGCTGCTTTGTCTAGTTTCTGCATACCTTTAATAAAACCAGTAAATATGCCTCCTCTTTGGTGACTTCTCTTTTTCTTTTGACGTTTGGGTATTTTCTTTTGTGTCCTTTGACGAAGAACGTGTCGATGTTTGGCTAAACGTCCTTTCCTTTTCTTTCCTTTGTGGAGTGTAGAAAAATGTTTTCTGCGAGGTGACATCTTTGCTTGTTCGTTTCACAATACCACTAGTGTCAATGACTTGGTATACACTCTCTTTTATTTACTTTTTTTGGGAACTAGCGCTTTGTCAAAAAGGTAACAATGTGTTTCCCAAAATTGTCAAAGGATCCTCCTTTTTGGTGTCTTTTCTTTTTCTTTAAAGGTCTACGTCTTTGGAGGGAAGGACGTTGATGTTTGGTTTTAAAGCTTTTGGTGAGATGACGAGATTGTCTTGTTCCTTTTCCTTTTTGGACGGTAGAACGTCGAGGGTGATGGTGTGCACGTTTTTGAGGAGGCATCCTTGAGTGTTCATCAGTGGTACAGAAAAAATACTGATTGACGTCGTGGTTTTCAAGTCATATTTTTATACTGGAATGCGTCGCCACTGATTATCTTTGCGTCGTATCAACTTCATGGCAGGTAACACACGTCGTAAAGGAGTTCGCAATGGACTCAATCGGGACAGTTCTTGTTTGGACAAATCTAGTAAACTCTTTAACATGCCAGATCTTTCTTGGACTTTGACTTTGGGGGCAGGTACTTTATGAGCAGCTGCTACTGACGCTAAGGTGGACGAGGGTGTCTCCGGTGGAGGAGACGTTTTGGGAGACGCAGATTTCCAATGTTTCATCAAATTAGGAAAAACGGGTGTCAAATTGGGTTTGGCTGGCATCACCCGCAACGGAGAAGTGGCAGACCCTGAGGCTACTGGCAACGTAGTCCCTGCCAAACGTCCTTGTAGATCTTTTCTTACAGGTCGTGGTTGACGAAGGTAAGGTTGTGTCCTGGCCGAAGTGCCTCTTTTGCGGGTGACCGCTTTTTTCTGTGGACTTTTCTTTTTCTGTGCTTTGGTCTTGGTACCCTTGTTCTTTTTCTTAGGGGATTGTTTGGCTTTTTTTGTTTTCTTCTTGGGGTGAACTTTGGGAGTATTGGGATCCCATTTTAAAAGGGAACGAATGATGACACCTCCTAGAGAACCACTACCTCCAGGTTTCAATATGATTTGCTTTTTGGTGTGAGTGTCAAGGCGAGGATTGGCCAGTTGCGTCAAGGCTACTTTGTTTCTGTCAAAAAAGCGTTTGGTTTGATGTGGAATGTGAATGATGCCTTGCAGTATTTGACGTGCTGTCACCGTAAACCATCGTAAGACTTCTTTGAGACTGGCTTCTAAGACGTGAGCACGTCTTTGTGGATTTTTTTCGCGACTGATGCCGTACAAGGCACGAATCAATTTGATCGGAAGATGAGACTGAAGGGACGTCATGTTGACGATGTATGAGACCAGGTCAAAGTAACCCAAGGTTTTTATAGATTTTTTTAGTGCTTCATAGTGTTATGTCGACGAGGAGGACGTGTACACGACAGGTCCTCCGTCTTGACACCAGTCGTGAAACAAATCGGTACGAAATCGCAAATAATCAGGGGTAGTGGGTTTTAAATCCACGAGTAAATAGGCGTGTGGCGTTTGAGTGGCATCATCGTACGCATGAGTTAGCCAAGGTGTTCCTAACTGTTTGGCTAAAACTTGCACTTGTGATTTATCTCGAGGACTTTTAAACAAGACCACGTAATGAGCATTGAGACTAATGGTACGATGGGCTTTACTTTGTTGAAATAAATTTTGTGTAATGTAAATGACACTGGCATTACGATGATGCCCTTTACGTGTAAACCATAGTTTAATTTCTTCTTCGTCTTCTCCTAACATGTCGTCAAAAATAACCCAATGAGTTTGACTAGGGTCAGACACGATACCCTCGTCTTCTTTAGGAATGCCTGCTACAAACACAATGGAATCACCTTGACTTTCTTGCAAGAGGCTGTATGCCGATTGCCACTCTTTGTAACACCACACGATACGTTGAGGTGGACGATCGATCAAATGATGTTTATGTTCGATCAAACGTTTGACAAATTCGGTTTTGCCTGAACCGCTCGGTCCAGCAATTAACATGTTAAAAGGATGACGAAGATACAAGGCTTTCCAACTAGCCTGATCTAAGTGTTCGTCAATGACTTTGAATGTGGAGGAGGAAGGAGTAGTAGAAAGAGTAGAGTGAGCCATAGTCGTGTAGTGGTATGACAGTATTGACACAAAAACAGACAAGACAAGAGGTTTTTATACTTTTTTCAAGACACGTTTATTTGAATGTATGTTTAAATTGGATAAACACGAAAGACAAAAATACATAAAAGCCAAATAGATAAATACAGGAATAAAATACCTAGGGAAACGATCAAAGTGGCATATAAACAAGTCACTGTACAACGTGGTTTGGGTAACAAACGTCTCCTAGAGGTAGTGTGTAATGTTCTTATAGTCTCCTCTACAGGGGGTACAGTCACATAGGTGTCTTCTCGAAAGGGTCTTTGTGGGGAAATGTCCATGACAGTTTTGTCTTGAACAGAAGGATTGTCTTGGGCCATAGATTCTTTTTCTTTTTCTTCTTCTGGTACTGTTACTAACACAGGATTAAAAGTGACTTTTTTCACACGACGATGCATTTTAGGAACACAACGCTTGGGCATAATGGGATACTTCGTTTGTCCAAGCCTCAAAATCCCAACTTTTCCAGTCACGTACATCTGTCCAATGAGGGTGTAAATCACAAGCTACACACACATCTTCGTACACTGCTTCCGTACGTAAAAGTTGACGAATCTTTTTTTCTTGGAAAGGTCGAGACGTATCCAGATGAAAACGTAAGGCTTTGAACAGAATAAGTCTCTCGTGGACATTTAAAGGAGTCACCATACTGTCTTATTTTTTTGATAGGTAGTGTTCGTAAAGTGTCCACAAGGAATCGGCAGGTAAACGAAATCCCAGAAAGCAAGTCACTAAAACACACACGACACGTCGACCCCAATTCATAGGGTATAGTTCTTGCAATAAGTGTTCGTAATCTTTCACCGTGTGAATCTTCTCATTGATATCCTTCCACGGAATCTGTTGGATCACCAATGATAAAGGTTGTGGCATGGTTGTTCTCTTTTATACTTCTTTAGGTCGAAGACTATCAGTGTAGATTCAACTCAGAATTAAACACAGAATTAAATTTGCTCAAAAAGCGAAAGTGATTAATATAACGTGTAATTTCGTCCCACTGCCATTCAGGGTAACGGTTAAGAAGGATCAAAGCATCTTCAGAGGTAAACGTAGTAAATTGGTAACAGAGCAAAAAAATACCCTTAATCCAGAGAAATCTAACACGTCGGTTAATTTTTGTCACTTTCCTCTTGTGAATTTCACGACACAAAAGTTCTACAGTCACCCATTGAGATTTTTCTTTAGCAAGGCCTTGCCAAACGTCCTTGTAGATCTTCTCTTGCAATTCGTAGGGTAATCCTTGAATATTATGTTTTATATTATATACTGGTCTAGGTGTGTTCAACGCCATGGAGCAGTAGTAGTGTCACTTCCAATCATTAGGTCCCACTAAAGGTAGGTATTGACAATTCGGAGACCATCGAGCATGTTCCAGGTAAGCGGAATCTTTATGTTCCCACTCGTAAATGGATACACCACAACTGAAACACTTGACTTTATCCCCTTCGCCCAAGTAGAAAAATCCAGCTCTGGCTAATTCTTCAGGAGTTGGTCCAGGCAGATATTTTGGCCATTTATCTTTGAAGGTTTGAAATCGACTTTTAAAGTGGCAGTATTCAGGCAAACTCGTCGGGAACGAATATTCGACTCTCCTCACTTCGGTTCGATGCAGGTACGGTGAAATTCCTAGGAGTCCACGATAACGTGTCGCACCGCTTTCGCATCCCTCAGGTTTGACACGCACAGCATCACTTTCCAGGGTAGATATAGGGGTAGTAGTCATAACAAAGTTCCCACGATATCCTGCTGAATCGCTAATGTCACAGCGCCTGGCATCACTACAATCGCAAGGTTTAGCATCGCACTCCACTTGAGAATTCCCAAATTTGAATGATGTCTGTTTAAATGGATTCATCTTCTTTTCGCTGGGTCGTTGTAGTGACAAATGAACTATTGGTCTTGGACAATGTCCCTTTTTATATGCTGTTCAATGTCGACGTGACCGTACGGTAGAGTGAAGTGATTGGGAAGTCGTACTCTCTTTTGGTACACGATTTGGTAGACTTTTTTCAAAGGTCGGCTAACAATTTGGTGTGAGGCTAACCGTACGATCTTGTGCGGTTCGTGGGTAGTCACTTGAAACGTTTCATCCTGTCCCGACTGCAAGGCTTCTTGAAGCACGTCAAAGTTCACCACTTGACTGGTGCGATAATTAAGAGTCAATCCTTTCACTTTACATTCAGTGTGCATTTTTCCTTGGGGGTCTCGGTATTCGTAGCCGTAATTTTTAGGACCGCCACTTGCAAAACATAGAATCTTGTCGTCGGGATGTTCATCGGTCCAGGCTCCTAAACGGTCTCCTTCGATGGTAGGGTTACACTGGTTCGGTCGGTGAATGTAGATGCAACTGTCTGTGTCAAAATACAACACACGATCTCCTAACAGTTCTAACACTTCGTACAATTTTAAGCGAGCGTGGGCTGTCACGTAAGCCGCAATGATGACATTTCCAAATTTGTCGGCTTCTACAAAGTCTAGTTCTTCTTCGTAATTGACTAAGATCAAGTCCTCACGAATGACGTCCACGTGTTTCATGACTTTGGTTGGGTCGTGAATCATCTGGAAGTAGCGAGACGGCTCGGACAAATACTCCGTCTTGGGTAAAGACGGACGTTGTGCCATTTTACCCCACAAACAATTGAGCATGACTTTGGCAAACGATCGCCTTCCTTCATTTTTCTCGATGTGGTCTAAAGTGATACCTTCCTGCTCCCGATATTTTTCTTTGAATATCTTTTGGTCTTCGGGAGTGTGACACCAGGAAGGATAGCCACTAGCTTCTTGTTTTAGTTTTAAAAAGGAATCCACGTAGTCTGCAAAAATACCTTTCTGTCTCTCGTCGCCCTTGCAGTATTGTTGTGTTTTGGGAAAGTGGTAAATTTCGTACACTTACAACAGTTGGTATCCCAGGTCCAGAGCTTTAAACAATTCCACACTCACCCACGTTCCTGTCAAGGTACGTTCTTCCTGAGTGTGATGACAAGGTTGGTCTTGGTTGCACGTTTCAGCACATGTGCGACACAAAGGAAACATCAGTTTTCCTTGGCAATGGTGAGGTAAAACGGGATGGTACAAGTCTGTGGGTGGCAAGACTTTACACTTGATCAATCCTTCGTACTGACGAATGTGGTCCAAGTCAATGTGTTCTGTCATCAATTCTGGATGCCCTACGGGAAAGTGACAATATTTACACACGTAAGGATACAATGAACACACGTCCAAGTATTTAATTTCTTCTCCTTTCTCCTCGTCCGCCTGGTACAGCAAACAAGTGGCATTCGTTCGTCCTCCGTACAAACTATCCCGGGGGTTCAATGGGTCCACCCACTTGTAACTTTCTACGATGCGTTTAAACTCGGGATCGGTTTTCAAACGCTGATCGTACTCGTGTTCCCACATTTCCACTACCTGGTATCCTTGTTGTTCTAACTTCAAACGTCGTTGACACGTGGTCTGGTACAAATCTTCCATAGTTCGTTGTAAAAACTGATTTTTGATGTCACGCTGAGGGTAGCACATAGGACATCCGTGAAATAAGCATCCGTTAAACTCGTACACGATCTGAGGGTTTTCTAAGTCCCAACCATCCACTGAATACGTTCCAATAATCTTTTCGCCTCCTCCGTTGCGAGCGTGTTGGATCCATTTGTCTTCCTTGTCGCACAAGTAATGGAGCCAGCGCAGGGCTTTGACCGAGTATTGACGTTTAACAAAGTTCGTCGTTTGAGGACTGATGACCGCTAGAGTATTTTCAGGCATAAAGCGTTTTCGGTACACTAAAGAACACGCTTTGGCAATGGTACAAGCTTCTTTCAAAGGATCGATCCCTCCGTACTCCATGAACAATTCTCGAAATTTTCCACAGCAACGTCGTAAAATGTCCACGTCAGATCGACAGTACTTTAACATTTCTTCTTGAAAGTCAAAAGGGTCCGAGGCATGAGTCTGGTACCAAGCGAAGAAAGCTTCTCGTTGTTCGGTACGCATGTTGTCAGGGTCGTAATAGTGAGCCTCCGGCAAATGGGGTAGAACGGTATGTTGATTGGCTTCGGTATTGAAAAAGTGTGGAAAATAACCTTTAGCCAATTCTGTCATTCCAAACGTTTTAGGCATGCGACTCAATGGCATGGCCAAGTAACACATCGAATCTTTAAACTGTACTTGTCCTACTTGCATAGAAATGATTTTAGCTCCGTTCAAAGTCACTTGAGGTCGTTCGGTACATTGTTCCGCATAGTATCTGAGCAGAAATTGCCCATCGTATCCCGAAAAATTGTGAGCCATGACCGTAGCATGGCAATGACAATTGCCGTAACGTTCGATGTCTTCTGTACTCCACGTTTTGTCAATGGGGTTTAAGATCCATCGGGCAAACTTGGCTAACGTGTTTGACCCTCGAAAGATTTTTTCACGTCCTCCAGGAATCTTGTTGCAGTGAGGGCAATAACTAAAGATAGGTTCTTGGATGCACTGCTCGCACGCACGGTGAGCTACGCAGAAACTGGGAATGTGAATACCGGTTTCTTGCATGCATTCGAAATCAAAAAAGATAAAATTCCCTTTCTTCTGGGTATCTTTTGGTTGGGGTTGGTATTTTTGAATGAAGCATTCGTGTTCCAAGTCCACGATTTGGTGACAAATGTGACATCGTTTCTTCCCTCGACAAACGTGTAACTTAACACTATTGGTACGTATGTCTTGTCCACAAGTAGGGCACAATCTCAGAAGTTGACAAGTGTTTTTCTGCTGTGAACCTTGCATCTTCAAATGTTGTTGGTAACAGGTAGGACTGACAAAAGTGCGCTGACACACAGGGCAATGCACTCTTTCTTTTCCTTGGTCCAGACAAGGTTGTGAGGCTAAACATCCCTCACATTTTGATCCACAATGTTTGTGTTGTTCTCGATTGTTATAACCATAGTCACATTTTTCACAGTAGTAACCGTATCCCTGGAATGCAGTGATACTGGTAATGGTATCAAAATGACCATTGTGATGATAGACGTGAATGTATTTTCCGTCTTTGAAATCGTGGCCTCGAAACAAAAGAGGTCCACGCACTTCTTGAGGGTGTACTTTCAAAGTGTAACGTGGAGACAAGACGTCTTGTAATTGTTGCATTTCTGGAATGCCACAAGGAGTGTCTTTGGATATCCCCGCTTGCTGTAACAGGAGTTCTGCTTCACTTCGTTGTTTGGCTCGGTCCGATTGTTGAATAGTTTTCCAGGCTCTTTTCCATTCTACCGTGTCGTTCTTGTTGGCATACGTTCGTCCCACGACGACAGCACGGGCTAAACACATTTGGTCTTGAGGATTGTTAATTTGGACGAGACTTAGTTTGGTGATGCGAAGGTTGTCGACCAATAATACTTTTTTGCGTCCTGTCCCCTGGGGAAGAGACACGTGGGTCATGAACAGTGTGGCTTTTCCATCGTCAATGTGAAACTTGTCGTTGGATTGTTGCACATGTTGAATTTTGTCAATGACTTTGGAAGGTGTTAATTCTGATGGACTAGTAAATTCGATCCAAACGGGAGACTTTAAATTATCGTGATGAATAGAAAGTCTCAAGCGATTGTCTTCTTTGGCTTGACATTGCTGTTTCAGTGCAGTTAACACAGAATCCCACACCTCAGTAATGAACCCATCTGTATTCTCCAAAGGTACATTGGACTTGAAATCTTTAAACTTTACGGCATACGTGTAAGCCATTGTTCTAAATTTTCGAGAGGAACGCTTTTCTGTCTCTCGAATGTGATAGTAATTTTCAGGGTTAACTAAGGGTGGTGTACTTTGCTTGGACGTCGATTGCTTAGGTGTAAATTCGGGCTCACTCATGTCATCTTCAAAATCACTGGCATGAATTTGAGCCAAGACTTCAGCTACTGTACTAGGCGATACATTACGTTTCTGTCTCTTACTGTCTTTTCCTTTCTCCACAGCATGATGTGACCTTTTCATCTTGTCTGCAAAAAGTCAAATGACTACCTTTTAAAGACCATAACCCCTATATATTCATGTCCGATCCGTGCATATATAAAGGCTAGTGTCTAACGATTCAGTATTCATTTCACTCTCACATTGACCAGAACGATGGAAGAACCTACACAAGTGGAACTTCTCATCAGAGGTTTACGTGCGGTCATACGAAAGTATTCTTCAGACCAGACGACAGCCTACTCTCCTTCCTATCGAGATAAAAGTCAAGATACTTGCTATATCTGTAAGAAGAAAGGACATTGGGCTACAGAATGTTCAGACCGTGACAAAAACAGAAAAGGCTACAATAGAGACAAAAGTCAAGATACCTGTTATTATTGTAAAGAGAAAGGACATTGGTCTCCAAAATGCCCTAAGAAACAACAGGAACAAGAGAAGGAGGGAGAAAGGAATTCTGAACAGGAGGAAGAGGAGGAAGAGGTACCCTCCCCCAAGGAAGAATCCCGACACGTTCACAAAGACAAGAAAAGAAGACGAAACGAAAGTGAAGAGGAAGAAAAAAAAGATGTGACAGTAAAGAAAATGAAAAAACAGAAAGAGTGAAACAGAAGAAAACTTATGAACTTTTTAAAAATGGTCTTGTGTTATGTTATGTTGTGGTATTGAATTGTAACGTTTGTACTAGAATAAACTAAAGAGAAAAAACGTAAGTGTCTCTTGGTTTTGATTTGATAGTATAAGAACCTACACTCACACATTCATTCACTCTCACGTACATCATGGGTTTTTTAAAAAATAAAGGACTTTTGAGTTTTCATTGAAATAGGCAATTGACATAGTATTTCTTTTCGAAATAATTGGAGTGGTCCTGAAAAGGACCGTTGGTGTTTTGTGTGTTTAAAACAAAACAAAATCAGAAACGGGACGAAATCATCTTGAGCTGTCTTAAGCCTTTGCCACGGCCAAGACCTACTTCGGGACTGGTGGTTCCTGTCAATGATTTGGTAGAAATCACTAACGGTGGTAAAGTAGACGTAGTCACAGAGAGATCGGGTTGTTTCGCTCGAGAAGGTCTTTTTCTCTTTGGTCGTGATAAAGAAGTCTGATACATTTGTTTCAGACTCCTTAACTCAGCTAAAATATCTAAAAGTACCGTCGTGACCGTTTGATTTTCACTATTTTCTTTCTGTCCTTGGTCTTCTTTCTTCTCCGCTGATGCTGCTGCTGATGCTACTGTTTCTTCCTGGTGTTTTCTTCTTGCTTCTTCTTCCTGCTGTTGAATAAGAAAAGCTTGTTCTTCTACTTTCTGTTGTTGTAAAAATTGCTCCAATGCTTCTTTTTGTCTTTGTTTAAAATCATCGACGTGTCCATAAGAAGATACAGAAGGCAACGAAGGTTCCGGAATAAATTCTTGCGATGTTAAAAAATCCACAATATCCCAGTTAAAATCCACTTCTTCTGGATGTAGATTTGACATGACTTTAGTAGTCACTGTTGGTCCATGACTTGCTGTCTCTACTCCTGGCTCACTCCAATTCATTGTCTTCTTACTGTCCGCCATGATTGACAACTCTCTTGAATCGATGGACTGTGCACAGGCGCTAGTACCTCTATATAGAAAAGGTGACGTCACAGACTGCTCTCTTCCGATTGGATGGTTGTGACTGACTTTTGTAACGCACGTTTGAATTGGTGGATACACTCAATCCGTTTCAATCCGCTCTTCCCCTATAAATAGCCGCAGTACACGGCATTCGATTCACCTGTTCTCATCAGAAGATGTGGACTAATGTTGAATCGTCAACCCTTGTGTCAAGTATGCTGTTTAGGACTGACATACCCATGTATGTCAGATCATCATGGAGTGTCATTGATAGGACGGAGACAACCTATTGGAAGAGAAGAGTCTATGTGGAAAGACAAGGTTGTTTGAAGAGAGTTCTCTTCTATGGACCCACAGTAAGGAGAAGTTTAAGGAAGAGAAGAAGATCTGTGAGATGTCCTCTATGTTAACAAAATACTGTTAACATTACATATAACAGTCCTTTTCAGGGCTACTCATAAGTCTCGAAAAGATAGTAGCTTTCATTGCCACCCCTTTTTTCCTTGTTTTATTTCCCATGTTATATTTCCCTTGACGCTATATAGTCCCACTCTTTTCAATTCCCCTTGACGCTAGATAGACCCACAATGTTAAATTCCCCTTGACGCTAGATAGTCCCACAATGTTAAATTCCCCTTGACGCTAGATAGTCCCACAATGTTAAATTCCCCTTGACGCTAGATAGTCCCACAATGTTAAATTCCCCTTGACGCTAGATAGTCCCACAATGTTAAATTCCCCTTGACGCTAGATAGTCCCACAATGTTAAATTCCCCTTGACGCTAGATAGTCCCCACCATGTTAAATTCCCCTTGACGCTAGAGTGTCCCAAGCTGTTTAACATAGGATTTTCCCATTGACGCTAGATAGTCCCCATTAACTACTATGCTAACCTCTTAATGCTGAGCGTCAAGCGAGGCAGCTGTTAGTACCATTTTTGTAAGTCTTTGGTATGACTCGGCCGGGGATCGAACCGACGACCTCCCGCTTCCGGGGCGGACGCTCTAACCACTAGGCCACCGGAGCGGTTACGTACGTACGTACGTACGTACGTACGTACGTATGTATGTATGTATGTATGTATGTATGTATGTATGTATGTATGTATGTATGTATGTATGTTGACGTTGCGAGTACATATAAAGAATGAGTCATTATTAATTAAAACGGCTGCTGCAGTTGTATTAGCATCTGAGCGAATTTATCAGGAAGGACTCTTGCGATGGCCACAACTACTATATGTTGATCCTGACAACGAATTGCTTGGTGCAGTATAGTCTCTGATGAACAAATGAGACGTCAAAATCAGACGAGGACATACCTCAAGTCATTGTGATCAGGCATTCGTTTATTTGGATATCAATATGCAAAGTAAATAGTTCAAAAATATATGAGATCTCGTTTAAGGGTTGCAAGACTACCAAGTGTGATAGCAACATTAAATAACGAGATTACTCGTGCAACTGCCATGAAACCCATTAATAAGATTACAAAAAGCATGCATCAATACAACGATATGATTTTTCAAAACAACCAGTATTAGGTAATGTGACTGTGAGGTTTGTATAAGAACCCTAAAGTGGTAACAAAAGAGCAACTGATTCTGTTTGGAATGTTACTAAACATGAAATCTCCAGCGTAGTAAGATCCACGGTTAGACCTGCAATATACAGATTAGGATCAACTGCTTCTCAACGAGGACTTGTACGTAAATAATTGCAAGTAATTCCTGAAGATACACAATTATCACCGTCTTCACTTAACTAGCGCCTCGACATCGATTACACTCAAAACAAGCCAGCATTATATTTTCGCGCGTGTGACTAAGACTAATATCAATTCTATCTACTGTACATCATTTTAGATCATTATTTGAATACTGCCACAACATAACTATGTTACACCTTGCAGAATGATTATTCTGTCGTTGTTTTAAAACTATGATACATTTAGCGTCACATCGTTTACAACTAATTAATTGTTTGTTACTACAACATCGTTATTGCCAACAGCAATTTGATTATCTTTTCTGTGATGTCTACAATAATCCTCCGCAGCTGAGATATTCATCTAACTCGAGACACCGCGAGATAAAATAAATCTGAACATTAGGTACGATCATCGATGATCTAAGCAACTGTGTCAGTAATAGCTAATCCTTGAGATGAATGGATGGTCATTGCGTATTCTAGCATCCGTGGAGTTTTTCCATTCCTAATGCGGTCTCAACAAAACTGACAGGAACTATAACAATATCATTTAACATGAAATGTTCTGTCTTTATTGACTCCGACAAAGGTCCTGGTAAGTCAATGTCGATATTTAGTTTGCGTATATCTGCTGGGTGATAACATAACTGTACGGGTATATTTGAATTTTTTTCCATACGTAACGAAAATAATTGCTGTTGAAGTTTATCACGAACTATCTTTCTAGTTGAAACTCTCTAATCATCTGGTCTTCACAAATTTCAAATATCGTTTATATTCGTTACTGAAATTATTCACGCATTATTTCACACTGCATTTTATTCGGTTGTAGTCTGATTAATTTCTTAAGCTCTCCTATTTCTGAATCAAGCGGTCTATGATCACCAATTATTTCTTTATAATAATCTACAAACTTTTTCAACCATTCATGCAGAGACATTCCAACAAATGGCAGTGGTTGACCATGATTCGCTTCAAATTATTACAGCAGTGTTTTTTTTTTGTGTGTCAATAACCAGTCAAGAAATGTTTTGGGTGTTTTTAAAGACGCTGGGCTTATTTCTTCCCAAACGATAATCCTTGGAATATATTTCACATCCATTCGCTCACGAGTCCATTTATCTCCCTTCCATCAAACAAATTTATGATAAGTGGATGATTTAATATTTATTTCTCTTATTTCTCTTGCGAGTCTTTGTGTAGGGTATCAAACTTTCGAAATAGTTCAGTCGCACGAATTGATTTAACAGAACCTCCAGATCCATTAAGATAAACCACCGTTGTATGTTTAGCTCCGGGATCATACAAAGACGCTGCAAACGATTCAGAATAACTAAGTATATGTTCTTGTTTTGTTCTCCATTCACGCTATAATGTACAAGTGCCATCAATATAACCCAGAATGGTACCTAATTTAATTCCGTTAAACAAGTTAACATTACTTTTGAGTTATAAACGTATTTTTTTTTCGTTGTGTCAGCTTCATTGTAAACTTCAGCTCAGCATCATCTATAATCAATCTTGTACAAGACCATTTATGATCACATTATCGTCCTTTGGTAAATTTACCAATTCATTTCTGCCAATATCTTTTGCGATTTTATTTTCGTAATTAATTATATCACGGTTTTCATCATCAGAATAATTCTTTTGTTGTGATAACCAAAATTCCTTCTATGGAGGATATGATATAATTGGTTCACTTACTGTCAGGAGTATCATTATTTTACACTGAGTATATATCGTAATAAAACTGTTGGCGTCCAATGTTTTTCTGAAAAAAATGTCTGCAAACTAGACATAACAAATTGGACGAAGGCCTTCGGCAAACTTAAATGACTCGATACTAGATAATCCAGTCAAGTCCGAATTTGTTAATGGCTCATTTTCGTGGAAATTTTACTGCATTAGTCCACGCATGCGCATAATAATAAATAATTTTAATCTGAACTACCTTATTCGTAATGTTTTGAATCATGTAAACCTCCTCTCCTGTTATTGTTTTTACTATTATTGGAGAAAACAATATTTTAAATCCCAGTTTAGCGATGTCTTTGACACACGTGCCAGTATATTTAACTATTTCTCCACTCGTTTTTTATTTTACGTCTTAAACCGTTTCCACGGGTGAAACGGTAAAATCTCCATTTACTCGTTCGGCTATCCAATTTAGCCTTGACAATTTCGCTGGTTGTAAATTATTAACGCTGGGTTAATCATTTCTCGGAAATAACGCGTAGATAACTGCGGTTACATGATACACTCGTTGATAATACGGTTTTCAATACCAGCCAACATTCCTGATTTGGAACTTTTACTCAGTTTGTCAATTACTTTTATTATGAAGGACATGATCATGTTTGTCACGTATAATCCAAGTAGTATTGTCAGTTTCTGCTAATACAATACATTTTACTCTAATACAAAATATATTTTCGATTGTCAAGATTATTAATGATCGTTGCCGCTCGCTGGTAGTTCATCGTAGCATAGACATCTTTAGTGCCGCGTGTGATTTTCAACGTTGACAACACATGCGATGAGCCATCTCTACGAAATTCTTTCTTCGCGTAATGAATGCTATTAATCATAATTTGATCCGTCAGATTAACCAGATCTCGTCTCGATAAGTCAGAGAATATTCTGTCAAGATTAAATTGATTTGTAACAATGCGTGCGTAAACGAATTATTCGGATATCATTTACAAAGTGTGCGTAAAGGAAGTCTAGGACGAAAACTGTGTTTAAAATGCGGTGTTGCTGGTAGAGGAGAAACATGGTGGTAACAAATACAGAGAGCTAAAAAAAATATTATGATTTAAAAAAATGACACAGACAATAATGACAAAGTTATAAGAACCGCTGAAGATTATTCATTTTCAAAGGAATGTTTTAGACAAATGCTATTTTAAACAAATTCTTTTATTATTAAAATTAAACAAATGATTTTGTGAAGCACTATCATCAAAGATTATGTGGCATCCCGTCATGTTGTAATCAGACATTGTCGATTAAAAAGACCTTTAGTTGATTATATTAATAACTGTTGTTATCTAAGATCTACTGTTCGGAAGGAAAAAATATTTCTTTCAAAAATTTATTTTCGATTGTTTCAACGGATTAATCGAGAAGGGTCATATGACCGATAAAATTAATTCATATAAGAAAATTAACTCCTTGGATAATTCACAAGTTGTTACACAGAGTCAAAATTACGATTTGGACATATTGATAAAACAGTTGGAAAAAAGAGGTTAAATCTACAAATCTAGAGACGGGCGAAGAAATAATATTTCATTGAATGACTGCAGCTGGTAAATATTTTAAATTCATTCTGCTTCGGTACATTCTGTCACAAATAATATAACCAGATCAGCGTTTTCGAAAACGTGTAACTTTTCAGTATCGTTGAAGAGAGATAACTGTCAAGCATCTCTTTATCGGGTGGAGTTAAATATTTATCATGCTTGTTAATACATAATATTATTTTACTATATTTTACTAGCTATTTTTTTTATACATTCCTTCTTATTCTGAAGCTTCTGTCGTTGATGTTCATACTACAGGAAACATATATAATATATAAAAGCCGGTTATTTCAACATCAAAAGAACATGTAAGATATTTTTGTATCGGCGAAATATCAAGATACAACATTTATTGTATCCTTATATTATATTATATCAATTATATTATATTATATTATATTATATTATATTATATTATATTATATTATATTATATTATATTATATTATATTATATTATATTAATTATATTATATTATATTATATTATATTATATTATATTATATTATATTATATTATATTATATTATATTATATTAATTATATTATATTATATTATATTATATTATATTATATTATATTATATTATATTATATTATATTATATTATATTATATTATATTTTCCGTCAAGTTTTGCGTCACAAAATATCGAGATAGAATAATTTTTTATTTTCTGATACCTCTATAATATCTCAAATTTATTGAATGGAAATGACTCTTGTACCTTTTTTTAATAGAGTAATTCAGTAGTTACCTCCCTTTCTCAATGTCAATTTTATCATTGTAAGCAATTCATTAACCATCTGTGTACTAATTAATATAACGCATTTAATAAAATGTTTCACTTCACTCTGTTCAATCTCCCAGTTAAGTTCTAGCGTGGCTGTGGATAGAGAAATGATCTGCTTTTATTGTCTATAGGTAGAATATTCCAGAAAATTCCGTGATTGAGTTATTAAATCCACGTTAGTTTATTCATTACTATTAAAAGCAGAGACCATGCTAGAGATGATGGGGGATTACCAGTATAATAACTCAACACGTGAATTTATAGAACATTCAGCGTGGGTTTGTTCATGACAATAAAAGCGGATAATTCCTCTATCCCAGTCAGACTAAAAGTGCATTTGGAATAACGGAATATATAATAAAATGAAATAAGAAAATATTAATGATATCCTTTCTGCAATTAAAAAACTAAAACATGACGGTAGAAAAATTCAAGTTGATCCTGATTTGTTAAATTAAAAAAAAATCTGATTTTTATTCCTTACAGCAAAGAAAACTTGATGGTGGGTATATATTATCTCCAGGATATAGACTAATTTAGATTATCCAACAAGTTATGTTACCACAATTAGATCGACATTATCTAACGAAAATTGAAAAATTATTAATAGACGTGTAAGACAACTAAAACATGATTATATCAGATCGTGAAAACGAAAACGCTGTCAAAATAACACTAGTGATAGTGAAAATAACAGCCCTTAATCAGAATAAAAAAATATTTCAGCATTGAATAATGAAAGTTAAAGTAAATATATTTGTTTAACTAAGTTATTTTTTGTCTTCATAAATTTCGATGAAAATATCTTGTGTTTTTTTTAAATACATATTTTAGTAAATTATGTCATAGTAAATCCGTCAAATTTCTGATTTATGAAGTATAAAATCCGTAGCGATCTCATACCTATTTTTGGATTTTCTTTGACAAAATTGACTTAAATTGACTTTAAAAAAGTGATTAAATTAACAGTTTTTCAACTAAATCACAATATCTCTTCAAGAAAAAAATCAAATAGGTAATAAAATAGTTCTGTATGTGATTAGTTTATGTCGGGTGAAATATCGATTTTGAAAAATCAATCGGAAGAATTAGACAATATTTTTTTTTTATTTGATCAAATTCAATAAAATAATGTGAGTTTATTTTAATTACTATTTTGAAAAGCAATCAAAATATGTTGCAGTGCAGAAACACCTTGTTGTGATGCAACATGTCATATAAAAAAACACATAACAGTAATTTAAACACAATCTGTGGTCACTGTCATCCATGATAGCAACGATGTACCACCTGAATCCATGAAAGAAAACAACTTTTGTTCTTCAGCGAGCGATAGGGGTTATTGCTGGCATCCACAGCGAACATTTTGATAGTAATACTTTACTATGAAGTTCTGCGGTTTCAGCTGGATCAGCTCCTTCAGCAAATACGAAGATGTGGGATAGTGGAATTGCACATGAAAATCTTGTATTACCCTTTAACATTGATCGACGTGCTGCAAATCGTCAATTGAAATTTGCATTCATCGATATTGATGCCGGTGTTTCTGCAACTCCTGCAGCATTTCTTACATTACAAATAGTTACGTTTTCATGATCAGGATGGATATACGTGTCATTAGCAAACATCACTGATGGACCAGCTGATTTTGTATAATCATCAGAATATCTTGTAGCGCTATCAAACAATTCTATTATTAACTGTATAATCTGTTTTTAAAACATTCACCTTCTACGTCAATAAAGGCTTCAGCGGGCAAGAAATATTTGCTTGTACCCTCAACTTGTAGTCGATCCTTCCACGCTGATTTGGTTGTCTTGCGTCAGACGAATAATATTGATAATTACGCACATTCATCACGGCGTACTGTGTCCATGTCAAATGCTGGATCAAGTACACGTCTAAACATGTATTATAATTGTTATCGTCTAGCACAAAGACCACTTCCTGCTATCAGACTAGCAATTAAATTTGTTATGCCTCACCAGCCAACTCTGGTAGTTTTCTATTTGCGGCTTGATTTATTACTTTGCCAACATTTGCGGGGATAACTTCAGTGCCTGATAATTTTAATAGCGGTGGTTTTCGTCGTATTAATCCTTAATTTCTGTTAACGCTTTACTGGCAACATTACCAATAGCACTAGGAGATTAAACACGAACAACATCAATAGCTTTAATTCCTAATTGTTTTGCAATTGGTATCGTTCTAAATTAACCCTGAACAGCATCACCGAGTCCATCGCCGTAAATCGCTTTATAAGTAGGTAATCGTGAATTTCTCACTCTGACCATAATCGGTCCAGTTTGATCATTGTGTAGAATCATCTTATTTGGTTATATTTATCTAATCACTGTGATAGTCATCGGCGATTTCATCAATGATAGATCGATAAAAATTTTAATAATGTCCATGACGCCGTCTGTAAATAATCGTTTACAAATATCAGATATTTTATTAATTATTTATGAAATCTTATTTCCAGCTAGTATTCCTCCAATCAGAGTTTCTGATCTATTTAAGTCAGAAAGGACCTTGTTAGCACAAGTAATAAGATCACTTCCATCATCACCAAAATCCCTTGTTTCTGGAAAACGTTCAGGTGTATATTCTCCAGGTGAAGCATAAAGTCTTGCTTGTGTCTTTGATTTTCTAGTCTAACTTTTTCTCTACCCCATATTTCCTTTGCTTTTATTTTAAAATCTACATCACGCTTGACATCAGTAAAATTCTTGTCATACTCACTTGGAATTGTATTACTAAATTCAGAATATAAATCCTTAACCCAATCTATTCTATCTTGAATAGAATCATCAAAATATTTAGATTTTACAAAGTTTATTGATTCACAAACATTTGCAGAACCTAATAAATGTTGATAACCTAAATTATATACTCTTCTAATACCTTCACGCTGAAATTTCTTTCCACTATGAATTAGTTCTAAATCTCTTTTTTTCTTCTGTGGAGGTTTTTGTTTATTAGGCTGTGGTTTTTGCTGCAATCTAGGAATTCGTGACCCGTGAGATTGTGGTTATTTTTTGTTTTTGTTCTATTTGTTGCTGCGGTGGAGGAAGTTGATATGAAGGTTTTTGCTCAGGAGGTTCTACCTTCTTTGTCATTCTTGCTGGTGTTTCTCCTCGTCGTGCAACACTTTCACTAATTTGATTTTTTTGATCAACATATTTACCGGTTCAGACACACTTACTTGACAATGATTTCGTTGATACAATACGAACAATTGTACCATGTTACACGATTTATACCTTCAACATATTCAGCTTTTAAAAATTCATGTATTTGAGGAAAACTTGCACAAACAAGCGCACCTAAATTGCCCTCAATTTATCCTCAGTAAATGTTACCCAAAACCAGTTCTTTTCCTTCCTTTCTTTGTTTTTACCTTTTTGGGTTCTATTTTTCATAGAGCTGTAGCGATGTCACTTTTTGCCGATTATGCTGATAAAGCGTATGGTCAATTATTAAAATTGCCGATACCGATTATGAGACCGCCGATTATTTCATTATCACAGTATATATATATATATATATATATATATATATATATATATATATATATATATATATATATATATATATATATATACTCACGTATACGCTTAATAATTTAGGAAAAAATAAAAACCTGGAAGAAGGGGGGGGGGTCGGCTTATCCGCAGTCCAATGTCTAAACTTTACCGTTTTTAGGTCTTTTTGTTGACTACTGTAACGGCTAAAAATCTTGAAACATGAAATAACAATTTTTTCCGTGTCTTAAGACATAGACATGTTAAAATGACCCGACAATTATTAAACTGTTATAAAATACTTTGATTGATTTTGTTATTATTTTGCATGTGCATATTTTCTGATTTCTCCAACACGAAATTAAATAAAGGGAAATACAGACTTCATAATTCGTGGGCCGGGGAGACCATGTACTATAACGTACAGTACTTACACGGTGCAAAATGTGCATAGCGTCACTTAAATCCGTATTTATTCCCAAACATATTGGATGCAGATTTTGCTTTATTCGTTGTTTCGACCAAATTGCATTCTTCTAGATAACATTTTCAGATAGTCCTTAATAGCTGGTTCATTTACAATGAATCACCTCTCAAGAGTTACTCAATTTCAATGATAAAAGCGATCCTGCAAATTGAGGCAATATGTTTAAAAAGGTACGCATGTTTGATTGTGAAAGGCACATAGCCATCATAATTTACATGCTCACGAAGAGTGGTAATAATAAAAGCTAAAATTCCCATATAGATCGACTAAGATCAAGATCAATCAATTTTAGTTGTATTTTGGCTGAACAAACATAACTTTCCACACAATGGAAAGCTTGATGTTTCGGCGTCTCCTTTGACGATAGTCGGTGAATTTCTGTATAGTTTTGCGACAGCAGTACAGGCCAGGTAATCATTAAAATGCCTAAAACTGGCTTGTGACAAGAAGAATTTTGAATGCTAACTATACCAGTACATTGATGCAGAGGCGTAGCTAGAGTGTTTGGAGCCTGGGGACAAGATTCATTTTTACGTTCCCGGTTTCTTCCTCTACCAATAACACTGGCCGCCATGTATAGCCTATCGTGTGCTGAAAAATGGCGTTAAACTCTACAACAACAGCTACAACAACAACATTTAACGATGGTAATTAACATTGGTATATACGGTCTAAAAATGCCAGATGTTAACTCGTGCAAGTTTCTTTCTTGGGAATGGCGCTGTAGCATTGGAGTTAAGCATTGGTAGTGATCATACTTAGTATTGAAATTAATTGGGACGATTTTATTGTTATGGCTTATGTTTTTGTTCTGGTTTATTTTTTATTTTTGTATTGTTGCATAGGTAAAAAAAATCATTATATTACCTGAATAATGTTTAAACATTCTATTTAGTGAAGATGCAAATTCTTCATAGAAAAGTAATTATTTCGTCACAACAATGATTCACAGGTGATGCAACAGAACATGTAGGACTTTTCTTGTTTAGAAGAAAATGAAAATCGAGGACATAATGTAATAATTGGGAGTTCTCAGCAAAAATCAGCGGTAGTTCACAGCAAGTGTGTTAAAACAGTAGTTACTTTTAAGAATATATTGTCTTTCAATTAATCCCCAAATCAAATGTTTATTCCTTAGTTTCCACTATTTAATTCTGTTTTAAAATTCAAGCCATGTCAAGATGAATGTTATAATTGAAATTATATTTTGGAAATTTATTTGCATCGGCACCGATTATTTCTGCCGATACCGATTGTTCTAATAATCGGCCTGATTATGAGTACGGGCGTTTAATCGGTACAGCTCTAATTTTTCACCACCTTCATCACCACCTGCATCAGGAGGAGATGGCTGAGAATTTCTTGCAAAAGCTTTTTTGTTTTCCTTAGCAGCAGTTTGTTCTAAAGTTGGACAAAGACTTTTAGTAACTACTGCAGCATTTTAGCTGCTTTGGCAACAGCTTTAAAAAATTGTTCTGTTCCTTCTGTAAATTTGACATTCTTGAAGTTTTTGTCCAACAGAATCACGAACAGGAAGAAATTCCTTGATTGCTTCCATCCTTTCTCAAGCTAATATAGCTTTGTAAGATTCGGCTACCATTATTGACATAGAACAACGGTTATAATTAAGTACAAAAAGAATAACAACAGAGAGGGTGCGACCTAATTAAGACTTTATATGGGTAAACCAAAAAGCGCGTACAAAATTTAGAAGAAGAAGAAGAAGAAGAAGAAGAAGGACAGAAATAAAGTAACAAAAATAACTAACCTAAGTAGAGAGACTCTGTAAATTAGAGGCTTCGGTTTGGCATTATTGGCCTCATCTATTTTCATTTTCGTAGGAAGCTTTACTTTTAAGCAAATGATGTTTCAGCAAAAGGCACGTTCACTCTCTCTACTGCTTGACATACAAGTTTCAATTTTAGCGGCCCCCCCCCCAAATAAAATCATTTTTTCTCGTTTATTTATCAAATATCTAATTGAATATGCACAAACTCTAGGCTTTTGACACATTTCATTACTTTCATGATCTTTAGAATTCATAATGCTTTAACCCCTTTTATTCTTGTATCAATTTTCTGTACTTAGATCGACTAATCCTGCATAGGTTGCCCCAGAGAGAGAGAGAGAGAGAGAGAGAGAGAGAGAGAGAGAGAGAGAGAGAGAGATTATTTTTCAGTTGATTATATCTTATGCGTTTACAAAGGGAGATTATGGCAGTCCATTGTGTGATTGTAATTGATATCTTTATGTAGTCAGCAGGAGCTATAATTTACATCGAATAGCTGCTCTATAACTAACTGTATTCACCTGAAGTCACGATTTCTGTACATCATGATCTCGTTTGGCGTTAGTCATTGTATCCATCACACGACACGACTGTGGCGATTGAATCTTAATTATTTTTTTTTTTTATTTAATCTTAATTATATATCATTTGCGTAATGTACACACACCAACATATAGACGGATGAAAAGTGGAATCGAAGTGTATTTAGTACAAAAATAAAACAGCTGGTTTAAATTATGTGAGTTGTTAAAATATATATATATATATATATATATATATATATATATATATATATATATATATATATATATATATATATATATATATATATATATATATATATATATATATATATATATATATATTTTCAAAAATACTGTATTGTGCTTTTTTTTAAATTAAGTAATGTCATGTCTGTCATTCTTTTGACTGGGAGCGTCTGCTAAACCCGGAATAACGTCACCTGGTGCAGGTGCTCGACTTGTTCCCAGAACATGATAAGATAAATATTGCCATAATTTTTGCCTTCAATTAATAGCAAACTATCTTTAAAACCAGTCAACAATTTGTGCGCCTGCGCGAGAAAAGCCGAATGGGAGATGATTCAGATGGAAAACACATATTGAAAAATTTTGTTTCAATAAAATCGACTGTGGTAGGATAAAACTCACAGAGTGAAGTCTCCTGGGGAATAATTTTGCCAACATGATACACTTTTCTGTGATATGTAAATATTTTATATTCTGTTTGTTAGCGGTGGAATTTACAGGTAAGCATTACAAAAGCCAGACCACTTGTATGTCTATGTACATTTTTATCACCCCATCGTTGTGGGTAGGGAAATATAAACAGTGTTTCATGTTCATGACTCATTGTGTGATTTGTATTTCAGTATTTTTAATACTTGTGCATCATATTGAGGCCCCGATTACAGTGTGTAGATAGATGAAAGTTTAAAAATCGGAAAAGTCTTGAACTCAGTAGCATAAAACAAATCATCTTTTTATTTGAAAGCAGCATATGCAATTTTATTTATTAAAAATGTCAATTTTTTTCCCCCCAATAATGTCGAAATAATACAGTTTAAGAATGAATTATTTCTGTGCCAAAAGTTGTTACCATACCCAGCGTTTTGTTTTTTTTAAATTTGTAGAGATATTAAAACCGATCTTGTTACATTCAGAAAGACTAGATAGCATGTTTCTAAATGCTGTTTTATAAAATTTGGACCACAAATAGATTTTCAAGCTTTTTAAGATAGCATATTGCAATTTTTAACACGGGAGGACACTTCTCTCATTCTCGCATGACCTTTTTAAGAATAAATGCTTATATTTAAAGCTACATTTTGTCTAGCAATAATAATTTGGGTACCGATGTTTAGCTCAGGCATTCGACTGCGTATACGAAGTTTGACTTACTATCATACCTTTTAAAAATGCCAGACAATTTTCCCCATGCTAATACTTGATATGGCCATGATCACGCATATTTAATATGCAAGAACAACGCGCTGAATAGAATACATGTACTGCCTTTTCATTGGTCAACTGTCAAGGTCATATTAGGCTTACTTACATAAGACCCTCAATTGAAATCAATGCAAGTTCAAACACTAAGATAAAATCTTTGAAGGTATGTATTGTTAATTGATTTCACTTCAGAGCTATGGTAATATTAAAGAAGAGCAAAAACTAGTGCATGTACTTTGGAAATCAAATTTTCAAAAACAATTGGAATCCTTGATTCTAGTAGTTTTTTGGATCTTAATGTGATTGCGCTACAAGTTTAATGTATCAAAAGTTTATATTGGATGTACAGCAAATAACCGTTAAAAAAAAACCACCCCTGGGAGGCCAGTCAATGTGGACATGAAAATGAAGCTTAGAGGATTTTAAAAATAGGAGTCCCACCAGCAAATGTTTCAGTCTTCCCAGAGAAGTTGAACTTTGGAGATTAGAAGATCTGTTGGTTTCCATGGAGTTCAATTTCCATTCTTTATAACACTGACCATATTCAAAGCATTAGGTAATTCTGCAGAATGATACGTCATTTCTTTATACATTGGGTAATGTGTTGTTTTGGGTTGAAAATTAAAATTTTTGCTGAAATGCCAACGGAAATATTCCATAATAATGACATCTTTCAAAGCTATGCGCAGAATAGCATGCCATATATGGAATCATGAAACAGAGGGGTGGTATCCCATTTGTCCAAAATTAGTATTATTTTGAATTTAATATTTTGCTGACAATTTCTGCTTTTTAGTTGGTAAGCATTGCAGAATTTTATTTTCATCAGTTGAATTTGGTATGTTTTGTGCCAGTATTTGTGACCTTAGATGCTAGAATAGCCTGACAGTGGAGTAACTCTTAGTCCTTTGAGGAGAGTCTGAATTTTGTCAATCCAAGGAATGGTCTTATTCCAAACACTTAAGCTAGGCATCACACACTTTCTTTCACTTGGCTACCATCCCATCTAAACTATCAGTTCTAGCAACTTTAGCACTCTTCTGAAGCACATTAGAATCATTTAACCCCAAAATACTTGTCCACATTTGTAAATGACATTTTGTTTAAGTCTTGTGTCTTGATTTGGAGGTCGCATGCACCATTTATTTTGCTACAGATCAGAAATGAACACAATAATGAAAGCTAAAGTTCTGATGTACTCTTATAATAACCACATGTACATCTCTAGGTCTTTTTGCCTCATAATTCAGTCATTGTAAACATGAGCACATTTTCCCACCCAAGCTGCTAGACAAAATCTTTAAACTTCCCACCCAGCTATTGCATTGTGCTTTTTCGATGTACTCTTATAAATACAGCAGATATATCGGGGGTGTTTTAACCAATGAATTCTGTCATTGTAAATATCAGAAGAGCTAAAATGATCAAATGATCAACACATTCTCTAACTTGGTAGGTTGCTGAAGTAGGACTGGCAAGCCTTTGAATTTACCACCCAGCATGCATACAGAGGACTCCTGCATGGGTGATTTTCTGCATCCCAGATATAAAAAAATTGCATCCAAATATGCATATCTAAGCATTTCCGAGACCTGCAAGCTGCTTTTTTTTTTTTTTAGTGTGGTAGGAGATGTTTCCCTTGTTATTTTATGCTACCCACAGAGAACTTTCTGCATGGTTAACCCTTATATATACTGTTAGTGGCTATTTGGATGTTCTCCTTGTTCGTAATTATCAACATGGTTGCTAAAACATAATTTACCTTTTTCTGTAAGCGTGGTGACTAATTTATTACCATTCAGAAGAAATTTCATTCCTAGCATTATTATTTCATTTCATTCTTTTGTAAATGCAAAAGAAAGACACCAGCAACATTGAGAAATGTCGTAAATGATACAGAGATTGAAATTCAGGTCCAGTCAGCATAAAAAAAGTAGAATAGGAAGACTCTTTATTCAAAATGTCCACCTTATCCTACTTTTTGCACTGGTTCACCTGTCTGTGTGCAATTCAGACCGGTCTGCCATAGATCTGAGTTCATAAAGTGTAAAATCTGGACACTAATTCAGAATCTGACCATGTGTGATATTTGGGTGGGGGAAAAAAAACTGGTCCAAAAACTTCAGTTTTTTTCTATGTATGACTCAGCCAGGGTTTACACCTCCCACAGCTAAGGCTGATGCTCTAACCACTTGACCACCAGAGATATGCTGGTCCAAGACTCATTCTAATTTAAAATTGTGATGAAAAATTAACTCTGCTGGAAAATTTAGTTCCTCATTTTTTTCAGATGGAAAGAGAATTTTCCACCATTTTATAATAGATGTTCAATAACTAAAAGTGGATTACAAACACAACCACTCATTAATCCGGGAGCTTCAGCTTGCTGCTTCAATTAAAGACTTCAAATGATACTTCCAGTACATGTAAATGTTGTTGTTTTTGCTACTCAATAATATGTGGTCTTATAAACATGTAGTTTTTCACTTAAAGACTTGCACATATTTCTTGTTGGATTTTGAAAAAATAATTTCAGGGTTACAAGTCTTTGACAGTGATAAATAGAGAGCAGTATTTGGAAAGAAAAAGTTTGTTATATCAGACCTCCTGATCAGAGACTCTCACTACTAATATCTCTATACAATGTTTACTGTTATATAGCAGCTACATCTTTACTCCCAAGAAAACATCGTGAGGTGGGTGGAGAATCTGGCATGTATACGGTATTTCTTTGATATATATATAAGATGGGGAGTAATGAATTTTACAAATTGAGACTGTTCATTAAAATCTATGCTAAATGATCACCTCTGCCTATGTTTGACATACTATGGGGGTAGTCTGATCTCTACATTTCTTGTTATTTGAACAATATTTGTTTATGGATTTCTTATTAATATTGGGTAAAAAAAATGTTTGAAAAAGAAATTATTTTACAAGTATTATTAGAAAAAGTTATTGATTTGCTTGTTAGAAAATCCAAATGATTTTCCATGGTGCTGGTTTTGATTTCCTGTGGCTATTTGATGTTTTTCCCCATTTCTTGCCCCCTTCCCATATCTCACAAGAGTCCCTCACTGTCTCTCACCAGATTACTAAAATACCTTAAACTAGTTTGTTGAAAATAATTTTTTTTTTAATTTCTATTTTTTTATTATTGGGAAAATAAACACAATTTTATTGATGGTGTATACTTCCATAACGATCAAACACTAAATGCACATTGTTAATGAAAGTGCAACTTCCTTCAACAAAAGTGCCCCTTATCCCCTATACTCTTTAAGAAATTTCTGTCTGAACAATGGTATCAGATTCACTTGTGAAGTACTAATTGCTCTTAAAAGTAATATTTTGACCACTTAATATCATAATAAACTTCCTGATGTATTGCATATATGTGACATAAACATGTACATGTACTGATTGTAAACATGGACCTCTTGTGCACAATATCCTATTTTTATGCTGTGGCAAATAGTTTAATTCTACATGTACATGTTTTTTGATTAATAAAAAACATATTAAACCTTAATGCATAATATGTAACATTTTTGTATAATTGCCAGTAAATGTTATTTAGATGAACTGAAATAATGCATAAAATTGAAATTTGAACTTCATACTTATAATTTTCAGAACAACTTTTGGACATGCATCTAAACTAGGGGTCTCAAACTCAAACTGAGGGCCACATGATGGCATTTTTATGACCCATGGGCTGCACCACCTTTGTTATCTTTCACCTTTCTTATCTTTCATGCCACCTTGTGATGCCAATCATTTTGTGGGCCACATAATATGGATTGGTGGGCAGAATACAGCCCAAGAGCCACATGTTTAAGACCCCTGATATAAACAAACTTTTCATGAATACACATTGCATGTTCCAGCAGATTTTAGTCAGAATCTAACTCACAGGGGCTACCAGAAAGAATCATCTAGTAGCACAGCAAGTTCGGTAACAATAGACAGCATTTTAATTAAACTATTGTGTTCAAGAGTTATCAGGGCTAACTGAATCCAATATTTGACAGCTCAGCCTAATTGTATTCTTGTAGCCACTTTTGGCAAAGACTTGCTGGGCCAAGCCTGAAGTTAAACTTGTACACTTTCTTTTTTTTTGTATATAAATTTCAATTAAACAATAACTATGCTTTCACCAGAAGCATTTTAACATGTTCCAGCTCCCTTGTAAGCATCTTTATTACCCAGGTACATGCTTTGTTCCCGGTTGTGGTGAACACTTTTAGGAATTGATTAATGAAAAACAAGCACTGTATCATTCTTTTTGATGACATACTAAATATGCATGCAGCTTGTTTTAACAAGAGTAAATCAGATTAATTCTTGGCACTCCTGATGTGTGTGTGTGTATATTATATATATATATATATATATATATATATATATATATATATATATATATATATATATATATATATATATATATATATATATATATATACACACACACACATATACACATGTAGGTAATTGTGTTCACATTAAAAATGACCATACACATACAGTACCATGTCTTACAGCATTATTTGAATTGTACACAACATTCTAATTTTAATTAAATGGCATGTGTAGCTCTGAGGTCTTCACAGTTACCTTTTTAATCTAGCAAATTTTCAAAATATACCTGTTTGAATGCCCTACAGAACATATAAAAATATTATGCTTACCTTCATATTTATCATAGTAACCTTTGACTGACATTAACCAAATATATTTTGTGTTAAAAATAAGAAAAGCGTTACACACATAATTTTCTTTCATTTATTTCTAAAAGTCTACATACATGTAGTAGAATTAACAAGTTATTGTGTCAACTCCATTTAATAATAATAATAATAATAATAATAATGATAATAATAATAATAATAATAATAATTACTTTATTTAAAGAGGGTAACACAATTAGCTAAGAACTAATCTACCTTGAGGCCCTCATGTAAGGAATTTATTTCAGCTGCATCTCAGAAGCCACTGGATATATTGGGTTTGGAAGATGGAAATAGAGTGGGCATTTCTAATCTCAATTGGAATATTATTTCAGAGCAAAGTTCCAGCGTATTGGAAACTTTTTTTGAATAATTCCTTTTTTGGTTTGGGAATTTTATACTGTTTTGTAGACATGGATCGCAGGTGGGGTGTATTACCAGGTAGCCTATACTGGAATAGGGATTGTAAATATTCAGGAGCACTATTATTGGATATCCTGTACATTAATTTGGCTTTTCTTAAACAGATTTAGTCTTTAATAGGTAATATTTTTAACTTAGCAGATAAATTTTCCTTGCTTTCTTTCTGGTTTGATGTTAGCCTATATCACTTCATCATTTGTCAGACTACAAAATGTACGGTATGTCTTGGACTTCTTGACTTCACTGGTATTGGCTATAGTAGTTACGAATGCTCATCATTCTTTGAACAAATGCCCATGTCTTGTGCTTTAGTAAGAAACATTGTTCTACAGAGGTTAATTAAAGCTCAGTGTATGTACAGCAGGGCTTGAATTTAACTCAAACTTCTTTGGAGCCAGAAGGACTAGTGTACTGAGAAATTTACTAGTCCTGCCAAACATTTACTAGTCCTGTCGACAAAACAATGTCACTCACTATTATTGCATTCCTCTCTTTTATATCATTTTCATTCAACTTTTGCATATTTGCCAGAGGTTGAACACCTATTAGACGCCACATTTTGCCTGTCTTATAAGGCGGAAAATTTGTTTGTGCCTTGTTTTGAAATACGAAATGTTACAGTATAGCTGACGCGAATTATTTAAAGTATGAAAAGGTATGGCAGTGTCCTTTATATAAGAAAGTCCAAGCAAGAAACACATTTCAAAACATGAGCATCTGCCTCCCCCCCCCCATTAAATGGCCTCTCCCTAATAAAGTCTTGACTTCAGCAGATGTTCTGCAGGATCAAAGCAGTGGTTATTGTAAACACTGTTTTAAAATATTAACCTCAAAAGAGTAAACAAACGCTGACGTTGATAAACAAAACTTACTAGCCGTACGGAAATCATTTAGCATTCTGCGATTGAGATTTATCTGGCATTTACCGGTAAATTTCTGGCCCCTGAAAATATTGTACAAAATTCATTCAATGGTAACAATTGAACATAATAATAATAATAATAATAATAATAATAATATTAATAATAATATTAATAATAATAATAATAATGAGGACTTTGTATAGCGCCTAATCTTTCGAAGCTCTAAGCACTTTGCACCATCAATAATGATATGACTACACTACAGAACAACAAATGACAAAAACAATGAAATTGGAAAACATAAAAACATGCTGAAAACATATAAGATACAAAACATGATTAGTTTGCTAAGTTTGTCCCTGAAGTCGAAACAGGTGAGTCTTGAGAGCACTCTTAAAAGGGACCACTGTGTCTTTGTGTCTAATTTCAATGGGCAATTCGTTCCACGTTGCTGGGCCCTGGTGTGCAAACGAAAATTGTCCATATGACTTTGTTTTCACCTTGGGAACAATGAGTATACGATTATCAGACATACTGTCCTGTTTAGAAGTACTATATTGGAAATAAAATAGGATGTTGTCACGAAACAGAATTTGGATGCTTAGTAAGTAATAAATTCAGTGCCCTCCATCCACAATGTGTAGGCTTGAATGCTCCATACCCAAAATGTGCATCATATTCTCCAAGAATGAGACAGCCAATTGGACATGTCCAATATGGATGGTACTGATCATTTCTTCACAGTACAAATATCTGGATCAGTATTGAAAATTTAACATTTTAAGCTCTTCAGTGTAAATAGTTTGATTGTATATGCACAAGCTTAAAATAACATTGTCATTTCACCACTCTGGTGGCTTAGTGGTTAGAGCATCTGCCTCAGAAGCGGGAGGTCATGGGTTCGATCTCTGGCTGAGTCATACCAAAGACTTACAAAAATGGTACTAACAGCTACCTCGCTTGGCATTAAGAGGTTAGAGTTAGGACTGGTCAGACTGGGTGGGGACATCATGCTACATGTCTGCAGTATGATGCCCCAGTGCTAGACATCAATATAAACTGCCTCACTGCAGACATCGTAGCGATATGACTGAAATTTTTTTAAAGCTATGTTGAAAATCCCAATAAAAACAAAACAAAATATTGTCATTTCTGACTGTATATGCTCTTTTGCACACACTTAAAATAACATTGTTATTTCTGACCAAAATTTAGCAAATAACCTGAATAATCCAAATCATTTTTTTTCCACCAATGTTTGATAATACTCATACGTAATTTATACTTCAAATACAAATTTAAGTTTTGATCTCGCAAAGAATAATTGGTTAGTGCCCCCTTTCAGAGAAAAAGAAATAGACAAATATTTTACTTGTTTTGAAAAAATCGCTGAAAATTTTAAATGGCCAAGAGAGCATTGGAATGAATTATTACAATGTAAACTCACTGGTAAGGCTAGTGATATGTACAATGCACTGCCAGTTCACCAAAGTGGTGACCTTGGTGTGGTTAAGGAATGCATCTTAAGGGTTTATGAGTAAGTCCCTGAAGCTTATCAGCAAAGGTTCAGAAACTACAAAAATGAAGCTGGACACGATTGTTTCAGAAAAAGAGCAGCTAGATGATGCTATGCCAAGAAAGATGGACAAGATTATGAAAGTCTCAAACAACTTGTATTACTTCAAGAGTTTCAGAACTGTGTCCATAATGACACTAAGACTTATCTTGACGAGCACAAGATCGAAACTTTGGAAAATGCAGCTCAAGCTGCTAATGAGTATTTTTTTAATTCATAATCTTCCTTCCTTTTAATAAGACTTCTACTCAACAGCCTTCAGTCAGAAAAGTAGTTCAGACTAATACAAGCCCTTCTAAAACTCAAACTTGCACAACTAAAAATCAAGCTTCTGATAAACTTAATTCAAGATTCTTGTGTTTCCTACATGTACCTATTGCAAGAAAAAAGGAAATGTTATTTCTGAATGCTTTAAATTGAAAAATAGGCATCAGAATCAAGAGAGACCTATTCCATATGCTCTTTCTAAGAGGTCATGGTCATGTATTGAAAGCAATACATTTGTTAGATCTAATAAACCAAAGTCTGATTTTATTATGTAGAATTAGGAACCATTCATATTGAAGGGTTCTATATCACTCTTGCGTGATTTGGCCAATCCCATCCCTATTAAAATTTTAACGTATACATTAGCTTCTCAGAGTCTTTTATTGTCAGATACATTGCTTTTTTCTGAGAAGTCTTCTTCTACTGAGAGTGTTCTTGTTCAGGGAATAGAGTGCAGCTTTGTTAATGTTCCCAGCAATTGTATAAATTTGTCATCGGAATTAGTTTCAGGACCTGTGACATTCATAACAGTCTTTTCTTTACCCATTGAGGGCATTCATTTCTTACTATGCAACAACCTAGCTAGAGTCAAAATTGTGGGTATACCACTTGTAACTGACAAGCCTTGTGTTTGGATCAGAAAGTTTGGATCCAATTGAAAAAGAATTCCCTGATTTATTCCCAGCTTGTGGAGTTACCAAAGTTATGTCAAAGAAAGGTTTTGAGAAGGGTGTTAATAAGGAAAGTATTCCTTTAGCTGACACATGTATTGGTCAGGTTTTTGATGAGGTCACTTTTACTCCTTGTTTGGATCAGTCAGAAAGTATTGATCACAGTGATCCTCTTTTAACTACTCATTCTCTTTATTCAAATGAAGTTGACAAATGAAAATCACTTGTGGTCAAACAGGAAAATGATCCTGGGATATCCTGTTTGTTTCAAAGGCCATTAGTGGAACTGAAGTCTCTAATGTTCCTGTCTGTTATTTTGCTAAAAATGTAATTCTTATGAGAAAATGGAGACCTCCCGAGGTATCTACTGGTGATGAGTGGTCAGTGGACTTTCAAATTGTAGTTCCAAAACCTTACAGACCGGAAATACTTAGTCTTGCCCATGAACATCCTTTGGCGGATCATTTAGGGATTAATAAGACTTATTATCACAAGATCTTGCAGAATAATGTAGATCTTGTCATACTTGTCAAATGGTAGGAAAATTCAATCATAAAATTCATAAGACTGATCTGCAACCTATTCCTGCATTTAACAAACCATTTAGGAGAATTGTAGTAGATTGTGTTGGTCCTTACTTAAGACCAAGTCAGGTAATCAATACCTGTTAACAATTACGTGTACACCAAATAGGTTTCCAGAGGCAATTCCTTTGAGGAATATTAAATCTGAAACGATAGTAAAACCTTTGAAAAAGATATTAAAAACTCAATTTGACCTTCCCAATTCTGTCGAATCTGATCAAGGCTCATATTTCATGTCTGGAATTTTTCAGCAGGTTAATGTACGAATTTGGCATTCATCAATTTAAATCTTCTGCCTATCACCCTCAGAGCCAAGGTGCATTAGAAAGATTTCATCAGACTTAAAAAATATTCGATCATATTGTTTTGAAACTGGTAAAGACTGGGATGATGGCTTTAATTTACTGTTGTTTGCTGTTGGGGAATCAGTTCAAGAATCATTAGGCATCAGTCCCTTTGAACTGGTTTTTAGACACACTGTGCATGGACCAATGAAGTTGTTGAAAGAGAATCTAATTTATATTGAAGATACTGAAATTAATCTTCCTGCTTATATTCTCAATTTTAAGTATACGTTGTCAGAAGCTTATTTTCATACAGAATTTTTGGACAAAGACATTTCTGGAAATTTTATTTGGATTTCAAACACTAGTGTTATTTCTTGTGGTTCCACAGGGAATACAGACCACAGCATATGTCATTGCCCTCCATCTTGGATTTTCAGTGGAACTCAAATTTGAATTTGTTAGAACATTTCATTACTAGGACTTTTAAGTTTAATTCATGGATTATTCTTGGATTATTTTTTTGGATTTGATTCTTACAACTGTAAGTCATATTTTCCATATAAAAATTATTTGTTAAATTTTACAAAGCTTGCTGTTTTCACTCTTAGTTACTATTTACTAGAGACTAAACACGCAAGACTTTTTTTATTATTATTTCATTTTGAGTAAACAACTAATACATAGCTAACTTGTTCTGTCTTTGTATGGGCTTAATATCAGGATCATTATTAAAAGAAAGAAATGTTTATTTGGGTCAAAGTTTTGGAATTTTGTGAATGTAATCCATGTTATGGTTTTGATTTTGTAAACATCAGGATCATTCTAGAGGATTATTTTCCACTGAGTAATGTTTTCTTTAATTATAAAATGTTAATTGTGACTAGGGCCTAACCGGAAATTGCCTCGGACATTCACTTCAGCCGAATATCCAGTTTTTCGGTGCTATTCGGAAGTATTCACCTCTGCAAATAATACGTGCACAAATGTTTACAAGTAAAATAAATCAATAAAATATCGAACTTTTAAAAAAAAGTTTTTTAATACATAATAATTTTAGTTAATAAAAAAAATTTTTGTCTTATAGCCAATATGTACAGTATACGGTACACGAAAAGTTTAAGCTTCACATACGATAATGAAACAAACTGTACTCTCCGGAGTCGCACCTACTACTCGGTTTGTGCCCGATTCCGGCAAATAGTACATCCAAATACTCTGATTTGGTACTTGGCGAAAATTATCTACTTGGTTAGGCCCTAATTGTGACCTAAGGTGATGTAGAGAATATATAATCTTGTAATTATGAGGATTTGATTTGTTGTACTTTAACATCTAAAACTTTCAAATTGTATTATGTTGTGTGCATTTAGAATCATTTTTAATTTTTTTTTTTATTGAATTTAAGTGATATCTTGAAATACAAATGTGTTCTGATAAAGTTTTTGTATAAAGACATTTATTGGAATTTAAAATGTATATTTGTGTGATCCGTTTAAAGACTGTTGACATATCAACGCTATATAAACTAGAACATGTCAACGTCATTCTGTTTTCGAATTTCTTCTGGATCCTGAATAAAATTTAGTATATTAAATTCCTAGGACTTGTGTCTTAGATTTATTTTGGGATTTAATTTGCAAAACTAAATTCTTTTTTCTCATTTTGACTCTGTATTCTAGGAAAATAAATTATTTGTTTAATTTTATAAGCTTTTTGTCTTTCATTCTTTTCTGTTGCTTATTTTTAAGAGCATAGACTCATAACACCATTAACATTAAAACCAGCCTCCAGGCAAAGCACATGACTGTTATCTGAGTATATTGTTTTATGTTGAACCTTTCTGCATGACAGTGACCTATTACCATATACAATGTACTTGTATTGTCAGTTGTTGACTCTAGGTCTGTTTCTCACCCTGTTTGACAGGAAATAGGAATGATACTTTGTTCTTTGAATGTACCTGTGCTAAATTATCCTTTTCTTTATAAAGACATAAGAACTGTTAAAGAACTTCTTCATTTCTCTTAAAGTGATCAACAGATGCATCCAGGCAGATTGCCATTCAGGTTTAAAAAATGATGTTACTCTGAAATCAAATAAAGGTTTGCTGTTACTGAAAATTGTACCAAGTTTTTAAAGTTTTAAATAGCATTTTACTTACTTATATTTCTTAGACAAATGCTGAGGCATTAGGTTTTAAAGTAGTTGTCATTCAGGTGCTAGTCATTACTTTAAGCCTGCAAATTACTAACTAAACCAATAGGGAAATGAAGCAGAGATCTGAAACATGTGCTGTCTATTACGTGCCTCTGTCTTACAACTTGCCCAGTAGACTTTTAGTTAATCATGAAACTGAGATAAATATGACCTTGTTTGCCACTTTAATCTCTTAGATTAAAAGAAATCAACTTTTTAAACTAAAAGTCAAAATCCAGGTCTGAAACTTATAAAATTTGTAATTTTGACTATGAGCTTTAGATTTTTTGTCAGCCAATAAAATAGGACTTTGCTTTTTTGATGCAATCTTTGATGGGCTGAGAGTGAAAACTCCATCTCAAACTCAGACCTGATAGTTTTATCATCTCCAGGCCTGACCCATGTTTGTTACTCATAGGTTGTTAGTTGTATTTTATTTCCGTGCTGATTGATTCTGCTATATGAAAAAAACAGAGTTACATTGGATTAAATTATTTGACCAATGAGAGAACTGATGTGACCTGTTGGTATTCATTGTGGTGAATCTCATATCTGCATTCCGCGTCTTTAATGACAACTTGTGTCTGAATGTTTTAAGTCAGGGAAACAACTAAAATGTGACATTATCTGCAGAGACAGTTTTCCTTACTCAACACGATTTTCCTTGGCTAGTGAAAGTGGTCTTAGACATTAAAGATGTGGATTAGGATTGATGACCCTTGGCTGGAGAAGATGGTCCAGGCTCTTGAAATGTTTGGAGCATAAAATTCCAAATGAAGCTCAAAATGATGAAAATTTGGATTTGTCACTTGGACTATATCTACATCAAGTATATTGACTGAACATGTTTTCGGCATATGATAGATATACATAGCAGGGCCTATAGTTGTTGGAGGAAGAAAACAGGAAGAACCTCCAACCCACAGAAAGCTGCCGGCAAACTTTCACACATAGTCATGTTGGTTGTGCTAAGACTCAAACTCACATGAACAGAGGCAAGATGTGTTAAAGATATTAAAAAGCCACTTGGCCATCCAGGGCCCCTACTATATCAATGGAATTTAGAATGTTGATGGAGGAAATGAAATTAAAATACTCCTGAAAATTCTTTTCCTTCAACTTTATTCTACTAAAAGTTACTGAAGGTATTTTTTCATTTACTTTAGCTAGAGTTTTGTTCATAGAAGTTTTGAAATTTCTCGACCATATCTATTTAGGGTGCAACCATATCATTGAATTATGGTGGTCCAGTTGAAGGACACATCTTTTTCTTTAAAATGACCCAAAATGTTTGGTGATTTAAAGATATTGGCTGTCAAAGTGTCTTGCTTGCAATGTTTTAGAATATGTGACCTGGTGCATGTTTGGAAGAACTAGAGTAGCTTTTGCCAAATCTGCATTAGTGGATGTGGCATCATTAACAAACTGTTAAAGTTGAGTTAAAACCATGTTTGGTGAAGGTTGTCGATGAATGAAGAACCTGGAAGCAGTGACTCTTAATGCTGAGAGAGCTCAGCAAATGGTGACATCTTTTTATTGCTCAAAAAGTTTCTTTTGAAATTTCAAAAGTTGTCACCCACCTCCTTCCTCAGCCCTAGGTGAAATTTTTAAGCAGCATGGTTTATACTGAGGCCAATTACACTAAAATATTGATAACAATATAATATTATATTCGAGTTTGAATAGCAGTATTTAAATTTATAATTATACATGTAATTACCATTATTTCAACACATGAACCCAGTAAGGGCCAATTGTTAAAATTCTTACCCTTCTCATGTTTCAATAGATGTATAATCTGTGCAGTAGCAAAGGGAAATAAGGGACAATACACAGCTCAAGTAAGTCTTAAGTACAAGACAATGAACCAGTCTTTATCAACTCTAACAAAATTTCTCATGATTTATTTCAGAATCTACAAGTGGAGTAGAAAAGACCGTACATTTTTTTTGTTTACTCTTGTGACACATCATTGTATTGTTAACATGTGATTGTTTTACACTAAACAATGGAGCGTTCTGCTAATATTTAGTTGTGTACTGATTGGAAGCTTGTTAGTGGTAATTAAGCATTGGTTCCAAGCCATGGTTGATTGGTCCTGGACCTCAGACCACTGTAATTTTCAGTGACTTGTGATTGTATGTTAGTTCATTGTCATAATTGAGGGAGTATGACGTTACCTGTTTTAATGTTATGTGTTTAGTGTTGGTTGATGTATCATGCAGGTTTTATTATTATTATTGTGTAAATGAATTGTGAAAATAGTAGGCTTATTGGTGAGTTAAGTTGTCTTACACATACTAAAATTAATTAATTCACAATAAATGTGAACATGAACTAGCTGGAGTTGTTGAAAATAAACAACATTAATGTGCGATACGTGCATTTGAAATTGGATATGTGTGTAGACATGAGTTTTGGATCATTTGATTTAGTTATTTAAAAGCTAAGAATGCATTGAATATGGTGACAAACTTATTTTTGTTTGAAATATTACAAAATAGATAAAATTGTGATCAGTTTACGGCAAGTTGATAAGTCGAACAAGTAACGTTTTCAAAGTCGCTGGTCCGGCATAAGTGGAATCATTTGCTGTGATCATTCATGTCCTCTGGACATGTTGAATACTTGAATTCAATCTCCATTTCTCCAGCCACGTCCATTGTTAAGTCAGCATGTCGTCTCTGACAGTTGTCGATGTACGCGAGTTCTCTGTTTGGCCGCATATTAGGCTCGGTGACCAAATTATCATTAGCCAGTCAAAACAAATCCGGCGTGATTAATCAGCATAACTTAATACTTGTATGTGTATGTTTAATTAACAGATGCTCATTTCAAATGGTTGACGCAAGCTAAATGTTGAAATACAATCATTAGCCCGAAGGAAAATCACAACAAGTGACAAAAGTCGGTCAGATTACATATACGATCCATATCATTACTGGACGCGTTTATCGTTCCTTCTGGCTATTGTATTGATAATTATTCAACATTTACGATTCGTCTAGCGGAAGCCACAGATTATTGTCTCTAGCGGATCCCCGATCCATCGAGTCAATACAATAAAACTAAGCGCCCGTTTTCTTTATGAACTGAAATGATGACCGGTATGTGTATCTCCCCCCCCCCCCCCAATTATTCCCAGAATTTGACTTTAACGTTCGATATTGCATTTGTTAAATGATGTGGTCTTTTCTTTTTGGATAAAACGTCATTAGGAAGATTTATAAAAAGGAAAATTCACACAAAAGTAGGAGGGTAAAACGTAAGGGTATCACTGTCGGATGCAGACACAAGTAGGTCTCCCCTTTTTTAGGTGGAGACCTACTTCTTTGTCTATGAGAGAGGCATATATTCCTCCAGAGACATAAGCCATGCTGGCAGCCAAAAATGTTCAAATATGACAAATGAAAATCTGATCCCTACTTTTGTATGAAAAGCCATATCTGCATGGGGTTTTCACTGATGACCAAGTGAATCTGATCTCTACGTTTGTATGGTAAGTCATATCAGAATTAGGTTTTAACCAGAAGACCTCTTGTGTCTAGTTTGTACTAAGTTATGAAATGGTGTTGCTCTGACATTTTTCATAGCAACTAGCTTGAAAATGTTGATAATATTATTCATAATGGGAAGTTTTATTGACATGATGTTTTCAACAGAAGACTAATTTTGAAATCTGGTTGGTCCTGAATAAATATGGTGCCAATCCGATCTCAGATACAATGAACATGTACTAATTCTTTTTATAAATTTGACAAAATGGTCATCTTTATTATCTTGTTGCTATGGTCATCTTTATTATCTTGTTGCTATGGACATGCACATCAATATGGCATTTTCATGTAAATTCTAATGCCATCCAGTTTGTCCTAAATGAAACTAGTGCTGTTTTTATATCCATTATGACTGCCAAAGTGACTAATGTAACAGTTGTGTCATTCAAGAATATATGGGGCCCTGAGTGGCCAAGTGGTCTAACTCGCTTTCCGTTACGGATCACTGCCATCTCACCTCTGTTTGAGTAAGTTCGAGTCTAAGAATCGGCTAATGTAGTTATGTGAGAAAGCTTGCCAGTAGCTTCTTGTGGGTCGATGGTTCTTTATGGGGGTTTTCCAGGGTTCTTCCTCCACCAATAATCTGGCCGCCATGTATAGCCTATCTTGTGCTGAAAAATGGCGTTAAACCCTATAACAACAACAACAACAACAAGAATATGAGATGGTTTGAACAATCAGTTTTTAAAAAGAAGATAGGGTCTTATTGTGAAATTCGTTTAAGATGGTAAAGAATAAGTCCCCTAGGGAATCTTATTTCATAATATTTTTATATTTTTGATACATATAACCCGTCAAAAGTCTTCCACATCTTTTCTGCGAAGACACAAGTTGAAAATTGAGGAATAATTTAAAGAATCCATGATATTTTGAAAACCCCTGAACACGACAGATTTATTTTTGACCATACAATATATTCATGACTCTTTGTATAGCAAATGCTAGTACTGATCTATGGTCTAAATAGGACAGGTTGTCATCTTCATATGTGATTAATCAGTCATTGAATGAGGAGTAGACAAAAGTTATTTAGGAAATGGCTTCAGGTTCACACTAGCATAGATTACTGTAATATTTAACTTCTGTCTATCCCTATTTCATTATGGTTTTTCATTACACAATATATTTTGATCATATAAATCAAGATTAGTGCAACTAAAGCTTCATATTGTAATAAATTATAAATTCTGGTATGTCATAATCTGTATTACATTATGCTTATTACAAATAGGTTATTCAGTTAGTGAACTTCCACCCTAAATTTAAGTCCCATCTTGCTTGTTTGAACAACTGTTTTTTGGGACACATATCAAGTCACAATTGCCAAAGGGACAGATGTAACGGTCTTTTTGGGACACATATCAAGTCACAATTGAAAAAAGGTGCTGATCTTACGACTGCCAAAGGGACAGATTAACGGCCTTTGTAACTCTAGAATGTCAAGAGATAGTTTTAACACATGGCAGTTGATAGGCTTAGGCTCATGTCTTGAAATCATAGAGAGAGAGCATCTATCCTTTTGGACTTCATGTTTCACAATATTTTAATATTTTTATCTACAATACTATTGATAATTGATGCAACAATAGGTGTTTTTTAATTTTTTAAATGGCATTATCATGTAGAAAGATGTGATTTTCACACATTATTTTGAAAAATAATAGTTTATCAAACATGGGTTAAAAAAGCTTCGTAATCTCAGATCAAATTAGTATGTAGAATTGATATGTTTTTGTACTTATCATGTGCTTGGATGAGCATGATTCAGCTTTTCAACTGGTTCATTTTGATTCTAAATCCCATCCAGTGGATGTGGGATTTAATTGATCCATTAATATGAAAGCTGATAGTATGCTTAATTGATCACAACATTGTAATCTAGATCCTGTTGTACAGGTATAAAGAGATGTACATGAATGAGTATTGTTAAGTAGATTGTATGTGATTTTATGCTGGGTTTCAGAATATTGCTCCAAGTTGATTTTATCAAGGATTTTCTAAGATTTTTGTGATCTAGACCCAAGTCAAGTATTTTTTGGGGAAAGAAAGATACAGTTTTCAAGAGTACTTTGCATTTTTTTTTTGGGGGGGGGGGGACCAGATAGATGCCCCCCCACCCCATTTAAAAAAAACTAAAAACAGTTTATGTACAAGTGTATTCAACCTGATGTGTTATTTATGTGGGGTTTTTTTATATGGCCATTTAATATCTACTAGTTTTATTTTTTGTCCCCATCGGGATTATAAAAAAATTGAATTTCCCTAGTGTTTCTATTGGGATTTTGTTCCAAAAGTTGCTTTTAATCACCTCTCTTGGAGTCTCCTCCCTCATTTTTTTGTAGTTGACCTTTGCTAGGGGTCCCCTGTATCATGTGTTTGCTATCTGTGTTGTGCTACATGTATGTGTGCTATATATATTTATATGTACATTGTTATTGTGTAAGGATAGCCTTTTTTCCCCAAATCTTTATCCTCTAAATGGATTTTTTCCCCCCGACTCTTACGGGTTTTTCGACTTTGCGTAGTGCCATGTGATTTAGAACCGTGACTTCCTCATCGTGAACTTTCCACTTGAGGTTCCCTGTCCCCCCTTTGTATTCCTACTCTAGTTAAGTTTTCCATTTATTATAATTTGTCCGCATGCCCTCATAATTTCCATTATAAAATCTGTGATGTTGTATAGTAATTTCTTGTTAAAGTTTCCATCTAAGTATAGTATATTATTTATTTTGTTTGTATAATTGAGTTGTTCTTATTTTTAGAGATAGGTCAAGAGTATTTTGCAAACCTTGGAATGACACAGGATGCATAAATACATGTACTTTATGTTGGGTTGGGCATATATTGTTATGAGGACTCCTAAGGATATCTTTTAAGTGGTGCATTTTTGTCCCCTGGTCTCTGCTATAGTTTGTTTATTTATGCTTGAAAGAGACGTTATCTTGATTATTACAATTTGCTATTTTAGAACAACACAATTGTCATAAAATGACATCAGTATTTCTGTGTGTGTATGTATATGAGAGTGTTACATCTAGGATACCACATGCATATATACACTGTCTCCCATGCTATACAGACCTGGTCGATACTCTACATTTTTATGGGAACGAGAAAGGAAAATAGTAGATACCGGTAGTACTTGTTACATTATGTTAAAAAAAATTAATAGATAATCTTGATTGCTTTGAAAGTGTTCCCACCTTAATTTTGCCCTTAGCTCAGCTCAGCCTGTTATATATACAGTTACATTATTGTAATAATAATTTTTTCAAGTGCTCAAGTAATTCATGGAAATATTAAGTGTTTGTCATATGCTGAAAGATGGCAACAAATCTCACAAAAATCTTAAAAATTTAAAGTAAAAAATGCAATTAAGCTGTCAGTGATATTGCATCATAGCAGACTGCCACAAGCATTGGACTGTTTATTGCCAAACATGTTGTTTTAAAATGGATATTACTTCCCATCTTACATTTTTTATTGTTGCTAGAAGTAATGGCCACCAGCATGGTTATGGACGGATGGATTTATTTGGAGCACTAAGCCTATTTGGTGGTTGGGGGGGGGGGTTGCATTAGCAGTTTGTAGTATTTTCCCAGAGGGTGGGGGATACTAAATAGGACAGTAAGGACACTTATCATGGGCACTGTTTTGTCCAGAACAAAGTTGCAATGGCCATGGGTTACAGGTGAACTTGCAAGGATCCAGAGTTTTTGCTGAAATTAAAAACTGAACAAAATCCATTTTTGAGAATATTTGAATATTTGTTTTTGTACCTATATATCTAGTTGGGGCTTCAACTAGCTGAGTATTCTAAAGTGCTCACCGTTTTGGATCACTGCCATCTCACCTCATTGTGGGTTCGAGTCTTGTATTCGATCTATGTGGGTATGTGAGAAAGTTTTTCAGTAGCTTCTCATGTTGTTCTTTCTGGGGTTTTCCTGTGTTCTTTCTCACCATTAATACTGGCTGCCATGTATAGCCTATCTTGTACTGAAAAATGGCATTAAGCCCTTCAACAACAACAACCCCTATGAAGTTGACAGTATTTGTAACAGAAATACAAATTGCAATGTGAACTATGCAACATCGAATCTGAATTGTGGGATCCTACCAAATCTTGTCAAAATGCAAAAATTATTTAAATTTGTGCTAATAAATTTCAGAATATCTTTATTACCTAAATTACTTTCTTTAAGACTCAACTTATTCATAAATCGTCCTATTGCAAAATATCTTGCCAGTTAGGCTATTCTTACAATAACTTAAATTGGAGCAGATATCCACACTTGTGTTAACAGTTCGCATCATCCATTCTGATGGTACTGTAATATATTCATTTGAGCGATCTGTTTTGTTTCAGTCAGTAATTTTTGGTTTTGTTTACATGTTACATATTTTGGTGATGATCGTACTGCTTTTGAATCATAATTAAAGTCAAACTGTATGGATTTGTATATGTACTAGTAATCCCCCAAATAACAAAGTTTATGCTAGGCTTGGAATAAACACATTTGCATAATTTATTGCTTTTAATTCATAAGTGCATATCTTTATTGAGCCATCCGCAACATTCATGAAGGCAAATAAACATCCTTTATTGTTTCCTTTATTGTTTCCTTTATTGCATGTATTTCCTTCATTATTTTACTCATCACATTTAAATAAACAAAGGGTATTCATTGAAACTCATTTCTGCTTTTTCAATAAGTGAGTTTTCAAAATGAAATTTATTAATATTTTTTAAACTTAATTTTTTAAAAGCACCCAGGCATTAGAAGGGTCCTACTTACTATTATGTCAAAGTCTGCATCTTTTGAGTACTGATTGTTGTCAAGAAAATCAGTACAATGCTTCGATCAATGTATCTAGATTTAATTTATTAATGAATTGAAATGGGCACTGACAGCTGTTTTCCTTATTGTTTTCATTGTAAATGGATCACTCCTGCAATACTTTGAGATTGTGTAATCCTAGCATTCAGCCAAACAAGCATTGTAGAGAGACTGCCTTCATTTGCTTGGATTACACACAGCTGCTCAGATCATCCTTAGAGGATCACAATCATAGCACACCTCTCCGCTGCTGGGGCCCCGAGTGGCCGAGTGGTCTAAAGCGCTGTCCGTTACGGACCACTGCCATCTCACCTCTGTCTGCGTGGGTTCGAGTCTAAGATTCGGCTAATGTAGTCAAGTGAGAAAGCTTGCCAGTAGCTTCTCGTGGGTCGGTGGTTCTTTCCGGGGTTTTTCCGGTTTCTTCCTCCACCACTAATACTGGCCGCCATGTACAGCCTATATATTGTGCTGAAAAATGGCGTTAAACCATAAAAAAAAAAACAAAAAAAACTCTCCGCTGCTTGGTACTGAACACTGGTTAACCATTCGATCCAGAATCAGACACAAAATTTGTTCTCTGTGCTACGTTTCACTGATGGAGTCCAGTCCAACATTCATATTTGGCCTAACCGATGTATACACACCAGCAAGATATTTACACTTCTCTTCTGACAATCATTTACTCTTTATTCCCACTATGAAAAACTAAAGTCATATGGACAACATTCTTTTGCATACAAGTGCCCAGAAATGTGGAATGAATTGCCCATTGAAATTAGACAGTGATCCTTTTCAAGAGTGCTCTTAAAACTCTTAAAACACACCTTTTTCAACTGCAAGAACAAACTTAAAGACCTAATAATGTTTCCTACTTTAATATTTTCAGCATTTTTTGTTTTCTAATTTCTTTGTTTTTTGAGTCATATCATTATAGATGTTCTAAAGCACTTGTAGGCGCTATACAAATTCCTCATTATTATTATTATTGTATGGGGGCCCCGAGTGGCTGAGTGGTCTAAAGCACTCCATTATGGATCACTGCCATCTCACTTCGGTCTGCGTGGGTTTAAAAATTTTAGATTCGGCCAATGTGGGTATGTGAGAAAGCTTGCCAGTAGCTCCTCGTGGGTTGGTGGTTCTTTCTGGTGGTCTTTTTGGGTTCTTCCTCCATCATTAATACTGGCAGCCATGTATAGCCTATCATGTGCTGAAAATGGCATTAAACCATACAAACACAACAACAACAACATTTTTTAATTTTATCCCATCTTCAGCACTGAAGATCATTTATTTTAGTTTTAAAGAAAATCTTTTACAGATCCTACTTGTAGGATTAGTCAGAAATTTTACACACACACATTTTCATCCCATGGTTTAATGAAAAAAAAAAAAACCACCATTTCATGTCTAGTTGGCCCTAATTCAATATGGTGTTCATCAGAGTTCCAACATGGCCACAGCAGTAGCCAGCATCTTGTTGGACCTTCTCCTCTTGAATAGAAAGTCAGGTCGACAATGGTTTTTACCATAGGACTTGTGATGTCTGAAAATGGTGTCCAATATAGCTGCTACATGGCCATCATGAGAGTCTTATTAAGACTACCTTTTCACCATGGCAGCCTTCATGCTAGTTGCTTTGTTATAAAATTGAGTTAAAATACACCTGTATCAGGAAAAGACAAGCATGGTGGTGTCTTTTGGAAGTGATTTATAGTTTTTGCAATGTAAATTGTACAATTTTACAGTAATAAAAGAATAATAAAATTGTTACATTAGAGACATTGAGAGTGCAGTTAAATGAAATGTCATTATGGTGTTTCATATCTCAGCTATGAGTCTTTGCAAATTTGTCTCACTGCTTTGATGACGCACAGTCCAAAATATAGCAGGTCCATTTTAGTGCACAAAAAAATCTTGGTTATTCACACAATATACTTTAAACAGATGCTGAGTGATTAAGGGGATTCAGGAGTATCTAGGTATGTGAGCATCATGTAAATATAAATTTAAATAGCACATTGAAAATACATGTATGTCACTTCCTGGCAACATGTGTGCCTACTGCTGTGGAGATTTCAAAAATGTGAACCCACCCATCAGATTTAATAGCTGTTTACATATTCAGAAGTGGCTGTGATCACATGAGTTTGAAAAGTAAGTCACCATGTATTTTGTCCAAGTACAGATTTCCTAAAAACTTGCTGTCTTCTAGCTGAACCAATTGGAAACCATTTCAAACCCATTTACTGAATGTAATAATATCTCATGGTGGGGGTTAGTGGGTGGGTGTCACAGTGGAATGTAGAATAATTTTTTAATTTCTTTAATTTTGTACATGTCTGGAGGACTACATTGTGTAATTTCACATATATTTCATGAATAGATTGAGGCTTTTTACACATTGCCACAAACATGCATTTTCAGTAACATTTTTAAGAGCCTTTGAAGCAAAGTTAAAACTATTCATTGCAAAGTTTATGGATGTGGAAGCAGATTAGCTTGTGGGTTTGACACAATTTATTCAGCATATGATAGGCTGTACATAACATGGAAGCCAGTATATTTAGTGAAGGGAGAATGACACCAACCCATAGGGTGCTGTTGGCAAACTTTCTCGCATACCATGGTGGATGAGATGGTATTCAAACACACATGGAGAGATGTGAGTGTGTGTAAGGCTAGTGCCTTAGACCACTGGATGGGTCCTCAAATGTGGAAGCAGTCAAGGAGCAGAAATGTGTCACAGGGATATTGAAAAGCTGTTGCAAACAAGCTGGGTTTGTCATCTCTGTTTTTCTTAGCTTCACATTTCTACTGCTGCTATCTTGGCTGTGTTTTTAAGGGTGGATCCTGGTACAAAGATAAATGTCATGTTGTGCAACCATTTTTGTCAATGTGAAGGTCTAGTTTTACAGTTTTATTACGAAATGGTCATTATACAAATTATAGTGGAATCTATATTTTCCAGTGATAGGTGCTTGAATTATCCTCATCCAAGTCCATATTTATGTGTTGGGAGAGTGTTGTTGGTAAGACATTGCATTAGTTCCCATGCGTCAGCTGCTCATTATTTCATTAATTAATCACAGTCCATACATAATACAGCCAACCCTTCAGGATGAACTCATAAAATGCAAGTCTCACAAATGTTATGTTTTGTCAACACACCAAAATATTGGACTTCCATTCACATTTGGCTTGATGCAGTTATATATACCTATGATATAGTATTACCCTAGACTGATTGATAAATTGTCCCTCTGATTAATCAGCCCATCACCTGTACTGATATTGACTTGGGCCATTATCACTTCAAATGTGGGGCTGATTTATTATGCTTCTGTATTGGTACTCCACTTCTCACTAATGTGCAGGGCAAATGGGGAGGGGGAACAAGAATATATCACCAAAGCCTGGGCCAAACAATTTTTTATTTTTTAAAAGAAAAACTTTTTAACCCTTTGAACCCTAATCTCCCCCATATTTCAGCACATTAACCCTAGCCTCCCCGGCAATTTTTGACAATTTTATAAAAAGTAAAATTTTGCAAAATAAAAGTAATATTATGCCTTAGAATGATAATCCACTATGATATAACAGCAAATATCAAATTGTCTCTTTTCAAACATGCTTATAAAATGCTTTTTATTACTATGACTATGTAACAAACTGTCGAGAAATTTTTTTCATGTTGTACCATTCATGCAAGATTTATATTTCACTGACCATCTAGCGAATAACATAACACAGGCTGGGATACTGGCCTGTCGGGTTATGACGGTAGATAGCTAGGCTGGTATACTGGCCTTTCGGGTATATACACCGTTACAACCGGCCGGTAAACCGGCCTGTCGGGTTCAAAAGGTTAAAAGCCTGGTTAATGTGTTAAAGAAATCGGTACTCCATATGGAGCACAGTAACTGTTGCTTCATTTGGTTAACTTTAGCTAAAGAATATGACAAAGTTGTTGCAAGTTACATGTATATTGTCTTCTTGTGTTATTGCTAAGCAAAAATCACACCGGAATAGTTTATATATAGTTTCCTGACAGTCTTGACACTGAATTAAATGGTATTGGATTAAACTCGGGCAAACTTGTGCAATGCTGTCATTTAGCCTAAGTAAGCCACTAACAGAATACATATATATTTATTTTATTATTTTTTTAAAAAAGGAAAGACTTGTTTAGACATATCTTCTCCATCTCCTCCCCACCAAAAGTTAATAGTTTTATTTTTATATCATTGCTGCTAAATGACTGTTGAATTTTTGCTGAATTAAAAGAGATCTTCTGGCCCAAGTTATGTGGCTACAAACCCTTGGTTTGTGATATGAATTAAAAGCAAAAACTTTATTTTTTCACTCACTTTTTTACATTCTGTATTCTGTTTACAGTAATACTGTCTGTAATGATGTGACTGAACTGGATTAATAAGGGCAAGACCTTGTACCATAGTTACTAATTTCACCTTTGATCTTGGTTTCATTATTTTAAGTTTGGTGATGTGGATTATATACAGTGTGAGCATAAGTAATTTGGGCAGGATTAAAGATGTGAAATGATTATGGTTACTTTATATCGCTCAACAAGGCATGATCATCATCTGCTTGGGGGTTGAGATTGATTAGAGTTTATACTTTGTACATCATAAGTAATTTGGGCAGGATTAAAGATGTGAAATGAGTATGGTTTGAATATTAAATAGCTCGATCAGCATGAAAGAATAAACCTTTCTTTACATCTCTTAACAAGGCATGATCTGCTTGCGGGTGGACAATGATTAGAGTTTGTACTTTGTACATCATAAGTAATTTGGGCAAGAAGATGTGAAATGAAGGTTGGATTATTAAAGAGCTCAGTCAGCTTGAAATATAAACATTACTTGAAATCTCTCAAAAGGTATCATTTGCCTGGGTTTTTAGGTCCATTAGAGTTTATACTATTTATGATCAAAAGTAATTTGGGCAAGATTAAAGATATTAATTGATTATGGAATACTTTAGAGCTCAAATGGCTAAAAACGCCAGTGTCAAAATACCAGACTCAAAGCATGGAAATATCACCAAATGCAGTGGTTATTGAAAATAGAATTAATATCATTGGTTGCAATCACATTCAATGAATGGGACATGAATATGAATTCAGATTCTCCTGTTAAGCTGATTTTAAAGTCTGTTATTGTGGCAAGAATGATATCAGATCTAATGCTGTATCTAAATATCATAAAATATATTAACTGTAGCAACATACATGAAATCCCTTTTCATGGAAACTACAGTAAATGTGGATCGAGTTAGATGTATTGAGACTGTTTGCCAGGTTTATAGCTGAACATCTGCAGAACACGACCAGCAGTCAAGATTTTAGGCAAAATATGCATTTGACACTACCGTGAATGATTGCATCACAAAAACTGATATAAATAACATTGACCTCGATTTAATCCTTTGTAAACATAAATGTAATCCAGACAAGTATATAGGTCATTAATTGTACCGGTAATCTATATTGTCTAGGGTGAATGGGGATTTTATCTCAGTTTATAATACTAGTAAGCAATAATCGCTTTTGGATTTGATTTGTTTGGTATCATGTGTTAGTGCTTCATATGAAGAATCTTACCAACAGTAAAACAATAGAATTAGACCAAGACAGTATTGATGTTTAGCTGTTTTGACAGACAGCAATCTGAATGTACCCAAAGGCTGAAAATGACCTAAACTTATTGATGGAATTAGTAGAGTATTACTGACATTGCCTCATTCCATTGCAGACACTACAGATATGTGTTCCCTTCTGAAAAAAATTCAAGCTGACTCAAGAGAAGACCTGAATCTAGTAACTGTACATCGCTATGTTATGATCAACAATAATAATGACTGCCACATAAATAATCCAGTAACAGTACATCGCTATGTTATGATCAACAATAATAATGACTGCCACGTACATAATCCAATAACAGTACATCGCTATGTGAGATCAACAATAATAATGACTGCCATATAAATAATCCAGTAACAGTACATCGCTATGTTAGATCAACAATAATGATGACTGCCACATAAATAATCCAGTAACAGTACATCACTATGTTATGATCAATAATAATAATGACTGCCACATAAATAATCCAGTAACAGTACATCACTATGTTACGATCAATAATAATGATGACTGCCACATAAATAATCCAGTAACTGTACATCGCTCATGTTAAGATCAACAATAATGATGACTGCCACATAAATAATCCAGTAACAGTACATTGCGTATGTTATGATGAACAATAATAATGACTGCCACATAAATAATCCAGTAACACTACATCACTATGTTAGATCAACAATAATGACTGCCACATAAATAATCCAGTAACAGTACATCACTATGTTACGATCAATAATAATGATGACTGCCAAATAAATAATCCAGTAACTGTACATCGCTCATGTTAAGATCAACAATAATGATGACTGCCACATAAATAATCCAATAGCAGTACATCGCTCATATTAAGATCAACAATAATGATGACTGCCACATAAATAATCCAGTAACAGTACATCACTATGTTATGATCAATAATAATAATGACTGCCACATAAATAATCCAGTAACAGTACATCACTATGTTACGATCAATAATAATGATGACTGCCACATAAATAATCCAGTAACTGTACATCGCTCATGTTAAGATCAACAATAATGATGACTGCCACATAAATAATCCAGTAACAGTACATTGCGTATGTTATGATGAACAATAATAATGACTGCCACATAAATAATCCAGTAACACTACATCACTATGTTAGATCAACAATAATGACTGCCACATAAATAATCCAGTAACAGTACATCACTATGTTACGATCAATAATAATGATGACTGCCAAATAAATAATCCAGTAACTGTACATCGCTCATGTTAAGATCAACAATAATGATGACTGCCACATAAATAATCCAATAGCAGTACATCGCTCATATTAAGATCAACAATAATGATGACTGCCAAATAAATAATCCAGTAACAGTACATGGCTATGTTAAGATGAACAATAATGATGACTGCCACATACATAATCCAGTTAAAGTACATCGCTCATATTAAGATCAACAATAATGATGACTGCCACCTGTACATCGCTCATGTTAAGATCAACAATAATGATGACTGCCAAATAAATAATCCAGTAACAGTACATGGCTATGTTAAGATGAACAATAATGATGACTGCCACATAAATAATCCAGTAACAGAACCTCAGTCTTGTTAGATCAACAATAATGACTGCCACATAAATAATCCAGTAACAGTACATCGCTCATATTAAGATCAACAATAATGATGACTGCCACATAAATAATCCAGTAACAGTACATTACTCATATGAAGATAAAAAATTATGACTGCCACATACATAATCCAGCAGTGATTAAAAAAAATGCTTGTGTCGCATATAAGGAGAATGTGAATGTCAACCTGTTACTGTGAAAGATCTGAATTGATGACATGATGTGCATATTTTAATATTTTTTAAATATTAATTTGTTCAGTAGTTGTAATTTTTGTTCATTTGATTGCTAAAAATGAGGTTGATGAAAATCCTCCATCATTTAAGGACAAAACTGAACAAACTTTGGTAATCGCTTGACCTGTCCAGATCTGATTTCTCTTTTGTACCACAGGGATGTACTGAGAGCACACTGAGTCTCTCTGGAAGGGCATTAACACTTAAGTCCCAATGGGAGGGCATCAACACTTCTATTTAAAGTCCCAATGGGAGAGAATCAACACTTCTATTTATTGTCCCAATGGGAGGGCATCAACACTTCTATTTAAAGTCCTAATGGAAGAGACTCAACACTTCTATTTAAAGTACCAATGGGAGAGAATCAACACTTCTATTTAAAGTCCCAATGGGAAAGAACCGACACTTCTATTTAAAGTCCCAATGGGAGAGAATTGACACTTCTGTTACGGCTATTGGATTTAATTAATTTATTTTTTTAATTGTTAAATCCAAATTTGTCATTTTGGCTTTAATATTCATTAATTGGGAGATTTTTTCTAGAAAATACAGGCTGACCTTGGCTTATTTACCTCATTGTCTGACCTTGCTTCAGATTGATAAACAGGCCTTTAAAACAATTGGTTAATTTCAAGGACAACTGTTTATTTTTAGTTCTTGGGTGTAGGAAATATCTAGAGTACGTGATTTGGTGAAGGTAACTCGTCTTTCTTTGACTTTCTAGAAAATCACGTGATCACTTGTTTACATTAGAAAAGGGTATTTTAATCAGTGTACTGGAAGAGAGATTCAGTAGAATCTCTGGGCTTTAAGATATTAGTTGTGTATTTTCTGTTTGAGTTTAATTTTAATTATCTTGTTCTGGACTTTGTGTCAATTCATTGAAGAAAGAGGACTTATTATCTATTTGGAGGAGAAAACATGTGCTCATAATTCATTTGGATGATAATTAAACAAGAACTGCATCACGTGACATTGTCAGCCATTTTGGATTACATCGTCAAGATTCGAACCTGGAACTATTAGAACATTTATTTATCAGGACTCTCGCAATTCCATTAGTGGATTATTTTTTGTGAATTCTATATTGGATTAATGTTGGATTTGATTCTCTAAAACTAAGTTTATTTATTTTTATGAAAATAATTGTACTTAATAAATGAATTGTTCAAGTTATACAAGCTTGTTAGTTTTCACTCTTTCTGTGTTGCAGCTTATTCGAGCCTAAGCACGTAACACTTCTACTTAAAGTACCAATGGGAAAGAATCGACACTTCTATTTAAAGTCCCAATGGGAGGGCAACAGCACTTCTGTTTAGGGGTCCATTAGCAGGGCATCAGCACTTCTATCTATGCTACTGAAAATGGGTATTAGATGAGATGCCACAAAAAAAATTGGATAACTAATTTAGTGCACCCGAAAATATTAGATGCATCCTGTTTACTTCCCTAGTTACAAGAGGCTAGAAAAATCCTATGCATGTGTATCAAGTTACAGAAAATAACTGGCTACTGTCAACAGTGCAGTGCTAATGGCAAGGTAAACAAATTACCCAGATTTTGAGCCATCATGGAACGATCTTATGTATAGCCTTGAAATAACTGACCCATCCTTTACCCACATAAAAAAAAAAGGGGATGAGTATGAAACAATCTTTCAAAAGGCTGGAAAAACTTTGAGGGGTAACCTATTTGCAAATGAAGTACTGGATTGTAATATAAGTTGCACTGCATTTGCATCAACACACATTAAAAGCCTCTGATTTTTAAGTGTAAAATCAAGCTTTTGAATAGAGACGATATAATTGGATATATCAATAGCACACTCCGCAAATGTACATGGATCAGTGATAAAATGGGATTCCAGGCATTATGTTTTAATTTGGATAAGTTTTTTGTCAGGGGTGGCCAGTTACATGAAAACTGATGGACATTGAGATAGTGTCTGAAAGAAAATTCTTAGAAAAAGCATTGCTCCAAAAACTAAATTTTCAGACACAGGCCGTGGCTGTTGACTTAAAGAATGAAAACAGAAGCCTGGACTCCAATTCTATAAGCCAAAAGATGCTTATAGAAATTATTTTTAGACACAGGCCTAGGACAAGCCATTCAACAAAACACTAATCCTGTCTCTAATTCTTATATCCCTAACTTCAATTCCATTTGCCCAAAATGGCCTGATTTTTTACTTAGGATATTAAATGATATTTCTAAAGGCTTCACTGTATTTACTTTATTTTGATTCATTGTTGAAAGTTTTGTAATTTAAATATGAAAAAAATAAACGTTATCATATTAAATTGATTTGTGTGTTTTTTTGCTGCTTAATTGTTTTTTGTAAAAGCACTATTTTCCTCCATGTCGTGATGTCAACTATTATCCAGTGCTAAAAGAACTTAGTTTGAGACCACAGGCCTAGGGCATCTGGCTTTAAAATAAATTCACTTGCTTTGCTCTAAAATTCTCTTACCCAATAAGGTCAAGTTTTTACATGCAAACTCCATCCAGAAAAATTAAAAATGGTCAGCCCCTTATAGATGTGATAATGTTTTACAAGACATAACACACTTATTCACATGTGCTAAAGAGGGGCACACAACAAATCAGATCCTCAGGCAGTGAATGCTTAATTATTGTGGCACACACCTCTGCTCTTGCGATCTCAACTGTATACTTTGAGCTATTCTGTCATGATCATTTAGTCCCTTTTTTTCATCATAATCTGCACAGTTTTAGAGTAATTAGAATAGTTTTGTTTTCCAAATGCTGCAAACATTTCACTGGTTTTTTTTATACTAAAGTTCAAAATGAAGTTGGAGCCTAAAGCATTGATTATTTTCATCAGTAGCTTTAAGTTTCATAATTTGTGTGATGGTACTTTGGGTGTCACCGATTCCCCCCTTCCAACGATTTACTGCTTTTCAATTGAATAGGTGGCTATCAACTCTCTGAAGTAAATGGATTAAAATATAATGCAATGATCTCAGCCCATTTAGGGCAGACATATTGGCTGGCTTTCATGAGTTGCTAATGCCCTAGCTTAACTTAATTGTCAAAATAATCACATGGGTTCTGCTCAATAAATCTGATTAGTGATACATTGTGAACTTGACAAGATCAACAGGCAACATTTTAGTTACCCTTGCTGTATTAGAGAATCATAATTGTAGATAATTAATGAAAATTATATAACAGAAATAGTGTTGTTCCTCTTGCATTGGACATGTGCATCACATTGTAGATAATTAATGAAAAATATATAACAGAAATAGTATTGTTCCCCTTGCATTGGACATGTGCATCACATTGTAGATAATTAATGAAAAAGATATAACAGAAATAGTATTGTTCCCCTTGCATTGGACATGTGCATCACATTGTAGATAATTAATGAAAAATATATAACAGAAATAGTATTGTTCCCCTTGCATTGGACATGTGCATCACATTGTAGATAATTAATGAAAAAGATATAACAGAAATAGTATTGTTCCCCTTGCATTGGACATGTGCATCACATTGTAGATAATTAATGAAAAAGATATAACAGAAATAGTATTGTTCCCCTTGCATTGGACATGTGCATCACATTGTAGATAATTAATGAAAAAGATATAACAGAAATAGTGTTGTTCCTCTTGCATTGGACATGTGCATCACATTGTAGATAATTAATGAAAAATATATAACAGAAATAGTATTGTTCCCCTTGCATTGGACATGTGCATCACATTGTAGATAATTAATGAAAAAGATATAACAGAAATAGTATTGTTCCCCTTGCATTGGACATGTGCATCACATTGTAGATAATTAATGAAAAATATATAACAGAAATAGTATTGTTCCCCTTGCATTGGACATGTGCATCACATTGTAGATAATTAATGAAAAAGATATAACAGAAATAGTATTGTTCCCCTTGCATTGGACATGTGCATCACATTGTAGATAATTAATGAAAAAGATATAACAGAAATAGTATTGTTCCCCTTGCATTGGACATGTGCATCACATTGTAGATAATTAATGAAAAATATATAACAGAAATAGTATTGTTCCCCTTGCATTGGACATGTGCATCACATTGTAGATAATTAATGAAAAAGATATAACAGAAATAGTATTGTTCCCCTTGCATTGGACATGTGCATCACATTGTAGATAATTAATGAAAAAGATATAACAGAAATAGTATTGTTCCCCTTGCATTGGACATGTGCATCACATTGTAGATAATTAATGAAAAAGATATAACAGAAATAGTATTGTTCCCCTTGCATTGGACATGTGCATCATGTTGTACATACAAAGTTTATAGCTTTAATAGAATTAATTAGGAAGACAATCTTCATAATGTGAAGGGACCTACATGTGCATCGATCACATCAGGATATTAATATTAAAAAATTTACAATGTCTTTAATAAATATCAAAATAAAAATGCTGCATTTCATTCATGGAGCAAGGTTTATTTTAAAATAGATATTTTTGGACAGGCCCAATGGGCAGCTCAGAATACAAGAAAGGCATCGATTTATATTTGGATGGGTGTTGGACATCAAATCTAAGCTTTATTTGCTAATCATGGATACACTTATTATACATTTGTGTATTATACAATTTTATTTAGCAGGACAGATCATGGGCGAGTCTCAAGTACAATATCCTGACACCCCCATCTCTCTGTCTCTGTCTGTCTGTCTGTCTCTCTCTCTCTCTCTCTCTCTCTCTCTCTCTCTCTCTCTCTCTCTTTATATATATGTGTGTGTGTGTGTGTGTGTGTGTGTGTGTGTGTGTGTGTGTGTGTGTGTGTGTTATTGGATGATTTTGACTGTGAACATTGGCAATCATGGAAGGCAACTGCAGTAATTTTATAGGCAACATGAAAAAATATGCTGGGTAATCAGATTTTCAATGCTGGTTATCTAGGAACAAATTCTACTCCTGGTGTTTTGTTGCTTAATTGAACAGCAGGTGATCAATAACAATCAATAAAAAAAAATATATTAATTATTGGATATACGCTGGTACACATTGGTGTTGCAGCAGCACAATATTCCTTGTTTGGAAAGCTAATACTTTTTAATCATGTAGAGAGACAGTGCAATGCCTTCCATAGTTCTTACTTTGGATTACTTTTCACCTTTAATATTGCTGCTGGGAAAGCTGTAATTTGAAACCAGCTAATAATGTGCAGAAATAATTTTGTCTCTATTGACCTTGTTTTTGAAAGAAATCGCAAAAAGTAAAGGATAGAATATGCAGATGTATAAGGTAGCAAATTGATTGCTGTTATGGAAAATTATTTATTTTTTGATATTTTTCTTGAAAGATTAATCACTAAAATAACAGAAATAGCATTTCAAAACGAGATTGACCCTGTGATGAAATGGATTTTGCAGCCCCTGGTGGTTTTTATGAGTCATTTGAAGACCTCTACTTCATGTTTCTACCAGAGCAGAGAAGTTTTAAGGAACCAGTGAACCTTTTTGAGTAACAGACTTATTATGCCTCAGACAGTCCATGCTGTACCGCTCTGGTGGCCTAGTGGTTTAAGAGCATCCTCCTCAGAAGCAGGAGGTCATAGGTTCGAACCCAAGCTGAGTCATACCAAAGATTTACAAAAATGGTACTAATAGCTGCCTCTCTAGGTGCTCAGCATTAAGAGGTTAGTGTTAGGTCTGGTAGGCCAGGTGTCAAGATAATGTGAATGGGTGGGACGTCATGCTACAAGTCTGTGGCATGATGTCCCAGTGCTAGACATAACTATAAACTACCATACTGTGGACATCATAATGATATGACTGAATTTTTTTAAAGCTGCATTAAAAGTCCTAATCACACACACATAGACACAGTCCATGCGTAAAGTACTGGAACTTCTTTACCAAATGTGTGATTTTATTATGTCTGAATTGCTAGTAATGTGGACTTAAATTGTCATATTTACTAGTGATTATTGAAGCCTTTTTTTGGGGAAACAATATCCTCGGATATAAAAATGTCACCAGAAAATGTCTTAGCATAATATGTTTATCATTTTTATATTTTGAGCAGGGGCCCAGGGTTGCTGAGTGGGTTGTTATAGATTGCTGACATCTCACTGGTCTATGTGAGTTTCAGGCTCTGTCTACCTGGGTATTTGGTAAAGCTTGCCAGTAGTTTCTCACATGTTTGTAGTTCTTCCAGAGGTTCTCTTATGTTGTTCTGCACTAAATATGCTTGCTGTGATGTTTGCTGAAAAAATATGGTTTAAAGCATAACAGGAAAAACAGCATTATTGTTGTATACAGTAGGATGCAATGTACTTGTTACCAACGAAAAACAAAATACATCACCAATCTGTACCATATATACTTCCTTATAGGTCAAATCCATCTGGAAACTAGAGAGACCAAGGTTTGCTGCTGCATAATGCTCTGGCCGATCCGGGTCTATGCATATTATTAGGACTGATAAGTGGAACAAACAAGATAGAGCATCATCTGCCAGTACGTTATTGGCAGATCTGGGTTTGTGCAAATTGGTGCTTGACACAACTTGTACTCATGTATGTATGCTAACTACCAGTAGTCTACATATACCAGTACTTCAGGAAGGAAAATGAATATTAATACACATGCACTTAAATTTCATAAATTTGACAGTTTGTTTTGGGAAGAAAATATTTAGTCATTATGTAGAGGCCCAAAATTGTTGTGAGAGTTTTCCTTGAATGATACGACAGCTTCTTGTATTACTATTTGATATAATTTGGTTTTCTCTTTGTTTGCAGTATGCTCAGGAGGCTTCAACCTTGATGACTATATTCTTCAGTATGAAGAATTAAATTATGATTCCGCTGCACTACACCAGCGCCATCTACGCAGCAAACGTTCAACAGATGATGTTGTTCACTTGGCTTTTGATGCCTTTGGAAGGTAACAATACAAGTTTTAAAAAAATAAAATGTAATTAAATTTTAAAGAATTATTACATTTAAATTTTTATGGCAATTTTCTTTGTACATTTGGCAGTTTTTATCTGGTATTTCTTGAATTCTGTTCTCTTAGACAAGTAATTGCATCATAAGAAATTTTTTAGTTGTCTAATCTGGACAATTTGTATATTTGAACCCAACAAGTTTTGAACAAATCAATTTCAATTTCACCGTTTTTTTTTAATCTCAAAAGTAATGTAAATGACAGGTACAGATTTGACAAGAATTCAGAATAGCCAGGATTGAGAGTTTTCATTTCAAACATTGTGTATACTGATATACTGTTAAGCCTCTATTTGGTGAGGCAGGCATGCTTGTATTATATGTACTTATGGAATGTATATATATGTGCTGGATTTATATGCAGTGGGTGGCATGAATCAGTTTGCACTTGAGTCCCATGAGTCCATGTTAGTCTTTGGATACTGTGCTATGAGACATGATGGATGAAAAAGTAGGATAAGTAGCAAAAAGTAGGATAAGGTGGACATTTTGAATGAAGTGTCTTCGCCATTCAAAAATTATGGGTCCGTTACGCAAAAAAAAACCAACCCAAAAACCGCCCAAAACAAGTCCAACTTTTCTACTTCTGCTAATGTGCCAGCAAACTAACCAATGAAAAACATTTTCTTTAGCACAACAAGCCATTTGTCTAATAGAATATTGCTTGAAAGTCGATGTATTAAGATGTATTCAGAAATAGTTCCCAAAACATGTTTCCTACTTGCATGCGAAAACAGCAAAATGTCCAGGGGTTAATGTGTTAATGTTGCTCAGACCAGCCTGGATTGGCTGCCACATTGTCTCAGTGAACAAGGCACTTAATTTGTATGGCTGGACACTGAATGTTATTTTACCAGCAGATGTGCTTATACAATGCAGTAATTTAGTTCAGACTGTTTCCCATAAGAAACATTCTTAACCTTCATTTCATGTTTTTTTTCTTTTTAGTCTGACTCCCCATCTTGTACAGTCATGAAACTAGCTACAAGAATCAAACTTGTTTCAGCTGTTTTGTATATTTATGTGTTTTGTAACTCCTTGTACATGATTTTATCAAATTCTTACAATTTTTATTCATGGCTGTAATGCATATAGAATATCTTTATTTCATTTGTCTACATGACTTAAATCAAGATCATAAGATTTCATGAGATCTATGTTTACATATGTTTTCACAAGTGTTAATAATAATCTTAAGAATAAGTCTTATGTGGCGCCAACTTGACTGGTCAACCTGATCATTGTAAGGTCCTTCAAAGCTTAGTATCCAAACATTTGGTAATCATTTGAACAACATATGGTCCATCAGTGATCCAATAGAAAGGGCAGTGGCTCTTTTGGAATATTGAATAAACAGTGCTTGATAGTGCTTGATAGACAGGTGATGTTACGCAGTTAGAGCTTGGGGTTTCATCAGTTGCTGTATATTTACTTGAGAACATTAATTAAAGAGATTTAATTTAATACAGATGATGAAATTCTTGCAGGAACTTTAAATTGCGGTTACGCAGAGATGCGTCAGCTTTTACACTACAACATATGATGAAAGAAGTTGATGGCACACTGAAGGATGTAGACCTATCCTTTCTCTATACAGGAGAAGTTGTGGGTAGGTTGAACAGTCCATGATGTTAACGATATTGATATGTGTTAGGCTAGGTTCAGCCTTGCACCAATCTCTACACTATTTGAGAAGGCACAATTTTCTTAACTTGCATGAATCAGATAGACGTAATAAAATTCATAAAATTTGCGTATGAATAATTTTATTCCTGACAATAGCTGGGTGTTTATGACATGACTAAGTGCGGGATTGTGGATGTATTATGGATATCAGTTCATTAGAGTGGTTTGTTTAGAAGGTGCCAAGATAAATAATTGTCCGACTGTTTGTCCATTCACTGTTAGGCTGGGTTGTTTCTGCAGCATGACTTGACTATTATCTTTCTTTCTCCAACATCATGTTCTTTCCTAATGTACAGAGGAAGTAGCCTATTTAATTTGCAGCTGCTTGATCCAATATCAACGTCATTAGCTGAATATATATATATATATATATATATATATATATATATATATATATATATATATATATATATATATATATATATATATATATTGTGTGATCAGTTAAATTCCTCAGATTCATATGGTAGACTGATTTGGTCAGAAGCTTCCCCCAAATGGTGAATGTTGAATGTCATTGGTAGTGTTATTGTAATGGCGTGGGGTCTGCTTGACAAGTTAAGTTTCTGGGATCCAGTTTTCAATAAACTTTATAGTTTACACATGGGTGTAGGCACCTCCCTGCAAATTCTCTTTCCCAGGTATCAAAGGTCAAGGTCACTGAATTAAAAATGTTTATTTTGGCTTCATTTTAGTCTAGATTCTTTTCTCAGTGTTTATCAACTTTATTATTGCATGACACTTGATGAAGGGCAGATCCCTTTTGAGTTTGTGATATAGGGGCCAAAGGTCAAGGTTACTGAATGTGAAATTGAAGAATTCTGTTAATTTTAATTTTCTGTAAACTGGCACCCTTTACTCCAGTTAAACTTGAAGTTTGGTACCTATTGAACAGTTCTAATACTTGGGTTAGGCTTAAAAGTTTCAATTGACGTTAGTGTTAGTGTTAAAGTTTTACGAAAATGAACATGTTTTGTACATTAGTTGACCAGTGATTAAAAAACTTGAATTAAAGTTTAAATACTTGAAAAACTTGATTAAAGTTTGCACCAAATTTCTCAACAATTCAGATTATCTGCTTCATGGCATTTTCTTGAGATAAATGTTCCTAAAAGTTGCAGGTGATACATTACAAGCTATCTTAGTTATTAGTCTTGCCAATACAAGCTACCTTAAGCATCAGTTATGCTGATACAAGCTACCTTAATCATCAATCATGCTGATATAAGCTACCTTAATCATCAGTCAATGCCGATACAAGCTACCTTAAGTATCAATCTTGCCGATACAAGCTACCTTAATCATCAGTCTTGCCAATACAAGCTACCTTAAGCATCAGTCGTGTTGATACAAGCTACCTTAAGCATCAATCATGCTGATACAAGCTACCTTAATCATCAGTTGTGCCGATACAAGCTACCTTAAGTATCAGTCTTGCTGATACAAGCTACTTTAATCATCAGTCTTACCAATACAAGCTACCTTAATCATCAGTTTTGCCGATACAAGCTACCTTAATCATCAGTTTTGCCGATACAAACTACCTTAATCATCAGTCATGCTGATACAAGCTACATTAATCATCTGTCTTGTACTGAAGAAGCACCAAAAAATTATCGCCTGCTGGAAAAAATAGTAATCGTGTGCATGCAAAGGCAGAAGTTTATGAAAGTCATTGCAAATTAAAGACAAAAAATTCAATTGAACATAATGTTTATTGTTGATTTGTCGAACTTTTAATTTCGTTTTCCAGCTTCACAATAGCAGTTATTGATATTTTATTACACCTTACTGAAAATTGGTCAATCTTACGGAAAAGAATCAACTGCTGAGCTGGACTCGTCAGGATTGACATGTCTCCTTTATATTTTCATACATACGTTCATATATACATACATTCTGTTGTATAGGTATACCTGGCAGTAAGGTTGATGGAGCTATTATTCAGGGAATGTTTCGTGGTGAAATCCATATTCCTAGAGACACAGTGTATCACATAGAAGTCAACAACCGATTTAATGAGTCCCGGCTAAGCACAGATCACCACTCTGTCATATACAGGGATAAGGACCTAAATTTGGACCCATACAGGTACACTATTTTGGTATTATTCAGATTCTTTATATGTCTTTTGAATAATAATAACAATAATAATGATATTCATACACTTTTTTTTTTGTATGTAACTCTGCTAATTAGAATACATAAAATGGGTAACTGTGACCTGCATATTTAGCTTACCTGGTCTTATGGCTGACCCTGCATCCTCTGTGTGTAGTTTGATGTGTGTTGTCCACTACATTATAAAGGACTTTTAATTCTATACAAATGATGGTGATCCATTGTCAAAAAATGCCACTGCAGTGAAGAATAAACCCCGGGAAAACTCTAGTGAATTAAATTTCTTGAAAACAAATTATCAGAAATAGATGAAACCTGACAAAACATTCTGGAACAAAAGCCATTCTGTGTGGGACCAGTGATGGTGAATTGGCATCAGATATTTGTGAAGAAGCAAAAAGTGGAGTAATTTTGAAATATTTGCCAGTTTAATTCTAGCTTTAAAATGTTAAATTTTAAAATGTTTAAAATGTTAAATTGAAATTTATACTTTTTTTTCGCATGATTGCCTCGGAATATTTGGTACATAAGCTTTTGGAGTTTTTGACCTACTAACATCCTGCAGTCATTGACCTTTCATTTATTTAAATTGTCTCTTTAAAGTAAATTAAAATTAAAATCACAAAGGTTTGTGTATAGTGTAAACCAAACAATTATATATTTTTTTTTCTTTTTTGTAGAGATGGTAGCTTTTGTTGTATTATAAATGGTGGCAGTTTTGTGTCCTTTATTTTTTTTTAAAAAAACATTCTACATGTATTTTAGAATAGTCCTCAATATGGGGCAGGATCTGAAGATTTTTTTAATCATTCAACATAATATATAGGCTGCATTATAATAATTCTCTGTTGCTTAGTCATTATTGCTTTAAAAAAGAGTTCTCTATAATTGTTTATTACCTTTAGTAAATTTCACATCAGAATAAAATTCACTTCTGTTCTAAAGGGATGTAAACAAAATATCTGAGAGTTACCAAGAAAACTTAGGTCAATAATTATCACACTACTGCAAACTATATCCTGATTTTCAATATAAAGAAAAGGTGAATTAGAATGTCATACAAATCCATGATTCATCAAATAAGTCATTTAGCATTTTGCATTTGACACCATGCATACCATGATGGACAGGTCTCTGGCCCAGTGTTCAATTTAAGTAATTGAAAGTTGTTGTTGTTGTTGCCAATAATTGAACACACGTGCATTCCACTATGAAGAAATTATCAACAGAAAATATCATATAAAGTGCTTGGCCATTTAGCTCAATCATTTTGGTACAGATCATATTGCAACTCAATTGTACAGCCCCTACTTAGAAAAATGTCAGATTTCATGCTTCCATGATGAGAGTGATTCATTAGTGACTGAATCTTCTGGTAGAAGTACTCAAAAGAAGGATCTGTTTGGATCCCCATACTCAAACCTCAACAAAATTAGCAATCAACTCAAGCAGGAAGAATTACTGAATTGAAGAAGTCAGTTATATTTTGGTATCAGAACGTTTCCATTTAAACATATACGGTAACCAGGGAAGTAGTTTTCTTTCTTAAAAATATTCAAGGGAACTCTGATTAATCAAAGAGTTGATATGAAAATGCTATACAGTTGTGAACTGAATCTGTGGATAAATACTTCACAATCAAAATACTGTCAGTACTACAAATAAATTTTACTGGAACATCCATCAGAAAATAAATCTGTTCTCGGTAAAATAAATAAACAGTAGGCAGGAGGACATAAAAATTGGAGAAGTAGATTGACAGTATAGAGCAATATTTTAGATTCACATGTCTCAGATTCCATAGTTTTTGCTTTGTGACTGTTAGCAAATGGATTATTCCATTTTAAGCTTCCGCACTGACATCCTTAGCCTCAACTTGGTATCCACAGATCATATTCTTTCATTGCACCAGAAGGTTGAAAGTGCCAGATCTTGCAGATGTTTCTGTCTGTTGCACAACTGCCATAAAGGCTGTTTCAGAGGCTTAAAGTGGTTAGAACAGCACCTCAGATGTCAGAGGTCACAGTTTCAAACCTTGGATGAGACATACCAGAAACTTACAAAAATAGTACTAGCAATTGCCTCACTTGGCACTTAGCATTAAGATGTTAGTATTAGGACTGGGTGGTCTGGTGTCAGGATAATGTGACTGGGTCAGACATCATGCTACGTATGTGTGGCATGATGCCCAAATGCTAGACATCACTGTGAACTCTCACACTGCTGACAATGTAGTGATATGACTGAAAAATTGTTAAAGTTACATTAAAATTCCTAATCACACACACGCACACACACACACACACACACACACACACACACACACACACACCTCTGCTTTACCGATGACCAATATAAAGATATTAAAATTAAATGGACACAGATGTTTAGCACTGAAGATCTTAAAAGACTAAATCATGAAGTTGTAATATAAATGACTGGGAAATCAAAAAGGACAATAAATGGATGTAAATTTGCAAAAACTAAAGGAGAGGAAAAGACTCACAGGTAAATGTTTACAGTTGTGTGTTTAGATAAACAGTGTGGTTATTTCCTCCTTGGATTTTTTTATATAATCTGCCATTTGAATTGTAAATTCCCTTGGAGTTTACACTAGTGAAAAGTCATTCAGTTATATTTTTTAGGCTTTGTTAATTTTTCTACTTATATTCAAATCCACATCTTGTAAAAGTATTCTAGTTATTATTTATTTGATACTACTGTGGATTTTCTGTTTTGATTTCATATCAGCACCAACCTTGTTTGATTATTTCCACTTTTTCATAATTTTCCATTGTATTTCTTTATGTTTTATTTGACTTATCTAAGTGTAGTGTAATCATCTTTTAATGAAACTTGTTCATTAAGTTATAAATTCTTGTTCTGCACAATAGCACGATTTGTCCACTAGTAATAGTTACAAATCTGTGTTGCTGGCTTACATTATGTTAAGAAAGAACCTTATTTATTGGTGTCGAGTCTTCTTTGAAAAGAAGACAATTAGTTAACTTTGAATAAGAAGGAAACCATTGATTTGGAGGTGAAAAGGTCAAGGTCAGTATAAAGCAAACTGGTTGCATAATGACTTGAGTTAAAAAAGTTTTTGAGGAGATATGGGAATGTCATATATTGATTTTGGTATCAGGGTCAAGGTGAAGGTAATTATCACTCAAACAAAATGTGGCTTCACTGAAACACAGTGTCCTGTATATGGGGTGGGGGGTGTGCATGCATGTTTTTATACCACCATGTAGTTTTCCTGTGCGACTTCCCATTCCCTACTTGATTTCCAAAGAAGAAAAATACGATATCTCTTCTTAACATGTGAACCTCCTCAGTCTTTCTTAATTCTTTGTCAGGTTAAGAGAAAATTTGTTCTTTTAGCCAGGTGCCATGAAATATTGGATTTGGGTTTCCATACATTCTTTTCAGGTAGTCTTTTGGATGAGAACTTGGTCAAACCAAAGATATTTAAATATTTTATATAGGAAATAATTTATTATTACTTATAACAAAGATGAAGGGAAGTAACTATGTCTCATATTAAAGTTCATTCTTTATGCTATTGATATGATTGGCTATTAAAATGAGTTTTTTAAAACCCATTATTGAACTCTAATTGTTACCTAATTTTACCTTTTATTTTGAAGGAGTCAAAGGGAGCGTGACAGAAGAGAGGCATCAAAGGCAACAACCACATCTGGTTACTGTGGTTATGACCAAGCCGTCCAATGGATGAGGTCAGTTGTTGAATCAGAAGTTACACAGGATGCAAACAGGTACAAGAGGGTAAGTTGGTATCCACTTTCTAATACATATTTCACACTTGTAATAATAGGTCTTGGACTGGGATTCTTCTCACACTTGAGAGTTAGGCTGGTCTTGTACGTATTCATTCATGGCCAGTCTTGGGAATGAGGTCAGTTCAGGAAGAAAGTACTTAAACATTGATATGACCGTCTGGTTGATAGATTATAATTTTTAAGCGTGAAACTAGTCAGAGTGTATAAATAATAAATGATGTCAGAAATGAAGAGGCAAAGAAAATGCAGGTTATTCTAGAGGGAAACTAAATTGTGCATGTTTTGTTTTGGCCAACAATGTTGAAATATTTATGCTTCTAGAATTGGAGGATAGAATACACCATTATTCACATCAGCGTTGATTACTAACTCTATGCAAAGGCTGATAGGAAGAGGCAATGTGATTATTATAGTTCATAATTGAAAATGTTATGTATTCCAGATTGGCTCTTTACATTTAAAAAAAAAATACTTAAAGAATCCTTCTAAACGTGCTTCTGGTTAGCATCAGTGCTTTTGAAACTATGCTATTTATCAAATATTGTTCATGGGATGGGGGAATATCATGAAAGTAGTTAACAATAGTAATAATAATGTTGTTTAGTAAGTGCCTGATCATTAGAAGCTCTAAGCACTTTGCAATATTAGATAACACATAAAATCATATAGAACAAGATTATAAAAACAAGCTATGAAATTACACAAAAAACCTTGCTGATAATAATTAAAGATGTTTATTTTAATAAGTCTTTAGGTCTGATCTTTTATTCGATATAGGTGAGTTTTAAAAGCACTCTTGAATGAGATCACTGTGTCCTTATTTGTTAAATATATGGGTAATTCATTCCATGTAACAGTTTAAACAATGAGAATACAAATTACCAAACAAAAGTATGCTTGAGTGAGGTCAGATCGTTATATTGGATTGAGCCAGTCAATAAAATGTAGCATAGTGAACAGATTTTGTGTAATCAGGATTAAATTGGTAGCTAGTGAAGGTTAAAATGCAGAGGGAGGTGTGCTCATTTCTTTGTACTTTAAGGATAATCCGAGCAGATGATTTTTTTTATAACTCTCTGAAGTTTCAGCAGTAGATGTTGAGATGAACCAGATAGAAGTGTATGAGAATAGTTAAGTCTTGGAAGTATATTATTCACTCTCATTCCCCCCCCACACCCTTGTTTAGGATTCCTAGTTAGGTAAGTGGTGTTGAGTTGACTAAGTTGACAAATAACTTTATAAACATTGCAAATGACTGGTAATAGAATGCTTTAAATCTGAACATCTTTATAAATTTATGCCACATGTCAAAAGTGTTTAATCGGCAGTTTTCATTTCAGAGTGCTATGCAATGGCAGGAAGTGTATGACTCCCGTAACCAGCACAATGCTGAGCATAATATGTACAGTGCCAGATTGAACAGGCAGAAGAGAGTAGGCCTAGGCCAGAAAAATACCTGTGCTATGTATCTCAGATCAGATCCATTGTTGTGGAATCATGTTTTGAAAAAAAATTCAGGGGTTAGTATCCAAGTATTATTTGAAGAATGCACATGAATGCAGTTAAGATTTTTTTCTTCTATGCGCCAATTCATTTAGTTCATTCCAGAAGCACACATACAAATTTGCAAATGATGCTTGTGTTTTGCTATAAAGAACAAACACCTGAATAGACAAATTGAATTTTATGAGAAGCGTTTTTTTTTATGTATGTGTCAATGCCCGGATCAGATTTCTGTCATCATTAAGATATTTGTGTGTGTTGCTAACCATCTGGCCAAACATCATAAATATTATGCAAGAATCAGAGAAATAAAATGTTACTCCAGATTTGGAAATCTTACTTCATTTGTACAGATGCTGCATTTTGATTAGTCCATATATTCTTAAGTAAGACTTTGAGTTGAGTAAAATTTTATTTGATATGGGCTAGGACTTAGTGATTTTTGATGAAAAGCACAATCATGCAAAAACCAATTGTTGTTGATAAACAATATTTGATAGCCTATTTGTATACACTTACAGTTTATCTGATTAGATTTTCATGTCAGTTTATCAGTTTTTGAACTGTTTGAATGCAGACATTTTTTTTATTGAAACCTACATTATTTGCTTATTAGCATAGAAGCACATGACATTTGATAGGCTTGCTTGTTTGAATAGAGTATTACATATTTTTGACTGCTCACTCCACACCATGGATGAGGATACATTACGTAAGGAATTAGGTATCATCTATGGATGGTGGATATCCACTACATCTTGAGGATGGCCATTGAGGCTAGTGTTAACTCCATTTCTGAGTTTATTACAGCCTTAGTGGGTTTTATGGAACCCCTCTCTGCTTTTTGGCATTCAGCCTGCAGGTCACCACACTAAACTAAAAGACGAGTGAAACCCCAACACTAAACTGGACCATGGAAATTTTTTATATTATAGTTGTTGTTGTTGTTGATGTTGTAAGGTTTAAGGCCATTTTTCAGCACAAGATAGGCTAAAATATGGCAGCCAGTATTAATGGTGGAGGAAGAACCTGGGAAAACCCCAGAAAGAACCACTGAGCCACGAGAAGCTACTGGCAAGCTTTCTCACATACCCACATGGGCTGAATCCAGTACTCGAACCCATGCAGACAGAGGTGAGATGGCAGTTATCCGTAACTTAGAGCACTTTTTGGGCCCCTTATATTATAGTCAGGATACCATATTTTAAATTTCTGCATGTCTCCCATCCATGCCCCATGATAGAGTATATATCAGTGGACTACATGTTCATGTTATCATGTACATATACTGAAGTTTGCATCCTGTTCTGTATCAAGAGTAAAGTTTATATTCTTTCTCAGTAAATGCTATTGATATTGATACTTGATATTTCTTACAGTACTGTTTTCTGTCATCTGTTTGTGTCCATCCAGTAGCACACATTTCTTGTCATTGCTACTTCTAAACTACTCGGAGGTTTACCTTAAAAACTTGACACACACATTTATCCCATGGTCTAGTTGAATCTGAATGAAAATGGTACTGCATGGACATACAATCTTGAAAATGTTTCTGAGATTGTTACCTTACTGGAAGCCACATTTGTTATTAGATTTTGATCAGACTTGGAATATATGCCTTGCTGCATAGAATTTTATCATGTTTGTACAAGTTGTCATAAGGTGGAGCATATCCTGTTATGAAGTTCCTATTGTGTTTCTGCACTCTAGTTTTCCACTATTTACCATTACCAAACTTTGCTTGTATACAGGGTAGAGAAGCCTGTTCATTTTGGAGTAAGAAAGTTAAGGTCAAGTTTACTGACTGACATAAGAATACTAGTTTCTGACTGTACCACTGGTTTTCTATCCCAGATTCTTTCACTGGTGGTTTTTGCTGCACATTCTCCCAGGTGTTTATGCAGTAAGGACAGTACTAAATTAACTTGTATTTGCTGGACATTCTTCCAGGTGTTTATGCAGTAAGGACAGTACGAAATTAACTTGTATTTGCTGGACATTCTCCCAGGTGTTTATACAGTAAGGACAGTACTAAATTAACTTGTATTTGCTGGACATTCTGTGTGTCAACCAAGTTCTGATGACAGCAGACAGCTCTGGTGGCCTAGAATGTCTGCCTTGGATGAAGGTTGCAGGTTTGAACCTCAACTGTGTCATTCCATAGATTTATAAAAAAAATTGTACCAGCATATATGCTCGCTAGGCACTCAGCAGTAATAAGTTAGTGTTAGGACTGGTCAGCCTAGTGTCATGATAATGTGACTGGGTGGAACATGATGCTACTTGTATCCAACATGATGCCTCAATTCTAAACTACATCACTGCAGACATGGTATGACTGAATTTTTTCAAAGTGACATGAAAAGTCCAAATCACAGTATTGTAAGACATAGATATCACTTTATCTGGATGTGATGACTAAGGGACCAATATGGTGGCATATGTGGTAAGAGCGTCAACCTCGGATGTGGGAAGCTATGGGTTTATGGCTCAGCTGATTTATACAAAAAGAATTATAAAAGTCTTACTAGCAGCTGCCTGTAAGAGATTAGTGTTTAATTAAGAGATTATTAAGAGATTAAGAGATTAATCTCGTCATTAAGAGATTAGTGTTAGGACTAGTTGGCCTGATGTCAGGATGATGTGACTGGATAAAACATGATGCGGCATGATTCCTCAGTGCTAGACATCACTATAAGCTGCCATTTTGCAGGCATCATAGTGATAAAGCTGAAAAATTGTTAAAGCTATGCTGAACGTCCTAATCACACATATACACACTCAGTGTTAATATTTAATGTTCAAGTTTTGTCTTAAAGCTTATTGCAAGACATACACAGGAGGGAGGGGCTCTGAGTGGCCGAGTGGTCTAAAGCGCTTTCCATTACGGATCACTGCCATCTCACCTCTGTCTGCGTGGGTTTGAGTCTAATATTTGGCTAATATAGTTATGTGAGAAAGCTTGCTAGTAGCTTCTTGTGGGTCAGTGGTTCTTTGCAGGGTTTTTTGCCGGGTTCTTCCTCCACCAATTATGCTGGCTGCCATGTATTATATAGTCTATGGTTTGCTGAAAAATGGCGTTAAACTCTAAAACAAACAAAAACAAACACAAGAGGGAACATCATTAGCTTGGTCACAGAAAAGGCACTACACTCTTGGGGTGTGTGGGTGAGGCACCTAATTTATTGTGTATTACAGTTTAAGCACCTCATTTTCTCCTTTGAATACGTTTCCCGATCACATTACTTTAGGGATATAAGCCTGCTACCTCGCAAATCCAACCCTACCAAAAGACGAAAATTCATCTTTTCTGTCTATGTCATATAGACAAAGGGCAATAACTCTTGCCCCTTACCTCCCCTTGCCACCCACTAGGTGTCGCCAGTTTTAAGCTTCGCTGTACGGTGGAAACACGTACAATTAGACCTCCAATGAATCCAAGCCATCTTAGTGTAAATTCGAACCATCCGAAGTTAAATTTGGAATTACTGTGTTGGATAATCATTCCTCTACAGGTTGTATACATTATTTTACAATATTTTCCAAATATGAGTGACTTTGTCACCTTTCTAGACTTCGGACCAGGTTGCAACGTGGTTGGAGCACGTATGGCGGTACTAGCATGTAATACACGTGGCACTATATAATTTCGCTTATTCCGTATGTAACGGTTATGATATTAGCGAATTAATAACTTGCTGCATTGATATTTTGTGCTTGTTTTATCTTCTTTGTCGTTTCAGTAGACTTCGTCTTTGAACGACCATGTTGCAACTATTTAATGGCGGACTTCGTGTTGTTGTTACGAGTTCACGCGACACTAAATCATTTCGCTTCCTCCGTTAGTAACGGTTATGGTAATAGCGAATTAATAGCTTGCTGAATTGCTAATTTGGGCTTTGTTTTATCTTCTTTGTCATTTTAAGTAGACTTAGTCTTGAACGACCCGTTGCAACATGCTCATGGCGGTAACTGGTGTTGTCATTACGAGTTAACATAGCACGGAATAATTTGCCTACTCCGTTAGTAACGGTTATAGTATTATCGATTTAATAATATGCCGAATTGTTAATTTGTGCTTTGTTCTCTTCTTTTGTCGTTTCAGTAGCAAAGTCGACAACGAAGGCCTGAACGGAAAAAATGGGTGTTGGCAATGTGGCAATGGAGGAAAATTATGTTGACATGGTACAACAGTCCGCCTTTGAACAGATGCGTAGTTGGGTATATTTGGGGAGTGTTCCAAATAAGCCCAATAAGCGTAAGTCCCCCCGCAAGTCCGTGCATGGCTTTCGGGCCTGTAAGTCAGGACGCAAGGGGCTTTTACAGGCTCTATCGCATCCATTTAATTATGCAGTCTCGCCGTCACCGACAAGCCGGCCGTCCAGCCGTCCCTTTGTATTGTAACACGGTCCGACCAACTATGATTTACGGGGATTTTAGTGCCAAATCTGCCCGTCAAGCTGTACCGCAAGCAACATGCCAATATTATGACGGAGATTGTCATGAGAAATATATCCGTCCAGCCAAGCCATGACAGCGGCTGGTACCGGTGATAGCCGGACCGTCACCGACATTCCGGCGGACCACATGACAGGCAAACCAGCCGGCCGTCCAACCGGCATCAACTGGCTCCGGCCGTCCAGCCGACCTTCCAACCGGCTCCGGCAGTACAGCCCAGCCGGCACCGGACGTCCAGCTGACCTTCCAGCCGGCACCGGCCGCCCAGCCCAGCCGGCTCCGTCCGTCCAGCCGACCTTCCAGCCGGCACCGGACGTTCATCCAGCTCTGGCCGTCCAGCCCAGCCGGCACCGGCCGTCCAGCCGATCAGGCACCAGACGTCCATCCGGCTCCGGCAGTACAGTCCAGCCGGCACCGGACGTCCAGCTGACCTTCCAGCCGGCACCGGCCGTCCAGCCCAGCCGGCTCCGGCCTTTCCAGCCGACCTTCCAGCCGGCACCGGACATTCATCCGGCACCGGCCGTCCAGCCGACCTTTCAGCCGGCACCGGACGTTCATCCGGCTCCGGCCGTCCAGCCCAGCAGGCACCGGCTGTACAACCGGCATCGGCCGTACAACAGTCCGGAGATTCTTAGTGACATATCTGTCCATCCGGCTGTACCGCTGTACCAGCATGGGAACTTTTATCATACCGCAATCCGACCAGATCGGATTTATGGAGATTATAGTGTATCCGTCCGTCAATCTGTACTACCGGTTACATATCACTACCAGGACATAGATGTTATAGATGAATCTCTCCGTCCAACCAGACCATTCAAGACGCAAGTATCGGTCATAGCCGGACCGTTGCCGATGCCAGTCAAATCAGTCGGCATTGCCAGCCGTTCATCGGTTCACGGCTTATCCACAAGGGAGAGTTTGTGACCTTATCAGAGATGACTGAATTGAGTTAACTAAGCCACCTGGTATGCACTACCCAGATATGGCAGCTTTACTAGAACAGGACTTTCAGGCCGTCCATTCGCCAGACAAATCAGCTGGCAGTGCTGGTCGTCCTTATGTTCACGGCTTCTCCACAAGGGAGATTTAGTGAAAGTGTCAATTATGACGGAATTGCGTCATCTGTGTCACCTGGTATGCTATACAGATATGCAAGCTGTACCAGAACAAACGTCCCCTCTGAGCGAATGGTAGATGTGCGCGCAGTGCTCGCTACACTACACAAGCATTACAGAGAAGATTTATATAAAAAAAATTTATAGGTTGTTGGGAACTTCAGAATGCCCACCACCTCCAACTGCCATTCAGGACTACACAGTTCAGGCATCTGTAGATCTTGAATGGGAGGAAGAGACGATGTCCTTCCTGCTTCTTCCCCAGTCGGTAAAAATTCAGGAAGCTAACTTCCAGCAACGTTCAAGTGTAGCTGGTATGAAAACTCCATCAGACGCCTTCAGTGCTGATCTCCAATGCCACGTCAAAGCTAGTCCGAAACGTAGTCGATATGTCTTCATTGTTAGACTTGGCTTCACGTCATTTTTTTTTTTTCCCAACTCCCTAGGCAAATCCGGCCATGACCACGCTTGTGAAGTGACCGCCTGGCTTGCTAGAGTTGTTAACAGGGCAGCTCACCATTCCATAAGACCAATGCGTTGACTGCTTCTGCTAACTTCGCCCTGATACGACGTGACGCCTGTAGGTGGTCCACGTCGCTCAGGCCCCATCCTACTCGGATTTTTCGGATGTCTCCGTTTGGGTCACCTTTATACTTTGGGGGAAAATTGAAAAAGTTTGGAGGCAGGCAGCTCAAGAACTGCCCCTCCAACTCGTCGCCCAACTTTTGCAGGCGTTTCGAAACAATCATCCCCAGACACAGCGGAGGGGTGATGGGCGGACCAGGGAAAAGGGATCCTTACAATCAAATGTGTAATATAGATCCCAACCCAATGCTGTGAGCCAACAGTCTAATCAAGCTAGGCGGCAACCATACAGAGGCGGCAAGAACCTAAGTTTCTCCGCCTTCACGCCTCCTAACTCTAGACGTTGACATACCCTGTCCACCGCCAGCGGACTGCCTACCTGTGGGCAGCCGCCTCCTGCAATTTCAGGACCACTGGAACACTTTATTACCTCAGAACATTCGGGTGATTCAGGTCATCTCGGAGTGACTTTGGACTTCATTTCTCCATCCCTGTCCTCTCCCTTCTTCACGGATGTATCGTCAGTTGGGGAGAAGGATGCCTTTATATATTTATTCATTTCTCTCTGATCTTAATAAACCTGCAATAGCTGGGATTTTATTCATGGCTGTTTATTATCCAGAGGCCGTTCATCGACCTGAGCCGCCTCAACCACCCTAAAATTCAATGTGGCGATGGCGTGATCAGGCCATCCGACGGGTATGCTCTCAGTCTAGTTATGACTGACGCACACTTTCACGTCCCTATCCCACGAGTCGCGGACATTTCTCCGTTGTGCATGTCGGGACTCGATTTATCAGTTCCAGGTCTTACCTTTTGGCCTCAACTTCAGCCCTTGGGCTTGTACCCAGGTTATGGATTACGTCGTCACCCTGTTCCGCTCAACTTCATCTATAGCGTCGGCAGTATACTTGGACGACATCCTCCAGAAACATGTTAAGGTCTACTCTGCTCAAAGGCAGAAACAATCTTATATCACTTTGCATCATATAGGCTTTCTCGTGAACTGGATACAGTCCCATCTCTGTCCAGAGTTTTGATCCATCTGGGTGTGGAGTTTCTCCCTGATCTGAATCTGGTAAGGCTTCCTCGAGTTTGTGATCATCCAGATAATCTCACTCGTAGAGTCCGTTTCCCTCAGGATGCGCATTTCAGCGAGAGTTCTTGGAACTCCTCGGATTATTCAGTGCGGCAGCGGACTTGATCCCGCTCAGCCGTCTTTTTTTTTTTTAATGCGCCCTTTACAAAGGACGTCGCTAGCGTAATGGTGCCCTTTTTAAGTCCCTTCGATCACACCCTCATGCTCACGACAGAGATATGATCATTCTTGAATCAGTGGCACAACCCCTGCGGGCTGTCCACAGGGATTACTCTGGAGATACCCCAGACAGAGATAACGGTATGTTCTGCCGCTAGTACCAGGGGCAAACCATCTCCACATCAACCTTTCAGAAATAAAGGCTGTCATCAATGCCTTTCATTTCTGGCAGGATCAGCTCTTATTGCAATCTGTCCTCCTGATGTCAGACAACTTTGTGGTGGTGACTTGCCTCCTCAAAACAAGGGGGCACCTATCACCAGACATGTGCAATCTGATCGGGCAGTTTCTACATTGGTGCGACAATCTCCACCTCAATATACAAATCAGACACATTCCTGGCAGACTCAATGTCTTGGCTGACACTCTATCTAGTCATTCACACGGAATGGTCACTCCATCAATCGGGCTTTCTTTCAATCGACACACTTTGGGGACGTCCGATGATCAATCTTTTGCAACAAGGTGGAATCGCAAGTTGTCCACCTTCATATCACAGGTTCCAGACCCAGAGCTTGGGCCGTAGATGCTCGGTCAATCAGCTGGGAAGGGTTGTGGTCATTCTCCTACCTTCCCACGGTCTTGGTACTGAAAATAATCCAGAAGTTAAGGGATCAGAACTGTCAGATGGTTCTGTTTGCCCCTCTCAGATGGAACAACTCCTGGGTCTCCGGTCTACTCAATCTGGCAATAGATCTACCCACGAAGATTACAGTCAGCCCAAGTCTTCTCAAGCAACCGCAGCCAGGGGTGTTCCACCCCTGCCTGGACCGTCTTTATCTTCATGCTTGGCTCTTGTCCAGACAGCCTTGCAAGACAATTTAAATCTTCGATTATGGAGAGAATCTCTAGATCAAGAAGGCCCCCTACTCTGAAGGTTTACGAGTGCAAATGGCATGTTTTCAGGGACTGGTACCAAATCATTCAGATTGTCACAATCCCTCAACTGGCCGACTTTTCTCTGGCTTTTCGAGGAGAAACAGGTGGCCCCAATTATTATCAAATTCTACTGCTCCGTGATATCAGACACATTCCGCCATTAGGGTACATGTGCTATCAGCTATGACAAAGATCTGTCAGATATTTTAGCCGCTTTAGAGTTCAATCGACTAATATCCCTCACCCTGTTTCCAAATGGAATCTGTCCTGGGTTTTAACATGACTCAATTCAGACAGTATTGAGTCTTTAACCCACAATTCGTTAAAGCTACTATCATACAATTGGGTTTCTTGATAGTCTTAGATTCAACATGCAGGGTGAGTGAGTTATACAGGTCCTTTCTAGTGACCCAAACTATCTTCTGTTCAGATCAGACGGTTCAGTGGTCATCGTGACGCAGCCAGGCTTCGTAACCAAAAAAAAAAAAAAAATAGATTACCATCCATTGGCAATGAACGAGTCGTCATTAGCTCGCTTTCCTTGATAGATCAGGATCAGCAGACATGCAAGATCCTGTTTGTGCACGCTAGCACCATTTAAATGCATAGAGGTGAGTCACGTCACATACAAGCACCTTTATTCTTCTGGTGATAGCTGGGACATGAGATATCACCATTCAAGCCATTGCTTCATGGCTGAAGTGGGTTATACACTCTGTGTACTCTGAGGATCCACAAGATCAGAGTCATCTCATAGAAGCTGTTGGCTGGCATGCAGAGTCAACCTTCTCCAGTTTATCTTAAAGATTTGTCCTCGCAGAGGCAAACCTTGATTCTAGTAGGTCAGGTGTTGGCAGCCCAGATAACCACCAGACCCATGTGCAACAATCAGCACAGCCTATTAGCTTCGCTGGATTCGCCAGATTATTTTTTGTAGGTAAGAAGATTTCACTAACTATCTTATTAACCGTATAAAGGGGTCACATATCACGTGACCCTGGGCTGTGTTGCTGATTAAAATTAGGAGACCGGGTTATCATTCAAATGGGAAATCCAGCCATCATTCCCTAGAGGATACCCGGGGTGGAGGTCGGATGCTCCGCATTCCCTCCTCCTATTACTTATTCTCCTAAAGTAATGTGATTGGGGAACGTATTCAAAGGAGAAAGCAAATTTTTTAGTAAATTGTTTTTCCGAGAATACTTACCCGATCACATTACTAAGAAACCCTCCCAACCACCCCGCCATGCGAGCATCCTCATAGATTTTATACCGCTCAGCTTAAAACTGGCGACACCTAGTGGGTGGCAAGGGGAGGTAAGGGGCAAGAGTTATTGCCCTTTGTCTATATGACATAGACAGAAAAGACGAATTTTCGTCTTTTTGTAGGGCTGGATTCGCGAGGTAGCAGGCTTATATCCCTAAAGTAATGTGATCGGGTAAGTATTCTCGGAGAAACATAATTTACTAAAAAATTTGCTTTCTTGGGATGACAATTGAGGCACCTCTTTCTTTGATGGTCACAAGAAGGATACTTCATTATTTGGGCACTACAGGTTAGGTATTTCATTATTTGGATGCCACAGGTAACACAATCAATTCTTTTCACTGGGGAATCACCTCATTCTGTTAGCTAACTCCCTATGTGTCCTTTTTTCAGAATCAAAATATAGCCAAAGATGAAATCCTGGCTTTCTTCAGCAGTCATGTTAAAGCCATTAACAGAATTTATGGAAGCACTAACTTCACAGATGGAAATGTGTGGTACCAGGGAGTCCAGTTTGCTGTGCAGAGAACAACAGTAAGGATTAGAAGTACACATTTTGCAAGAAAATGATGGGTGGGAAAGAAGTTAATTGTGTTGTTGTTCATAACATGTTATTGTACTAACAGATAAAGAATAATGTGCATGAAACAGAGGGTAACTATTTCAGTGCAGGGAAACAAGGTAAAAGCTTAAGGCAGACAAGGCAATTTTCAATACTGTAAATTGCAATACCTGACATCAGATCAATTATGTCTCACTTTTCTTTTTCCAGTTTGACCAATACAAATTGAAGCATGTTGATCGATTTAAATTCCATGGGTATTTATCCTTGTTAAGATGGCAAATTTAAGTTGAATATTGTGATCTAACTATATACTTTTTTATATCTATAATTGGACCATTTTTATACCTATAATTGGACCATTTTTATACCTATAATCATTGGACTTTTTTATACCTATAACTGAACCATTTATCTATCAGATAAAGGTCTTCCAACAGATCTGAGTCATCTGACCGATCACTGGTCATTGACCAGTTGCCTGTTGCTCATTTCTGGTCACTTGAGCCATTTGTTTAGGAGGATAAAGATAAGGTCATATTCCCATTCTCTCCATATGGCAGTTTCATCCTGTTATGGACTGGAAATCTGTGTTCATATGCCAGGTTAAGGAGGAGGCATTTTTCATATAATCCCTCTAAATTGATACAGAATGTTTGGCCTTTCACAACAGCATTGCATTTGGCCCTTTCCTTTTATGCAGCCATGGCCTGAACTCATTCAGCCGCAGCACCGTTATCAGTATCACTGCTGTTTTGCCCCAGCAGCACTAAGCAGTGTCTAGCTGCTTGTGGCCCATATAGTTTTACCTGTTTGGACAAATTTGTTCATGCACATGCATTCACTCTTATATTAAGTTCTCTTCTTAATCCAATAAAAATCCACAAACGTTTCACCAATTATTCCAAATGAATTTGTCTAGACAGTGATGTATTTTTTTCTCTATTTGTCTGAGTCTTTCACAACTTATTGATACACAATTTACAAAAGTAACATGATTGATACAGTCTGCTTGATCTGCAAGAACTTTATTATCATCGCTATCAGCATCCTCTCCTTCTTATGACTCAGTCTCAGAATCTTCGATATTCGAATCTAAATTTTCGTAAAATATCCAACTGATAAACATATCTTATTATGTTTTAGATCAAACCCGAGAAACTATTCATTTTCGCTCTCACTGTCTTCAAAAGTCTTGTGTCTGCCATCATTTACAATTTTTCATGAACAAAACACATGTAGTGAAACTGCCCTCCACTAGTTACCCATGGTTTCTGAACAATTCAAACTTGCACAAAAGAAAGTAAAATCATTTTTGATTGGTTATTATGGGTTTGATTCTTGGGGAAAAAAAACAATTGTAAAAGAGATTGGCAATTGAATGCAGTCAACAAACTTTGACAACTCACGGGATCGGCTATTGAATGCAGAAACCGTATCACACTTACAGACGGGATCAGAGCAGAATGAGTTAAGGACCTTGGCCGCATGGCAGAGAGGTCAATGCCCCTTGAACTTGGTGAGGGTGGAATCTCTTTTGCTTGTTGCCTGTTGGAAGCAGTGGCAGAAACATCTTGGCATATGTTGTCCTTGTCCATGCTTTGTCAGTGGAGCTTTATCTCTGCAATAATGTTGCTCTGAGCACAACACTAGACCACAGCAAGAACCTTCTGGAGGTTGCTCCCATGGATTCCACGAGATGAACCCCCTAATGATAGTCTCTGCTTCCATGATGGAAGCAGAGACTATCATTAGGGGGTTCATCCCATGCTGGGCTTCTCAGTATCTTAGAGACCAGCAAAACCAGTTCTTTGCATCTGTTCTTCATCATCCTTTGGTGAAGTTCTTTGAAGCTGTGTAGCCCCAGTCAGAGCAACAACCTCATTTCAGAATTAAATCCCTGTGAAAACCATTTGGTGAAGCTTCCTTGGAGAATCTTAACCTTCAGACATGTGTTCTTGTTCCTTTTAGCAGCTACACAGTTCATTGCCTATCCATAGCAACTACACAATGAGGTATAGAGGTTCATTGCCTATCCATAGCAACTACACAATGAGGTATTGAGGTTCATTGCCTATCCATAGGGCCAGGCAGTTTGAGAGTTAGTGTAATTATGAATTAGCTTCTCCTTTGCCAACCAAACTTTTAGCAAATACCAGCTTCTGTTTGTTGCTCCACTTCTGATTAGGGGATTTAGTTAAGGACTACAAGATGGAATATTCAAAAGGTGTCTGGTCAGCTTGAGGTGTTACAGTGCATGCATTATTTTTGCATGGTATGGTAGGATTAGGAGGCCCTGAGTGACAGAGTAGTCAAAACGCTCACTGTTACAGATCATTGTCATCTCACCTCAGTCTGCATGGGTTCGAGTCTCAGGTTCAGCCAGTTTGGGTATTTGAGAAAACTTGTCAAATGTAATAAAATATTTTAAAATATTCACTATGCTTCATTTTATGTATATAAATTTACATCAGGTATTATATTTTCTTTTTAAGAAACAGAACTATTGTTATTTATTTTGTCTATAACTTATTTGAATTGAAGTAAAGGTTTGGACACGAGACTACCCTGGATTGGACATCAAGGAGAGCAACAGGATATTCATTTTGCATTGGTGGTATTCTAAGTTTGGGTGTAACATCTCTTCCATAATGTAGTGTACACACTGATAATTTTTTTTCTTTGTTGCTTAAAGTTGTGAAAGAAACAGTTGCTCACTTGATCATTTCCAAAATTCGTTGAATTTGCATGTAATCTGCTTCGTGTTCATATATGAATGCTGAATCAAACCTCAAGTGTATGCTCATAAAAACAAGCATAATTCTGTCTCTTGAAGGTGATGACAACAGAATCTGCAAAGTGTGATGATGCATTTAACAAATCACCGTATTGTGATGACAACATTGATGTCAGCAACTTCCTGAACCTCAACTCTCTGGAAAACCATGATGATTTTTGTTTGGCATATGTCTTCACCTACCGAGATTTCACCCAGGGAACACTGGGTCTAGCATGGGTCGGGGCACCATCACGTAAGTTTTACAGATTTAAGTTTTATGTGTTGTATCAGTATTATTAATAAATATAATTTAATAACTTAAGCATCTCTGACTGCAGGGTCCCGAGTGGTCCAAAGCGCTTTCCGTTACAGATCACTGCCATCTCACCTCTGTCTGCGTGGGTTCGAGTCTAAGATTCGGCTAATGTAGTTATGTGAGAAAGCTTGCCAGTAGCTTCTCGTGGGTCGGTGGTTCTTTCAGGGGTTTTTCCCAGGTTCTTCCTCCACCAATAATACTGGCCACCATTTATAGCCTATCATGTGCTTAAAAATGGCATTAATCCCTAAAACAAACAAACAAACAAACTTCTGACTGCTTAGATGTTAGTGAAGGTTGTCTTTGGGACATAACCTGGATGAATTAATTTTTCTTGTATGTTTTCATCATATTCTATATGGGAATTTCCTAAACACTGTGTATCTATATCATAGCAATTTATCAAGCAGGATCATTTTCCAGAGACGTCATGTTAATTTATGTCAAGCGGATGAGTAAGGAGTTGATAGGAACTGTGGATACTTGAAATAAAAGAAACTTGGTTTATTTATTATTGAGATACCAACAAGATTTTCATCCATGAAATTTGACATTGCATTTGCAGAACTAATTAGTAGGCTGTTTTTGTGGGGGTGCATGGAATGGTTTGCTAAAATCGGGAGATTGACTGTACTAGCAATAGTCAATGTCCACTTTTACATCATTGACTTGTACAACTCTGCCTTAAGAAGCTCAGTTGAGATGAGATCACATATTTCTTAACTAAAATTTGATGCAAGTGTAAGTAAGCTTGTAATTATTTTGCTTTATGATTTGAAGTTAGAGTGCAGCTATGGTAAATAAGCATTAGGTATAGAAATGCCTGAGTAATGACAAAGATTGCAGCAAAGTTGTGTATCATAGATAAAAAAAGAGAAACTTGTTCCTAAGATTGTGGAAACCTAATGAATGAAATTAAAAGCACAAACAAATAGTTAATATATTAAAAGTAAATATTTGCAATGCATTCTGTAGAATTTTTTTGTGATATTTCTCCTTTGAATACGTTCCCCAATCACATTACTTTAGGATATTAGCCTGCTACCTCGCGAATCCAGCCCTACCAAAAGACGAAAATTCGTCTTTCCTGTCTATGTCATATAGACAAAGGGCAATAACTCTTGCCCCTTACCTCCCCTTGCTACCCGCTAGGTGTCGCTGTTTCTTTAGTTTTTTAGCTTCGCTGTACGCGAAAACACGTACAATTAGACCTCCAATGAATCCAAGCCATCTTAGTGTAAATTCTGACCATCCGAAGTTAAATTTGGAATTACTGTGTTGGATAATCATTCCTCTACAGGTCGTATACATTATTTTACAATATTTTCCAATTTGAGTGACTTTGTCACCTTTTCTAGACTTCGGACCAGGTTGCAACGTGGTCAAAAGCACGCTTATGGCGGTACTAGCATGTAATACATGTAGCACTCAATAATTTCGCTTATTCCGTATGTAACGTTTACGATATTAGCGACTAATAACATGCTGCATTGATAATTTGTGCTTTATTTATCTTCTTTGACGTTTCAGTAGACTTCAAAAAAGTCTTTGAACGACCAATTTGCGACTATTTAATGGCGGACTTCGTGTTGTAGTCACGAATTCACGTGACACTTAATCATTTCGCTTCCTCCGTTAGTTACGGTTATGGAATAGCGACTTAATAGCGTACTGAATTATTAATTTGTGCTTTGTTTATCTTCTTTTCCGTTTCAGTAGACTTCGTCTCTGAACGACCAGTTGCGACTATTTAATGGCGGAATTTCGTGTTGTAGTCACGAATTCACGCTACACCTAATCATTTCGCTTCCTCCGTTAGTTACGGTTATGGAATAGTTACGGTTATGGTAATAGCGACTTAATGGCGTGTTGAATTGCTATATGTGCTTTGTTTATCATCTTTTCGTTTCAGTAGACTTCGTCTTGAACGACATATTGTAACACGCTCATGGCGATAACTAGTGTGGTCATTAAGAGTTAACATGGCACAGAATAATTTGACTACTCCGTTAATAACGGTTATAGTATTATCGAATTAATAATATGCTGAATTTTTTAATTTGTGCTTTGTTCTCTTCTTTTGTCGTTTCAGTAGCAAAGTCGACAACGAAGGCATGAATGGCAAAATGGGTGTTGGCAATGTGGAAATGGAGGAAATTATGTTGACATGGTTTAGGCTGCCCAGTGGATGTAAATTTCACCGCAGGTCCGTGCATGGTTTTCGGGCCTGTAAGTCCGGACGCATGGAGTCTAGGCTGGATCAATTGGATCCATTTTATTATGCACTTTTGCCGGCTGTCCAGCCGTCCGTCCAGCCGACACCGTCAGTTCAGCCGGCACTTCAGCAGGCACCAACCGGCACTAGCCGTCCATCCGGCACCGTCCGTTCAGCCCAAATGGCACCGGACGGCCAGCCGACCTTCCAGCTTGCATCAACAGGCACCGGCCGTTCAGCCCAAATGGCACTGGCCGGCCAGCCGACCTTCCAGCCTGCATCAACAGGCACCGGCCGTCCACCCGGCAATGACCGTTCAGCCCAAATGGCACCGGTCGTCCAGCCGACCTTCCAGCCGGCATCAACCGGCTGTCCATCCGGCAACGACCGTTCAGCCCAAATGGCACCGGTCGTCCAGCCGACCTTCCAGCCGGCATCAACCTACACCGGCCGTCCACCCGGCAATGATCGTTCAGCCCAAATGGCACCGGTCGTCCAGCCGACCTTCCAGCCGGCATCAACCTGCACCGGCCGTCCATCCGGCAACGACCGTTCAGCCCAAATGGCACCGGTCGTGCAGCTGACCTTCCAGCCGGCATCAACCTGCACCGGCCATCCATCCGGCAACGACCGTTCAGCCCAAATGGCACCGGTCTTCCAGCCGGCATCAACCTGCACCGGCTGTACATCGGATTTACGGAGATTATAGTGATGTACCCGTCAGTCAATCTGTATTACTGGTTACATATCACTACCATGAGAGAGATGTTATCTCCGTCCAATCAGACCATTCGAGAGGCAGGTGCCGGTCATAGCCGGACCTTCGCCGACATTCCGGCCGACCATATACCAGACAAATCAGTCGGTATTGCCGGTGTACACCTTCCGTCACGTCAAATACGTGACGGTGTGATTTTAAAACAAGGGAGAATTAGTGACATTATCAGAGATGACGGAATTGAGTTATCTATGCCACTTGGTATGCGCTACCCAGATATGGCAGCTTTACCAGAACAGGACTTTCAGGCCGACCATTCGCCAGTTCAATCAGCCGTTAGTGCCGGCCGTCCATATGTTCACGGCTTCTCCACAAGGGAGATTTAGTGAAAGTGTCAATTATGACAGAATTGCGTCATCTAGGTCACCTGGTATGCTGTACAGATATGCAAGCTGTACCAGGACCAACATTCCCTCTGAGCGAATGGTAGATGGGTGCACAGTGCTGGCCGCACTACATAAGCATTATGTAATTATTATTACCTTCCAGCCGGCACCAACCGGCACCGGGCATCCATCCGGCAATGACCGTTCAGCCCATATGTCTCCGGTCATCCAGCCGACCTTCCAGCCGGCACTAACCGGCACCGGGCGTCGATCCGGCAATGACCGTTCAACCCAAATGGCACCGGTCGTCCAGCCAAGCTTCCAGCCGACACTTGCCGGCACTGACAGTCCATCCGGCTCCGGCCGTCCAGCCCAACAGGCACCGGTCGTCCAACCGTATGGAGATTTTAGTCATATACCAGTCCGTCCGACTGTACCGCTGTACCAGCACGGGGACTTTTATCATACCGCAATCCGCACAAATCGGATTAACGATGATTCTAGTGATGTTTCCGTCTGTCAATCCGTACTACCGGTTACATATCACTACCATGACACAGATGTTGGCGATGAATCTCTCGATCCAACCCGACCATTCGAGCGGTCGGTGCCGGTCATAGCTGGCCCGTCGCAGACGTTGAGGCCAAACATATGCCAATCAATTCATTCGGCATTGCCGGCCGTCCATAGGCTAACAGCTCATCCACAAGGGAGAGTGAATGCCTTTATCAGAGATTACGGAATCGAGTCATCTATGCCACCTGGTATGCATTACCCCGATATGGATGCTTTACCAGAGCAAGATTATGCACACAGTGAGTGCGATGAATCGCAGGCAAATCAGCTGTATGCAGATCCAACTATGGAACGGACTGAGTTCAGCTTCAAAGCCGCAGTGGAGGAAATTTATAGGGTGTTAAGGCCCCTTCAGAATGCCCTCCACCTCCTGCTGCCATTACCGACTATAGGGTTAGAGCGTCGGTCGATCTGGATGAGGGGGAAGAGACTCTATCCTTCCGCCTCCTTCCCCAGTCGACAAAAATTATGGAAATTAATGACTGTCTGTCGACACGTATAGGGGATCCAGGAAATGCTAAGGCGTTCTTTTCTGAAAGCCAAGTACCAGCGTCGTTTTCAGGTCGATGGTACAAATCTCACTCCGATGCGTTCAGTACTGAGGTCCTGGCTCGGGATAAAATATGGCAGCAGTCCATATGTCTGCGGCATTGTCTTATAAAGTGGACAAAACTGTGTTCAATGCCACGTCCAAGCTGGTTCGAAATGTAGTCGCTACGTCTTCACTGTTAGACCTAGCCTCCCTATCCATTTTCAGGATCGCTGAAAAATCTGGCAATGAACATGCTTGGGAATCGACGGCCCAGTTAGCTAGGGTTCTTAACAGGGCAGCTCACCATTCCATGGCCAATGCACTGACTGCTTCTGCCAACCTAGACCTGATACGTCGTGACGCATGTCTGAAGGGCACGTCGCTTAAACCCCATCATAAGCTGGCTAGATATGACCGATGCACATTTCACGTCCCTATCCCACGAGTAGCAGACATTCTCCGTTGTGCTTGTCGGGACTCGGCTTATCAGTTCCATGTCATACCTTTTGGCCTTAATTTAAGCCTTTGGGCTAGTACCAAGGTTATGGATTACGTCGTCACCCTGTTCCGCTCGACTTCATCTATTGCGTCGGCAGTATATTTGGACGACATCCTCCAGAAACATCTGTCAAGTTCTACTCTGCTCAAAGGCAGAAACGATATTATATCACTTTACATCATATAGGCTTTCTCGTGAACTGGATAAAGTCTGATCTCTGTCCAATCCGGATTTTGGTCCATCTGGGTGTGGAGTTTCTCCCGATCTGAATCTGGTAAGGCTTCCTCGAGTTTGCGATCATCCAGATAATTGCACTCGTAGAGTCCGTTTCCGACAGGATGCGCATTTTAGCGAGAGAGTTGCAGATCCTCGGATTATTCAATGCGGCAGCAGACTTGATCCCGCTCAGCTGTCCTTTTATGCGCCCTTTACAAAGGACGTTGCTAGCGTAATTGCGCCCTTTTCAAGTCCCTTCGATCCCAGAAAACAGTCATGCTCACGCCAGAGATACGATCATTCTTGAGTCAATGGCACAACCCCTGTAGGCTGTCCACAGGGATTACTCTGGAGATACCCCAAGCGGGGATAACGGTATGTTCCGCCACTAATACCTACGGTTGGGGTGCCCACCTGTTGCCGGACTTCGATACTGTCAGCGGCACGTGGGTGCCAGGGGCGAGCCCCTTTCCACATCAACCTTTCAGAAATAATGGCTGTCATCAATGCCTTTCATTTCGGGCAGGATCAACTCTTATTACAAACTGCCCTCATTATGTCAGACAACATTGTGGTGGTGCCTTGCCTCAAAACAAGGGGACACCAATCACCAGACCTGTGCATTCTGAACTGGCAGTTTCTACATTGGTTCGACAATCTCCACCTCAATGTACAATTCAGACACATTCTTGGCAGACTCAATGTCTTGGCTGACACTCTATCTAGTCATTCACACAGAATGGTCACTCCATCAATCGGACTTTCTTCCAATTGACACACTTTGGGGACGTCCGATGATTGATCTTTTGCAACAAGGTGGAATCGCAAGTTCTCCACCTTTCATCTCACAGGTTCCAGACCCAGAAGCTTGGGTCGTGGATGCTCGATCAATCAGCTGGGAAGGGTTGTGGTCATTCTCCTACCCTCCCACGGTCTTGGTACTGAAATTAATCCAGAAGTTAAGGGGTCAGAACTGTCAGATGGTTCTGATTGCCCCTCTCAGATGGAACAACTCCTGGGTCTCCGATCTACTCAATCTAGGCGATAGATCTACCCAGGAAGATTACAGTCAGCACAAGTATTCACAAACAACCGCGGCCAGGGGTGTTTCACCCCTGTCCGGACCGTCTTTATGTTCAAGCTTCGCTCTTGTCCAGACAGCCTTGCAAGACAAACAATTTAAATCTTTGATTGCGGAGAGAATCTCGAGAGCAAGAAGGCCCTCTAATCTGAAGGTTTACGAGGGCAAGTGGCATGTTTTCAGAGACTGGTACCATATCATTCACATTGTTCCTCTGAGTGTCACAATCCCTCAACTGGCCAACTTTTCTCTGGCTTTTCGAGGAGAAACAGCTGGCTCCAGTTATTCTCAAATGCTACCGCTCCATGATATCAGACACATTCCGCCATTCTGGTACATGTGCTATCAGCCATGACAAAGATTTGTCAGATCTTTTAGACATTTTAAAAATTCAATCGACTTATATCCCTCACCCTGTTTCCAAATGGAATCTGTCATGGGTTTTAACATGACTCAATTCAGACAGTATTGAGTCTTTAACCCACGATTAGTTAAAGCTACTATCATACAAATTGGGTTTCTTGGTAGTCCTAGCTTCAGCATGCAGGGTGAGCGAGTTACATGTCCTTTCTAGTGACCCGAACTCTCTTCCGTTCCGATCAGAGGGTTTGATGGTCCTCTTGACGCAGCCAGGCTTCGTAGTCCAAAATAGATTACCATACATTGGCGATCAACGAGTCGTCATTAGCTCACTTTCTTTATAGATAAGTCAGGATCAACAGCCATGTAAGATCCTGTTTGTGCACTCTAGCACCATTTCAATGCATAGAGGTGAGTCAGGTCACATACAAGCACCTCTTTCTTCTGGTGATAGCTGGGATATGAGATATCACCATTCAAGCCCTTGCGTCATGGCTGTAGTAGGTTATACGCTCGGCGTACTCTGAGAATTCGCAAATCAGTCACCTTATAGAAGCTGTTGGCTGACATGCAGAGTCGACCTTCTACAGTTTTATCTTCAAGTTTGTACTCGCAGAGGCAAACATTGATTCTAGTAGGTCCGGTGTTGGGCAGCCCAGACGCCCACCAGACCCATGTGCAACAATCAGCACAGCCTATTAGCTTCGCTGGATTCGCCAGATAAATTTTCGTAGGTAAGAAGATTTCAATAACTATCTTCTTAACCGTATAAAGGAGTCACATATCACGTGACCCTGGGCTGTGTTGCTGATTGAAAATTAGGAGACCAGGTTATCATTCACATAGGGAATCCAACCATCATTCCCTAGAGGATACCCGGGGTGGAGGTCGGATGCTCCGCATTCCCTCCTCCTATTACTTATTCTCCTAAAGTAATGTGATTGGGGAACGTATTCAAAGGAGAAAGCAAATTTTGTAGTAAATTATGTTTCTCCGAGAATACTTACCCAATCACATTACTAAGAAACCCTCCCAACCACCCCGCCATGCGAGCATCCTCGTGTTTTATATACCGCTCAGCTTAAAAACTAAAGAAACAGCGACACCTAGCGGGTAGCAAGGGGAGGTAAGGGGCAAGAGTTATTGCCCTTTGTCTATATGACATAGACAGGAAAGACGAATTTTCGTCTTTTGGTAGGGCTGGATTCGCGAGGTAGCAGGCTAATATCCTAAAGTAATGTGATTGGGTAAGTATTCTCGGAGAAACATAATTTACTACAAAATTTGCTTTTTCTACGCATAGTGACGTCATGTTTCTTCCTCTTTTCTGATCATAATACATTAGGAGTACATTAACTAACTTGCAGATGTAGCCTTCCCAAGCTAACAATGATGTTTAATAGATTTTTGGCATGTTTTTGCAACAAAACTGCTAAAAAGTAATCTGCTTGCTATGATGGAAGACACTAGAGTGCTCTCCCCATAGATAAAGGAATTTGTACAAAATTTCATTAATCACCACTTGCATCTTCTGCCAGTCAGGAAACTATTAACAAGTCTTTGCATATACTATTCTAAATTGTCCCTTTCATCATTTTGATGTTTTTGGTGTATTCTTCCATCAGGGAAGTTGTTGTGGTAGACTTAACACCATATTTAAGCACGCATAAACTGTTCATGGTGACCAGTATAACTGGTGGATGGAAAACCTGTGAAACCCATGGGAAAACCTGTGAAACCCAAAAGAGAAACTTGTGAAACCCAAGGGGAAATCTGTGAAACCCAAGAGGAAACCTGTGAAACCACTGACTGATGGGAAAGCAAGCTTTCTCACATTATCCACATTAGCCCAAGACTCAAAACCACATGAACAGAGTTGTGATAGCAGTGATTGGGAGAGTTATGTACTTCAGACCATCAGCCACCCAGGGCCTTCCATCAGGGAATTATACATTGTTATGTCTATTTGATTTAAATTATTTATTTTTGATTGTCAGATCCAAATTTGTCATTTTGGGTTTAAAATTCATTAATTGGGAGATATCTATTCTGGAAAATTCAGGCTGACCTAGACTCTATTTGTAAACAACAGAGTTGACCTTATTTTTGACCCTGCTTCAGAGAGTGTCAACAAGCTTCTAAAACAATTGGCTGATTTCAAGGCCATGGCTGAATTTCTGATGATTCTCATGGGGGGAGTACGTGACTTAGTGAAGGTAGCCTCTTTCTTTGACCTTCTATGAACTTCCAGAAAACCACGTTATCTCTTGTTTACGAAAAACGGGCATTTAAATTATTGTACTGTAAGAGAAAAGCCAGTAGATGTTGGGCTTTTATGATATTAAGTTGTGTCTTCTGTTTGAGTTATTATTTTAATTACCTTGTACTGGAAATTGTGTCATTTCGTTGTAGCAAGAGGAATTATTTTTTTTATCTGGAGAAGAACATGTGCTCATAATTTTGATTTGGATTATTATAAAAACATGAACTGCATCATGTGACATCGTCAGCCATTTTGGATTCGAACCTGGAACTATTAGAACATTTATTTATCAGGACTCCTGCAATTCCATTAGTGGATTATTTTTGTGAATTCTATATTGGATTAATGTTGGATTTGATTCTCTAAAACTAAGTTTTTTTATTTTATGAAAATAATTGTACTTAATAAATTTGTTTGTTAAATTTTACAAGCTTGTTATTTTTACTTCTTTCTGTGTTGCTGCTTATTCGAGCCTAAACAACATGAACAGAGTTGTGATGGCAGTGATTGGGAAAGTTAAGGGAATTATCTTAATGCTGCTGTGTCTTTATTCATAGACAGCTAGCTCAAACATATCTTTTCTATCATTTTGTACAATTTCAATGTACTCTATCTTCATATGCTATGTATGGAGACATTTAGAATTCCTGTCTTAAGGATTTAATCAGTGCCATCATAATGATCTCTTTGACTTGTATTTAATTGCAGTGATCAGAGATTAAATATCAATATTGCATAGCAGCCACATAGACTAAGTCATCAGTTTGTGTCAGTTTGGTAGAAGTTTTGCTTTGAGTTAATTATCTCTTCTTGGTTCAGAAAAAAATAAAAACTTAACAGTTTAATTCAGCCTTTATAATATTGATTGCTTTGCAGTGAGAAATGTTAGGTGCTATTAAAAAAGGGTGGGTTCAGTAGAGAGGGTAATACAAACTAAAAATGGGGATATTCTCTTCTTGATCTTTTTGGTTTTAAAGTTTGCCAGTAGCCTTTCATGGGTTGCAAGTTATTCCCAGCATTTTTCTGGAATCTTCCCTGACCATATATACTGTCTCCTTTGTGCAGAAAAATGGCAAAACAGGAATATTTTGCCTCACAATTGAGCTTTCTTCATTTAATCAGGACGTTCACTTTAAGATAGAGATGGAGGTGTCAGCCTCAGTCCAGGGTGCCATAAGGGAAAATGACTGTGTGATCTCCATAATGCTTTTAGGTTGGTCACCTACAGATCCCCATCTTCCCATCCTTCAGGAAATTCCCATGGTTTGTTTAGCCATGGAGGTCTTTCCATTTTGGATTCTATTGTTTGACCTTAGAGCGAAGACAGTTACAGCATCTGAATTTAGATCATTATTGGTTCTTATCATCTATTAGTTTAAAAAGCAGTTTATACACACATGAGATACTTGTTAATCACTTGGAAGACGGTGGTTCATCAGATGTTAATCCCCAACTATGACACGTCTACTCCGATTCCATAGATTTTTGATTTATGTTGCAGTGAATTTCTTCATAGATTAATGTGTAGTCTTTCAGGATTACCTATACTTATACCATCTTTCTAATAAAAAGATTGTTTAAAAAGACTCAATTGTCTACTCACCTCTACTTGGTTCATGGTGACCCTGAATGCAGCAGTGGATCTTTCCTTTGGAGGACTTCATATGAGGCATCTGCAGTTAACAGCTGCTTGCAAACTGGAGAACTCACAGATATCCCCCTGCAACTTTGATTATGTTAGGATCCAAATGTCATTGTATATAAGTTTGTGGTTAAATTAGAACATTTTTCTGGCAGGAATTCCAATATGTACTGTTATAACATCACTCTTTCTTGTATACTGATCCTCAGATTCAGGATCAGAGTACATACCCAGATAGTATCCATTGAAAATGTAACACACCTTGCTGAGTATCTTGACTTGTACCCAGTTTTACATAGTTTTTTATGTGAACTAAGTGCAAAAGCATGATGATGTACCACCTAAGAAAACTGTGGACTTTTTGCAGGAATCCACTTGACCATTTTATATGAATTTGTATGATTTATTTTATTTTATTTACCACCAATTTACAGAATTTCGACATCTTTATCTGTGACTATTCCTTTTATAGTTCAGGTTTATGGTGTATTTTTGGCAATTCTTTATATTTAGAGTTATAGAACTTTACTTTAATCAGACCCATATTGGTGTCCCCAGGTGGCCAAGTGGTCTAGAGGAACTTGCCTTTACATGTTACCAATGTCTCACCTCTATCCATGTGGTTTTGGGTCTCAGATTTGGCCAACATGGGTCAGTGGGAAAGCTTACCTGTAACTTCCCATGGGTCAGTAGTTCTGCTCACAATTTGTCCAGGTTCTTTATTCCATTTATACAGGCTGCATTGTGCTGAAGATATGGTGTTCAACCCAAAACAACAACAATGGAAGCACCATATAGCCAGTGTTATGCTGATGTGCTGTTAAATCCTTCTTCAAGTAATAATTCTCTGCACCAATTGAAGGCAGAGGGTTTTGTTCAGCTGTGAGGAGGCTAATGGTAGACTTGTTTGCAACAAGGGCAAACAACAAGCTACCAATTTATATCTTTCCAGTTCCAGCCTGAATGGATGGGCAGTGGACACCTGTCTGAAGTGGGGTCTTTTGTTTGTGAATGTCTTAACACCTTTCAGTATGATTTGTCAAGTTCTTCATCTTGATATGAACCAAATGATCATGGTTCAGTGTCTTGAAATGTTGGAAGATGCTTGCAGGGAGGCAGCATTGAGGATGGAGCTACTTTTGCAACACAGAGTGCACTCTCTGCATAACAATCCAGATTTTTCACCTTGATGCCAAACTGATATTGAATGATTTATCTGCCCAGATCATTCCTTTTGGGGTTTGAAGGCAGATGGCTTCCAGCATGTTCTATTCTTGGTGGATAGTCTTCTGTTTCTAGTGGAGTTGAAAACACATTGCTTTAATAAGTCCCTCTTTGACCACTTGATGTTTTCTCTTCTTCCCAAAAACTATAATTGCAATGTTTCGACTATTTGGGGCTATGAAGCAGCCCTCTCTAATAGCCTGAAACAGTCTGTGTGTTCCATCATTGGGTCTCTCTCTCTCTCTCTCTCTCTCTCTCTCTCTCTCTCTCTCTCTCTCTCTCTCTCTCTCTCTCTCTCTCTCTCTCTCTCTCTCTCTCTCTCTCTCTCTCTCTCTCTCTCTCTCTCTCTCTCTCTCTCTCTCTCTCTCTAACCTTATGAACCCAATGGTGGCACATTTGACAAGAATGTTACCTTAAAGATTGTCTTGGTTCTCTTACTAGCATCAGTGAGTTAAAAGAACTCTCTTTCTATACTATTTCTTTGGCAGCAACTATCTTGAGGTGGATTAATCAAAAGAACCTGTCAGCCTCTCACTGAGATATCTTTTCATGATGAGAATTGAAGCCAGTATGGCTCGGTAATTGCTGTATCGCAGGCCTTAGATCAGATTTGTTGGCAATCTTTTCACTCTCCTCAGCTTTCTCATTGACCTAGCACATTTTGCTGTTGCGCCAGAGGAAAGCTATCTACTCATTAGGCCCAATAAATCATCCAACCACCATCTGTGTGAAGCAGTGAATTCAACTGACAGTGGATGGTATGCTGACTAAGCCAATGATGACTACTCATATACCAGACTGCATAACATCAGCATGTGATAATAATAATAGATAATGTATTACTGATAGATAATGTATTACTGATAATGTATTACTGATGTATATTTTTGCTGGGGCAGTGATGGTGGAATAATTTTAATTATGTCATACTTACCTGTTATTATTACCTAATTAACTCCCCTCCACCCCCACCCCTCATATTCTTATTTCTGTTCAGAGTAAGTCCAAGTCAAAGAAGCACAATATTTCAACTTAGAGAAGTGAATAGAATTTACCTTGGACTTGGGGACCAGTACCAGGGAAATTGAAAGCAAGCAATAATAATGTTTAAGCATTACATAATTAAAAATAATTCCTCACCCCCAAAATACTCTACATTGAAGCAAAATTACTTAGGTATTGTGTTTCAAAGAAAACTTGGTTTTGCCAAAGAAAGTTTGTTGTTGAGTAATTTCTTTGACCAAACTTTAAGGTTGGCTTATATGTAGGGCAGTAATAAAGCCAACATATTCTGGGATCTAATGATAGGCCATGGTAAGTCTAATATGGAAAAATGGTTTCTACAAATCAAGTTTTGTACTTGCTGTCAGGGTCATTGAGATCCATGGATGAATAATTTTCAGTTAATCATATCCTATTTGTGCCTACATTGAGGATTTTTAAACATGAGCAAACTTTTAATGTACTATTCACAATATTATTTTACTCTTAACAGAGGCTTCCGGAGGAGTTTGTGAGAAATATAAGCAGTATATGGAAGGAACCAAAGGGGTAAAGAAGAGTCTGAACACGGGAATTGTCACCACAATCAACTATGGAAAGGAAGTTCCTTCTAGCGTCTCCATGCTAACATTTGCTCATGAAGTTGGACATAATTTTGGATCTCCTGTAAGTAGGGATGCAGTGAGTTAAAAAGATATGACTGCATCACTCAAAGTGGCAGTCTAAACTTGGCTTTGACTCTTCAGAATATGAATTTTATTAGTTAGTTTTTAGTAAAGATAAAATACCATTTGAAATTTATGGGGAATTAATCATAATATGTTTTTCAAAACAGCCTGCTGGAGTTGTCTCCAAATTGCACAAACTTTATCTCTCTCGCAATGAGGTATGCAGGTGCACATTGATGAACTGCTATTAAACATATCTATATAAGAAATAGGAAACAAATTTTGTGTCCTTTTCTCCATTTGTTTTAAGTGAAATTTTCTATCTCTTATTTGTGGCATCAAATTTTTTTAGAATTCACTAAAATCTTTGTTGAAAGCAGTATGCACGGAAAATTCTTTTTTAGACACAGACCCTGTGCTAGTGACATAAACTCACAAGCCCTGACTGAAATTCTACAAGCTTGAACTCAAATTTCCTCATTCCCCTTTTTTATATTGTCACACAACGTTCCAGTATGTATGTATTTTTTTACCAGTATGTATGTATTTTTTTAAGTCATCTTAATTGTGCTTCTTTTGGGACACATTTACATCCTTCAAGTTTTCTGCATAAATATTTCACCAACTACAAACCTTGAACAATAAAGCCAAATTATTCTGGGATAGAATTGAATTTAAATCTGTGTAAGAAGTGAAGATTTATTGCAGAAATTATTAACATAGTTGATGGATATTCTTGTACAGGTTTTCATAATCTTTACAAGCCATCATGGGTAAATTTATTCACTGTATTATGTGTATTACTGGTATTAGGTTTTGGCTTGAAAGATTTTTTTTTTAGGGATATCTAGTGTGAGCTTGTAAAAGTATAATATAATACAAGTTTTATATGCACTGCCTTTTAGATAATTACAGATGATGAGTTTTCAAATCAGCTTCCACAATTGCTATTCTTTTCAACAAAGTATACTTCTAAACGAAAATCTTTTACTTGGTCAAAAGTCTTACATAAATGGTACTAACAGCTGCCTCGCATGCCACTCAGTATTAAGAGGTTAGTGTTAGGACTGGTTAGCCTGGTGTCAGGATAATGTGACATGCTACATGTCTGCGGCATGCTGCCCCAGTGCAGACATCATAGTGATATGACTGAAAAATTGTTAAAGCTGTGTTAAAAATCCAAATCACACACACTCACTTTTACTTGGTCAGAATGTATGGGCTCTTATGTTATCAAGGGCTGTTCTCATTTTCATTTACCTGCCATATGGTAGAGCATATCATGTTGTGATGTTTATTTGTCTGTTACAACTTTGGTTTCTGCACAATTACTTATAATGTCTGCCAACTTAAGTTATCAAACTTTGTGGATTGGATGCACCGGGCCTAAGAAAGATCTGTGTTAATTTAAGGCACAAAAGCTTGAAGGTCAAAAGTTAGAAAAGGAACATGGTTTTTGCAAAATAACTCAAGTTTTCCACCATCAGTAGATGCCAAACTTTGTGGATTGCTTTTTCTTGGGGTTAGGAAGAATGCTATTGATATCAAGGTCAAAAGGTCAGAGATCAAGGTCAGTATGACTGATTAAAGAAAACCAGTTGAGTTTGAGTTTTCCAGCCTCTACAGTTAGCTAGACTTGGTGGTTAGCTTGCACTTGGGCAAGCAAGAACCCTATCAAAATGTAAAAACGACCAAGGGTATTTGAAATGAAGGAATATAAATAGTTGCAATGTAACTGACCTTCTGTCTAATCTATGGTTACCACACATTATGGATGGTTTGCAGTTGGTGTAAATCAAGAACCCAGTTGATTTTAGGAGTCATAATGTCATTAATGCCTTCAGGATGTCCCATGTTTTTAATTTTGAAAGGACGCATTTTGCTGGCCTATAAACAATAATTCTTGTTTGCAATAAATTTTGTGTTCTAAGTTAAACTCTTATGATGTCTCTAGTGATATAAATATGTTTAAAAACACTGCCAATATTTTTTTCTACTGTGAAATGAGAGAAAATAATCCAACATAAGTGATGATGTGGATACAAAAATCCATCATCAGCATTGGAATTTGTGTATGGAACTTGGCAAAGCCTCTTGTCCACATCTTTTGACAGTCAGATTTACTGATCACACATTGACAAATAAGTAGTGTTTTATTTTCAGCATTCCTTGTAATATTCCTTTGATTTGAATTATTGTAGCAGTAAAACAAAATGTATATTGACTAAGTACTTGCAAATTTTATCTTTGTTTTTGTTGCTAGCACGATTCAGGAGCTGCATGTGCCCCCTTTGGTACAAATAGACCAGATGCTAATGATGGAAACTACATCATGTTTGCCAGTGCCACCATGGGCGACCGCCCACACAATGACAAATTCTCCACCTGCAGCAGGGGCAATATTTCGCAGGTGCTGGATGCTGTTTTAAACCAAAGGAGTGGCAAGGTCAATTGCTTTGTTGGTGAGCATATTTTATTGTAAAACCTGTACTCAAGACTGTTCCATCTGCTACCAACATCATGTTTCTCCATACAGGTGGTCTGTTTGTAGAGGTTGTCAATATATATAACAATGTACTTAGAATTTGGTCATATATCACAGGTGTTGCCAGAAATGATCTCTGAATTAAAGTTTTGCTATACAGTAAACCAATTTTTATCAAGTAATAAAATGTTTGCAAATTTCCTAATACCCAATCAGTTTAATTTGATTTAAAAATTAAGGGTCCGGTACTGTGCTTACATAGCTAAATTTGAAATGGTGTGAACACTCAACGTTCATAATAGTCAAAATCTTAAGACATGTTTAGGCACCTCAACTGACACTCATTTAGTCTCTGACAATTAACTTCCAGGAGGATTTTGTTCCAAGCATGTTTGATGTTATAAAAATATGGTACTCACAAGCATTGTTTATGACATGTTGTTAACGAGGTCATCACAGCAGACCGATACATGCTGCTTAGAAATAAATTAAATCGGGAAAAATAAGTGTTCTCAAATCATTCTCAAAATTTGGCTTACAAATAATTTGATGCAACAATTATTATGTAATTGGATAAAATAAATGTATACAACGATTATTAAGTAAATGGATAAAATAAGTGTATACAGCAATTATTATGTAAATGGATAAAATAAGTTTTTAAATCCTTCTGTTGTGAGTATTAAAAAAATCAATACAAACAATCTCTCTCTCTCTCTCTCTCTCTCTCTCTCTCTCTCTCTCTCTCTCTCTCTCTCTCTGTTACAAATGTAGCTATTCCCTTGTCTTTTCTACCTCTCCAGTTTTCTGTCTACATGTACATAGCTGCTTTTGTTCTTTTCTTTTTGCACATGCCTTTAAGTCGCCAACAGATAAAAATAAAGATTAAAAAGTTTGATTAAATAATACATGATTTCCTTATAATAAATTAAGGGTGATCTGACTTTTATAACATTTTGTAAATTCCTGTCAAAGGTGATGGTTACCTCAACCAAGAAATGGATAAATGGTTTCTGTGCAGTAAAAAGAGCTATGCTTCATATACCTTAACCAAACTTTGCAGGTGGATTACATCACTATTAGTTGATAATTTGTTGGCTCCTATCAGGGATTATTTTCTTGCTATTTTCAGTAAAACGAAACCTAATTTTTTTTTTGCCCATGAGACATTTGGTTGGCTGTATTATCAATAATTTTATCCGGATAAATACAAAATGGACTGTATTTCAGACTCACAGGCAGCATTTTGTGGAAACGGCCTGGTGGAAGAGGGAGAAGAGTGTGACTGTGGTTATGCAGAGGATGACACAGGAAAGTGTCCTGATAAATGTTGCAATGGAAGGACCGATGGTATAAATAAGCAATCGAGTTGTAAAAGGAAACCTACTGCACTCTGCAGGTACCTATATTTGCCATGTTTACTGTGCGAAAAATTACATTTGTGTATTGCAGTGGGCATTAACTTGATGGATTTTGCAAAAATGACATTTTCGTTGCAACTGTTATTCATTAATTGAGGAAGGGGTCCTTTTATTTTCCTCAGAAGTGTTTGCTTGATATTTTAATTTATGCCTAGTGGCAACCTAAATATCCAAGAAATACAAGACTAGCCAAGTGAATTCAATGTATGCCAGGATGTAAAGGAAAAGTCATGTTTGTCCGTCATGCAAAACGTTTGCTATAAATTACAAGCTGGATATTGGCTACTTTCAGTGAATGGTTAAATTGACATGACGATTTTCACTAAAGACATCTGGTATCTACAGGACATCTGGTATGTACTGGGGTTTTCACTAACGACATCTGGTATCTACTTAGGTTTTCACTAAAGACATCTAGTATATACTTAAGTTTTCACTAAAGACACCTGGTATCAATTGGGAATTTAACCAAAGACTTCTAATGATGTCTAATGGAGTTTTCAGTAAAGTCCTCTAGTGATATCTAATGGAGTTTTCAGTAAAGTCCTCTAATGATATCTAATGGAGTTTTCAGTAAAGTCCTCTAATGATATCTAATGGAGTTTTCAGTAAAGTCCTCTAATGATATCTAATGGAGTTTTCAGTAAAGTCCTCTAATGATATCTAATGGAGTTTTCAGTAAAGTCCTCTAATGATATCTAATGGAGTTTTCAGTAAAGACTTCAAATGATATCTACTGGGATTTTCAGTAAAGTCTTCTAATGATATCTAATTGATTTTTTCAGTAAAGTCCTCTAATGATATCTAATGGGGTTTTCAGTAAAGACTTCTAATGATATCAAAATGGGATTTTCACCAAAGGTCATCATATGATTTCTAATTGGTCCTAAATGAAACTGATGCCGATATTACATTAAGTATTTCTACTATGGTGGCTATCTTGGAAAATTTTGTTATACATTAAGAATATCGGACAGGGTTTAAGAATATCAGACAGGGTTTCAATGTCTGGCAGTTTTAAACAACAAATGGTCCTAGGTTACGGTTGTGTTAATTCTTTTCAGACAGTAGCAACAGTAAGGTATTCTTTTTTTGTGTAGTTGCAAAATTTTGCTAAATAAAAAGTAGTGATATCTAAGTTTCCAGAAAAAAAAAGACTGCATAGTAGAATTTCGGTTCTAGATCTTTGTCTTGTTGACCTTAGCCTTATCCCACTGTATCACTGCTTGTTCTGCTACTTTTGATATTTGTATTTATGTACATTTTTGTTCTCCAAAATGAGTTATAATTTTAAATAATCATTTTTCAAATATGGTAGTGTCGGGTTCAGTTACTGTGATTTCTGCATAATAGAGATGCAGGTCTTTAGTTCTTTGGATTTATTTGATTGTTGTATAAACAACTTGTCCTTTTAATACATGGAAAGTGATTCATATATATTGGTTAGCAAAGAAGATAATGACACCAGTGTTCCAAAATTGTCTTTTCCACAACAGTTTCAGATGTAATTTTGCCATGTTATCTGTCCAGATGAATGATATCAGGTAACCCAGGCTTCTTTCTAACATCAACCGCTCTAAGTTTGAGCATCCGCCTCAAATGTGGGAAGTTGCGGGTTCAAATTCCAGCCAAGTTATACCAAACACTAATAAAAATGGTACTAACAGCTGCTCTCTTAGTGCTCGGCGTTAAGAGGTTAGTATTAGGGCTGGTTGGCATGGTGTCATGAGTGCCTTTTTATATATGAGTTTCATTATCTTCATGTAGCGTCTATTTTAGAGTGAAATTTTTTAGAACATTGGCTACTCTTGTTTGAAAAAAACGTGACATTTCTAAATATATGAGGAAATGAATACGTAAAAGTAGGTCTTGCAAAAGGATATTTGCAGATTTAGTTATTTTCTGGGATGAATGCCATGATCAAATCTTCTAGAACAATACCTATTCATGTTGCCTATCTGATGACTTGGAGTAATCGAGAACTGCATGTGTTCTCAGATCAAAAGACAAACATTTATGCAAATGTGTCTGGAACAAACCTTCATTATTAGGTTTCCTTCTATTGTAAGAATTAAATACTCAGGTTATTAATTAAGGAGTCAAATATTTAGGTTGTTATGAGTTTAGGCTCTTACAATAAATAACAGGAAAAAAAGTGAAGATAACAAGCTTTATAAATTTTAACAAAGAATTTATTTCCCTAGAATATCTGGTAAAAATGAGGAGAAAAGAACTTACAGTTTTATGAATTATATCCAAAAATAATCCTAGAATTAGAAAATAGAAGTCCTAGTAATAAAAGATCCTGAATGAAACTGAGTTTGAATCCTAGCAATATTCAAAATGGAAGACAATGATGTCATGAATAGTCAGCAAAGTGCTGCAGTGTCAACAGTCTCTTGTAGAATGGAGAACGCTTTAGACCACTCAGCCACTCGGGACCCCTGTTTGAAAAATCCTCCATGTCTAACAGTATTGAACTGAATTTGTGGACAATGTCAAATCCAGTAAATAAAGTTACATTACAAAATAGCATGTAATGTAATTTTTAAAAAAATCGAAACTAACAAACAAAAATTAAATTAAATCAAATATAAATTAAATCAAATATACTTAACAAGGTCAAAAGGTCAAAGATCAGTGTTGTGTAAACACCTAAATATATTTCCAGTCAGTGGCTTGTGTTTAACAGATAAAAAAATCTGTGTGAATCTGGAGTTGTACTTTAGCTCACATGGTGCCAAATCATTTTTTTTTTGTTTCGTTTTGTATATCACTAATATTCTGTGCATCTTAATCATCTTTATGTATTTATATGTCTTTTCTTTTGCAGCCCTTCACAAGGACCATGTTGCACCAGTGAATGTAGTTACTCAAGCAGCACTTCTGTCTGCAGAGCAGCAGAAGAGTGCTCTTCTGAATCAAAATGCAAATATCCTTTAACATATTGATGGATGGATTGAATGTTTCATTGATTGATATTAATTAACGTAATCCATTGAATTCATATATGGAATACTTATTTGTATTACATGTATCTAGACATTCATAGTATTTGTATTGTATCGTATTCAGTTATTCTGTGTATCTAAATTAAGTACATTATATTTCCCATTCATTCTAAACAGACATTTTAATGATACATTAAATCTTTTTATCACCTAGTTGGTACATTTTGCCTATAGTGTATGCAGTTAACATATCACTTTATGTAATTCTGATTGGTCAAAATAAGCCCATGAAGCTATTGTGCAGTATTTCCATTACTTATTGGCTGCGATCATGGGAAAACTTTTTTAACCCTGCCTTCTGGAACTTTTGTTTTCAGTGAACGTTTTGGTTTTTTTTTTTCTTTTTCAAGTAACAAAAGAAATTGTCCAAATATGGCCAATTTACTACCACAGTGCCTTGTTGTGTCATGTATAACATATCATAACATGAGAATGGCTAAAACCCAAAGACAAGACCAGAAACAAGTAAAACTGAGGGTATTGCTCAGTTGATAGAGGGTGTGTGGGGTGGGGGGTGGAGATTGATGGTATACCTGTAGCATGGAATCCACTTGATATACAAGTTTGGTTTAAATATTAACTTACAAAAGTAAATAAACCCACCACAAAAAATGTGGATATAAACGATCTCTGATCCAACCACTGCATATTTATATGGTAAATATGTGGTGCAATTCCAACTCAAAATTATTTTTTTACATATTCTATAGTCTACAATTCCAAATCAAGTACTGTCAATATCTGGTAACAAATACATCACAGTAAACACTGGAATCTCTGCATCCAGTAAACCTTCTTTCACATGAATATATGTAGTGCTTAGTTGTGAAAATTGCTGGGTTCGTAGGGTACCTTGAATTGAAATTTGATTCAACCTTTTAAGTACTTGAAAATCGTTTTTACCATGAAAAATCCTTGAAAAAAAGCCTTAGTCCATGGAATATCTAATATTAATCGACAAATGAATGTACGAATGTTTCTTTTCATACCATTATGTCATGTAATCAAAATGAAACTGTTTGCTATTGAGTTGTTTGCCAAACGTGACCAAACTCTGAAGTGACACTTTAGGTCACAATAAACATTGTTGATCTACAGCACTCTACCAGGTACTGCATCAAACAGTGTGACATCATATATATTGGACATTCTGTATGGAAAAAAAGATTTTGTCTCTGTAAAATGTTTTGTTTATTCGGAATACACTTGTTCTCTGACTACTAGTTTATATGAAAAGTATAGTACACTTTTAAATGTTAATATCTCTTCAACTTTTGAAAGAAATTATTCATTTTTTCTAACTAAATTATGTGATAAAAGGAACCTCAAATGGGAAATGATTAAATATTCAATTTATTAAACTTTTAAAATAAATTCCAGCTTTGGCTTCCAATGCTTTCAAAAGCTAGACATTATTCAACTCATTCCATCAATTCAGCAGTATTAAAATCATTTGAGGTACTTGATATATTACACATTATATTTCCCATGCATTCCTAATGTTGCCATTTCTGTTGATAAAGACACTTTGCTATCTTCTCTCTGAAATTCATATGCCTTACATATTCTACTCGGTGGTTGATAATTGTATAATATCATCTCTCTTAAATTCATATTCATGTCTTAAATCTGCTTCTCAGTGGTCAATAATTGTATAATATCATCTCTCTTAAATTCATATTCATGTCTTAAATCTGCTTCTCAGTGGTCAATAATTGTATAATATCATCTCTCTTAAATTCATATTCATGTCTTAAATCTGCTTCTCAATGGTCAATAATTGTATAATATCATCTCTCTTAAATTCATATTCTTGTCTTAAATCTGCTTCTCAGTGGTCAATAATTGTATAATATCATCTCTCTTAAATTCGTATTCATGTCTTAAATCTGCTACTCAGTGGTCAATAATTGTATAATATCTCTCATAAATTCATATTCATGCCTTAACTCTGCTACTCAATGGTCAATAATTGTATAATATCATCTCTCTTAAATTCATATTCATGTCTTAAATCTGCTACTCAATGGTCAATAATTGTATAATATCATCTCTCTTAAATTCGTATTCATGTCTTAAATCTGCTACTCAGTGGTCAATAATTGTATAATATCATCTCTCTTAAATTCGTATTCATGTCTTAAATCTGCTACTCAGTGGTCAATAATTGTATAATATCATCTCTCTTAAATTCATATTCATGTCTTAAATCTGCTACTCAGTGGTCAATAATTGTATAATATCATCTCTCTTAAATTCGTATTCATGTCTTAAATCTGCTACTCAGTGGTCAATAATTGTATAATATCATCTCTCTTAAATTCATATTCATGTCTTAAATCTGCTACTCAGTGGTCAATAATTGTATAATATCATCTCTCTTAAATTCGTATTCATGTCTTAAATCTGCTACTCAGTGGTCAATAATTGTATAATATCATCTCTCTTAAATTCATATTCATGCCTTAACTCTGCTACTCAATGGTCAATAATTGTATAATATCTCTCTTAAATTCATATTCATGTCTTAAATCTGCTACTCAATGGTCAATAATTGTATAATATCATCTCTCTTAAATTCATATTCATGTCTTAAATCTGCTACTCAATGGTCAATAATTGTATAATATCATCTCTCTTAAATTCATATTCATGTCTTAAATCTGCTACTCAGTGGTCAATAATTGTATAATATCATCTCTCTTAAATTCATATTCATGTCTTAAATCTGCTACTCAGTGGTCAATAATTGTATAATACCATCTCTCTTAAATTCATATTCATACCTTAACTCTGCTACTCAGTGGTCAATAATTGTATAATATCTCTCTTAAATTCATATTCAGTCTTAAACCTGCTACTCAGTGGTCAGTAATTTACAATATCTTCTCCCTGGAATTTATATTCATGCCTAAAATACTCTACTCATTGGTCAATAATAGTATACTGTCATCTTCCTGGAGTTCATATATGTTTCTTAATTGTTTCTAAATCTGATTTATAACATTGTATTATCATCTTTTTTTGTACATTGCAATGTCACATTATTAGTGTATTCAAAATATTATGACATTAATTTATTTGTACATTGTACATGCTGTATTACATACCCATTTAATTCAGTATCTTTGATACCATGTACAGTACAGATATACAGACAATATTTCTGCATTATACACACTGGTAGGAACTATTCATTTGTTTTCAGAGACATTTGCTCATGGATATCTCTAGATGTGCTGACACTGTCTTGTACAAATCATTTCGTGCTTTGAATTCTTTTCAAAATATTTGGCTTTAAATGTGCTGAAAGTTTCAAAATTTGGTATATAATAAGTGCAATGCCACATATTTAAGTGGTTTGTTCTCATTTGGGAGCAGAGATCTTGTTTGATATAGTGCAGGAATATGTCTTGGCTTGGACTCCACAATATAGGCCCATGCACAACAGTAGTTCTTATAACATATACACTGACCCAGTCTGACTCCACATCATAGACCCATATATAACAGTAGCTCTTAGAACATGTACACTGACCCAGTCTGACTTTCAGGGGTGAGAATTATCATCCAGAAATGACATCAGTGAATGACTTACTCATAGTGGCACAATAGAGGGTTCAAAACATCTATTTGCCAGCCTTCTACTTGTGGATATTTCTGGCATCTAGAAGAAGCAGGAAGCTGAGGTTGATTATAGATAGTTCCCGCTTAAACAAATGTCTGTGAGGAGGAAGCTTCAGGATGGAAATTGCAGCAATAGTCTGTAGCTCTACTAACCTGGATACTGTACTTACCATTGATCCACTTGATGTTCATGTCCAAATCAAAGTCTTTGTCAGCACAAAAGCTACTTCCATCTTCACTTGGACAGGAAGTCTTTCAGTTCTGAGCCATGCCATTTATCAGTATCCAGGGTCTTCACCTGAGTGTTGGGAGTAGTGGCTGTGAATTTGAGGTACCAAGGGATTATTTTTATCCAGCACTTTGACAACTGGTTTCTGCACAACAGCAACAAATAGTCTCTTACTAAATATGACCTGATTTTTTAAATGAATTGGGATTTATACCAAACTTAGAAAAAACATCTCTTTCAATCTCAGGATTTCAACATTGGAATGAATTACCTCACTTCAGGGTTTCATGATTGACAGGAAGGGTAGATGGAATGCTGGATCCATTGAGGAATGTACAGGTCAAGACTTTGTTGTCATCTTGCCTCTGTCTTGGTCTTTCTGGCGACCTTGAACTCAGTGGCACACCTGGTACCCTTAAGGAGACTTCATTTGTGTTTATCTTGTTGGTAATTCAGAACCATACAAGGATTCTCTGTCAGGTCAGATTTCTCAAGGAACAACATTTCAGTCAACAATCAAGAAATATTTCTGACTGAAGTTCACTGCATATCGCCAAACCCCTATTTTTGTACAGATGTGTCAGAGTCAGAAGGAGATCTTCTCCAGGGCCTCTACCTTAACACTTATATGTCCACGAGGAAATATTTTCAAGCACTATAGCTAACTATTGTTCAGGCCCAGAGATGGTCTACTTACATGGTCTGTGATGCTAAGTGGAGACATTTGTGACATAGAAGAACTGAATGCCCTGTCTATAGAGGAAGGATGTTTACAGTTAATGGAAATTATGATTCTCTTATCTGTCAACCAGATTATATTGTTAATTAAAAAAAACTAACTTCCCTCATTACTACCATTTCCAATAGACTTGGAAATTAATCTACATCCAGTCACTTTACCCTTTGCTAATAAGTTTATGTACTCTTCCTGTAACGTTCTCTATGTGGCATTTATACTTAAGAAAACCCCCACCGGCTTAATGGAACAGAGCTAAGAAGTGGTCAAACTTATTTAATAACTTTTTATTGTTTTTGTGTAAATATGGGGTTTGAATTGTATAAAGTAAAGTACATTTCTACAGAAGCATTACATATCATTTTGTATGTTGAGTATCTTATCATTGTATGCAAGGACACTGACTTGCTAATGATAATGGCATTATGATTTGGTGAATGGAATATATGCATTGCTGTAACAATTTATCAGCACTACATCAGAATTTGGTTTCTTTTAAAGTACACTATTAGGTATTATTTGAATATGATTGGAAACTTGATAAGACAATGCATCAGATGTACAAATTCACCAAAGTTCTTCTAATAGGATTGATGTACATCTGTTGAAAATAGCCAGTTTATTTTGTATACTCTGGTCTTTCAGAAAAATTCTTAAAATAGCATTTTATGTACCAGGCAATATAGGGAAGTATTTTTTAAAACTTTTAATATAATATATTATACAAATTTTCATTCTCAAATATGTGAATCGTTTTTGTTTCAGATTTAATTGGTACATAAATTTACTTACTGAAAAAGAATGATTTTTTGGGGGATTGACTCATCTTTGCTAGCCATGGTTCCAATATGTTAACCTATACACCTTGGTAGATTGATCTGATAATGTAGTGCTTCTGGTCTGTGAATTTTATCGGATGCAGTTGCAAGCCACCGCATCCAATCAAAATCATGTTTCATACATGATCGAGTTAAGGGGAGTACACAATAAATCAGCAGTCTTCCACTGCTGATTTACCTAAATAATCCTTTCCTTCAAAAACACATGTAATGACTTCTCTCTGGTACATTGGCATACATTTCATGTTAATCTTGAACGGTATTCATTTGAAGTCATTTGCCTCCACCTTTTTCGGCTGATGAACAATGCACTGCATTGCTTGGTTGGCATTACATACAAACTCATGAAATCCAATAGATGTTGCTAGGATGAAGCACTGAAATATAAAAATATCGATCCACCAAGGTGTAGATAGGTTAACATATTTAAAACTGGGCTTGCAAAGATGGTACATATTGACTTAGCAAAAAAAAGAAAATTAAAGAGTTGGAAAAATTAAATAATTATCTATAATAAAGTCCTTAACAGTCTAACTGGCAGTTCTTATGCATGTCCTCCATCCAAAAAGGCAGTGGATGGCACGTATTGCAGTAATTATGGATACACCTGTAAAAATGGGGTAAGTTTTACTTATAAGGTAAATATAACAAATTTTCAATTAAGCATTATGATAGTGTTGTTGTCATGCCTGCTTTAACAGATATGGAGACAAAGAGCAATTATGTCAACAGTATTAGTTCAGCTGTTTGATCCAGACTAGTTCAGCTTGATAAACTCATTCCTTGGGCCTAAATAAGAACTTGCAGAGGAAAAACCATTTAGGCCATTTTTGTTTAAGCATTCTAATGTGAAAATAATTTTAGTTTTTCACATTCTTAACCAAAGGATCTAATGAGATCTTCTCTATATTTTTTGGTAATCTAACTTATTTTGTTATTTTCAATTTTCTCTCTCAATAAGTTAAATTCAACCAAATGTATAGGGTTTCTATAGTTTGTGGGATTTCTAACTAAAATCTGTCTGCCTGTACACTGATTGTGCCTTGTTTTTAAATATTATTCAAGTTTTCTTCAAGATTATGCTGGTAATATTTTTTTTACAGGTAAATTATTGTTGATCATACAAAATAGGACTGAGCTAACAAAGAGTACGACAACCTTGGAAATACATATTACATTGAATTGACTATGCTAGTTTTGTTTGCACTATTGGTGCTGGTAAATTTGATCAGAGCTGATAACACTAGATTGAAAACAAATGTATTTAGGTCAACAGTAGCATTGTGGTTACTGAATTAAGGTAAATAAATGTATGTTGATAAAAATCAAACATGAACCTTAGTTTGAATCAGTTTTTTCAGCATTGGCAACAAGTAGTGATTTGTGAGCTATAAGTTTGCAATCGTTTTGTTTTAAAAATTACGAATGTAATAGCAAAATATGTAAACAGTAATCCAACACTAATGTTATTGGTTTTGCTATATCAATAATCCAACACTAATGTTATTGGTTTTGCTATATCAATAATCCAACACTAATGTTATTGGTTTTGCTATATCAATAATTTATTGTTTTTGCTACATCAATAATTCAACACTAATGTTATTGATTTTGCTACATCAATAATCCAACACTAATGTTATTGATTTTGCTATATCAATAATCCAACACTAATGTTATTGGTTTTGCTATATCAATAATCCAACACTAATGTGCTTCATATTTTACTGTTACCAACATCTTACCATTTTGCTTTGAACTATTTGGTTTTCTATGTCGCAGGTCGATATAAAATCTTTTAGGATTTTAATCATGTATAAGTAGAACCTATTGTATGGTGCTAAATAGCCTATGTGTGCTGGTGCGCCGTTAAAAATTAATCAAGCAAACCAACACTAATGTTATTGGTTTTGCTATATCAATAATCGAACACTAATGTTATTGGTTTTGCTATATCAATAGTTTATTGATTTTGCTATATCAATAATCCAACACTAATGTTATTGGTTTTGCTATATCAATAATCCAACACTAATGTTATTGGTTTTGCTATATCAATAATCGAACACTAATGTTATTGGTTTTGCTATATCAATAGTTTATTGATTTTGCTATATCAATAATCCAACACTAATGTTATTGGTTTTGCTAGATCAATAATCCAACACTAATGTTATTGATTTTGCTATATCAATAATCCAACACTAATGTTATTGGTTTTGTTACATCAATATTCCAACACTAATGTTATTGGTTTTGTTACATCAATAATCCAACACTAATGTTATTGGTTTTGCTATATCAATACTCCAACACTAATGTTATTGGTTTTGCTATATCAATAATCGAACACTAATGTTATTGGTTTTGTTACATCAATAATCCAACACTAATGTTATTGGTTTTGTTACATCAATAATCCAACACTAATGTTATTGGTTTTGCTATATCAATACTCCAACACTAATGTTATTGGTTTTGCTATATCAATAATCCAACACTAATGTTATTGGTTTTGTTACATCAATAATCCAACACTAATGTTATTGGTTTTGCTATATCAATAATTTATTGTTTTTGCTATATCAATAATCCAACCCTAATGTTATTGGTTTTGCTATATCAATAATCCAACACTAATGTTATTGGTTTTGCTATATCAATAATCCAACACTAATGTTATTGGTTTTGCTGCACCAATAATCCAACACTAATGTTATTGGTTTTGCTATATCAACAATCCAACACTAATGTTATTGATTTTGTTACATCAATAATCCAACACTAATGTTATTGGTTTTGTTACATCAATAATCCAACACTAATGTTATTGGTTTTGCTATATCAATAATCCAACACTAATGTTATTGGTTTTGCTGCATCAATAATCCAACACTAATGTTATTGGTTTTGCTATATCAATAATTTATTGTTTTTGCTATATCAATAATCCAACCCTAATGTTATTGGTTTTACTATATCAATAATCCAACACTAATGTTATTGATTTTGCTATATCAATAATCCAACACTAATGTTATTGGTTTTGTTACATCAATAATCCAACACTAATGTTATTGGTTTTGCTATATCAATAATCCAACACTAATGTTATTGGTTTTGCTGCATCAATAATCCAACACTAATGTTATTGGTTTTGCTGCATCAATAATCCAACACTAATGTTATTGGTTTTGCTATATCAATAATCCAACACTAATGTTATTGGTTTTGCTGCATCAATAATCCAACACTAATGTTATTGGTTTTGCTGCATCAATAATCCAACACTAATGTTATTGGTTTTGCTGCATCAATAATCCAACACTAATGTTATTGGTTTTGCTATATCAATAATCCAACACTAATGTTATTGATTTTGCTATATCAATAATCCAACACTAATGTTATTGGTTTTGTTACATCAATAATCCAACACTAATGTTATTGGTTTTGCTATATCAATAATTTATTGTTTTTGCTATATCAATAATCCAACCCTAATGTTATTGGTTTTACTATATCAATAATCCAACACTAATGTTATTGGTTTTGCTATATCAATAATCCAACACTAATGTTATTGGTTTTGCTATATCAATAATCCAACACTAATGTTATTGGTTTTGCTGCATCAATAATCCAACACTAATGTTATTGGTTTTGCTGCATCAATAATCCAACACTAATGTTATTGGTTTTGCTAGATCAATAATCCAACACTAATGTTATTGATTTTGCTATATCAATAATCCAACACTAATGTTATTGATTTTGCTATATCAATAATCCAACACTAATGTTATTGGTTTTGCTATATCAATAATCCAACACTAATGTTATTGGTTTTGCTATATCAATAATCCAACACTAATGTTATTGGTTTTGTTACATCAACAATCCAACACTAATGTTATTGGTTTTGTTACATCAATAATCCAACACTAATGTTATTGGTTTTGCTATATCAATAATCCAACACTAATGTTATTGGTTTTGCTATTTCAATAATCCAACACTAATGTTATTGATTTTGCTATATCAATAATCCAACACTAATGTTATTGGTTTTGTTACATCAACAATCCAACACTAATGTTATTGGTTTTGTTACATCAACAATCCAACACTAATGTTATTGGTTTTGTTACATCAACAATCCAACACTAATGTTATTGGTTTTGCTATATCAATAATCCAACACTAATGTTATTGGTTTTGCTAGATCAATAATCCAACACTAATGTTATTGGTTTTGCTAGATCAATAATCCAACACTAATGTTATTGGTTTTGCTATATCAATAATCCAACACTAATGTTATTGGTTTTGCTACATCAGTAATCCAACACTAATGTTATTGGTTTTGCTATATCTTTTCCTGTCACAATTCCCCAGACCTGGGAGAATATTCCTTCTAGTTAGTAAATGAAACATCGAAAATAAGACTTAGAATAAGAATAAGCTTTCTCACATACCCACATTAGCCGATCCTGAGACACAAACCCACACAGACAGAGGTGAGATGGCAGTGATCTGTAACGGTGAGTACTTTAGATCACTCGGCCACCCATGGCTTCACTAATTGGAGTCAGTACATAATAAACTCCTTGGACTTGGAACTGGTGTTTCAGGTGGGATGCGTTCTTGTAGGACTTGTGCAAAATAGATGTCAGGTTAAAAAAATAGAAAGGATATTTAATGCACCAAACAAACTAAAATAAAATGAACAAGGTGGTTTTTATATATATACTGTAAAATAAAATGAACTAGGTGGTTTTTATATATATATATATATATACCTTAAATCTTATACAGATGCATAAAACTAGTCATTAAATATCCAACTTATTTAATAATCATTTTTATGAAAATGAACAAAATCTATGAAGTGATCTTTGATTGCACTGTTTACTATGTTTGGACTGTCTGTTTTTACCCCATTTTCCTAATTCCATATATAGTTGAAGTCCAGATTGTCCAGAAATAGTTGCATGCCCGTTTTGTTCCATAATATTTTTTGGTTGGGATGTTAAAAATAAGATTGGTATGTGAAAGCTTTGCAGTAGTCTCGATCAAACAAATGTTGAATAAATTCATATAACATATTAAGGTAACTTTCACTCCTGTTTTATTAACATTTGTGACTAAATGAAACATTTGCAGTCACAGCGTTTCTTGTAAGCATGTGCTTTCAGTCACATGGTATGTAGTGGCATTATCATTTTCAAACTGCAAAGTTTCGCTAAGAGTTGGATGTTGAATGTTGGGTATTCGACATATTTTATCACCCCAGTATCATGCTTCAATTGTGAAAGTGATCATAGTGACTGTGAAAGTGATCATGGTGACTGAAAGTGATCATGGTGACTGTGAAAGTGATCATAGTGACTGCAGGCAAGAAGATTCGATTGAACAGGCTTGTATATCTACAAAATCCGAGACAGAATTCAAACAGATAGTGAAACTTTCAATGAAGAATAAGACAAAATTGTCATGACATCAAGAAAATGTTTGAAAGCTGAAACTTTGGAAAGAATGATGACTGTAATATTGGAGTGACATCAAATAGGTGACTTTGACTTCCATACTGTTAGGTATCAGAGAGGATTATAGTATGGTTATTTATTAGGTTTTTTTTAATGCAAATAATGACATCAAATTGACCAAACAAATGATATATAATTTTATTAAGGGTTGGACCATTATGATCACATGATTGGCCCATGTTGTCAAATGGAGGGTAGCAATTGTTTTGTCAAACCTGGTTGAAACACTGCAGGAAAGATATAGCAACACAATAATTGTGGGCAAGTATAACATAATTCAAGTTGTTTCACCCCCAAATAGCTACATAATGAGCAAATCAAATTCCAAAGGACCTTTTCTAGTGCAAATGGTCTTTTTTGATCCCCAAGCACTACTGACACAAGTTGTAATTTCTTAATAATGAAACATGATCATTTGAATTAGATCGTGGGAGTATAATTAATAGTGGAACATGATCATTTGAATTAGATGTTGGGAATATATTTAATAGTAGAACATGATCATTTGAATTAGATGTTGGGAATATATTTAATAGTGGAACATGATCATTTGAATTAGATGTTGGGAATATATTTAATAGTAGAACATGATCATTTGAATTAGATGGTGGGAATATATTTAATAGTGGAACATGATCATTTGAATTAGATGGTGGGAATATAATTAATAGTGGAACATGATCATTTGAATTAGATGGTGGGAATATATTTAATAGTAGAACATGATCATTTGAATTAGATGTTGGGAATATATTTAATAGTAGAACATGATCATTTGAATTAGATGGTGGTAATATATTTAATAGTAGAACATGATCATTTGAATTAGATGTTGGGAATATATTTAATAGTGGAACATGATCATTTGAATTAGATGTTGGGAATATATTTAATAGTAGAACATGATCATTTGAATTAGATGTTGGGAATATATTTAATAGTGGAACATGATCATTTGAATTAGATGTTGGGAATATATTGAATAGTAGAACATGATCATTTGAATTAGATGGTGGGAATATATTTAATAGTAGAACATGATCATTTGAATTAGTTGTTGGGAATATATTTAATAGTAGAACATGATCATTTGAATTAGATGGTGGGAATATAATTAATAGTGGAACATAATCATTTGAATTAGATGTTGGGAATATATTTAATAGTAGAACATGATCATTTGAATTAGATGGTGGGAGTATAATTAATAGTGGAACATGATCATTTGAATTAGATGGTGGGAATATATTTAATAGTAGAACATGATCATTTGAATTAGATGTTGGGAATATATTTAATAGTGGAACATGATCATTTGAATTAGATGTTGGGAATATATTTAATAGTAGAACATGATCATTTGAATTAGATGGTGGTAATATATTTAATAGTGGAACATGATTATTTGAATTAGATGTTGGGAATATATTTAATAGTAGAACATGATCATTTGAATTAGATGGTGGGAATATATTTAATAGTAGAACATGATCATTTGAATTAGTTGTTGGGAATATATTTAATAGTAGAACATGATCATTTGAATTAGATGGTGGGAATATATTTAATAGTAGAACATGATCATTTGAATTAGATGGTGGGAATATAATTAATAGTGGAACATGATCATTTGAATTAGATGGTGTGAATATATTTAATAGTAGAACATGATCACTTGATAAATTAGATGGTGGCACTATATTTAATTGTGGAACATGATCATTTGAATTAGATGTTGGGAATATATTTAATAGTGGAACATGATCATTTGAATTAGATGTTGGGAATATAATTAATAGTGGAACATGATCATTTGAATTAGATGGTGGGAATATATTTAATAGTAGAACATGATCATTTGAATTAGATGTTGGGAATATATTTAATAGTAGAACATGATCATTTGAATTAGATGGTGGGAATATAATTAATAGTGGAACATAATCATTTGAATTAGATGGTGGGAATATATTTAATAGTGGAACATGATCATTTTAATTAGATGGTGGGAATATATTTAATAGTGGAACATGATCATTTGACTTAGATGTTGGGAATATATTTAATAGTAGAACATGATCATTTGAATTAGATGGTGGGAATATAATTAATAGTGGAACATAATCATTTGAATTAGATGGTGGGAATATATTTAATAGTGGAACATGATCATTTTAATTAGATGGTGGGAATATATTTAATAGTGGAACATGATCATTTGAATTAGATGGTGGGAATATATTTAATAGTGGAACATGATCATTTAAATTAGATGTTGGGAATATATTTAATAGTAGAACATGATCACTTGATGAATTAGATGGTGGCACTATATTTAATCGTGGAACATGATCATTTGATGTAGATGTTGGGAATATATTTAATTGTAGAACATGATCACTTGATGAATTAGATGTTGGGAATATACTTAATAGTAGAACATGATCAATTGAGGAATTAGATGGTGGCACTATATTTAATTGTGGAACATGATCATTTGAATTAGTTGGTTGGGATATATTTGATACTGGAACATGATCAATTGAATTAGATGGTGGTAATATATTTAATAGTGGAGCATGATCATTTGAATTAGATGGTGGGAATATATATTTGATAGTGTATACACACATGGGTTACAGGCGAGTGTATACACACATGGGTTACGGGTGATGTCATGTCCATCTCATCTCAGGTTTAACCAAACATTTAACAGGCAAATAGCAATATAGCACTAGACATAACTTGATAATAATGTTACTTTAGATAATCATAGTTATCATTATTGTAGGAATGTGCTGGATCCCTTTGCGAGCGTTTTAATTGGAAAGAGTGTTTTCTGACGGGACCAACAGGTTCAGTGGCAGAAAAGGAAAAGCTGTGCAAGCTTTCTTGTTGTAAGTATTTGCTAATGCATGTTACAATGCACAGATTTATTGTCATTGGTGGTCTCAGAATTGTTAGTTTTAAATACTGTTTTGACAATGGTCTTAAACAAGTTGCAGAAAAGAGTGAAATCCAACAAGTTTAATAAAATTCAACAAATAATTTATTTTCCTAGAGTATAAAGTGAAATGTTTAAATGAACTTAGAGAATTGTGAATTAAATCCTAGATAGTCCTAAATGTTCTATCAAAAGTCCAAAAGAATAGAGTTTCAAATGAAATTCATTGGTGCTTTGAATGCATTTCAGTCTTGAAAGTGTTGATGTACAAATAGCCTGCAAAGATGCAGATGTGTTAACAGTTTTCATGTATCACAATGATATTGTTCTTGTTATAGGGTTTAACGCCATTTTTTTCAGCACAAGATAGGCTATACTTGGTGGCCAGTATTAATGGTGGAGTGAAGAACCCGGGAAAAGCCCTGGAAAGAACCACCGACCCATGCGAAGCTACTGGCAAGCTTTCTCACATACCCACATTGGCCGACACAATGATGTAATCTTTTTGTTACGGTACAGTTTCATCCAACAACAGTATTTTATTGCATTCTACTGCTTTTAAGATCTAATTAATAATTGACAACAAGCTAACTCGTTGCCTTTGTAATATATAATACTGAAATGATAGGTACTTCTTGTCCAACCTGACAGTAAAGTTTTAATAGACTAGGTCCACAAACAAGGATGATAAAAAATAGTTGTTTTTAATATTATCTTTTAATTTTTGATTAGGGCCAGATCTAGACATATTTTCTTTTAAACATTTCATAAATGCTGCCACACAAGTATAGTAAAAGCAAATGCATTTGCATCATTTATTCCAACCCTTTATTATGAATGTCTGCCATTGTAGCTCAAATCCCTGTGTTAGAAAGCACATTTATTGAGGATTGATGTAATGTCTCTTTTAAAGACCCAGGAAATTCTTTGAGGATTTTGACGAGTCCAGGAGATGATTTTAAAGACCCAGGAAATTCTTTGAGATGATTTTCACTGCACTGTTTGGTGCATTATCACTACAGAATTGTTAAATGATTGGATCAATATAATGGCAAAATAATTACATGGGATCCAATAATTATGGGCACCTTGTGTGCAATTTCATACATGTGATGTTAGCAAATGGTCATTTCAAATCATTTGTGAGATGTGTCCATAACGATTGATTTGGGATCTCTCATATATATCTTTTGTTTATGCAGCTTATATAGTTGTTGGATGTTGGTATGGATGCAGTTTACTAATTTCTAAAATTAATAATGTCTGGTAAAAAAAATTGTTTTTTTTTTTCTTCTGATAAATGCAACAAGGACATTCATTTATTATCGGTATGCACTAGCATGCTGATTCTTTGATATTCTGTCCCAAATCACATTGTAAAAATTCACTAAAACTGGTACAACCATGGATTAGCCACTTGGGGCAGGTACATCATATTTGGATTGGTATATTATCAGGAATCCCAGTGGTTCAGATGTGAAATATAGAAAAATAACAATATAAATGACATATTTATAGTTAATGCAAGACACAGTGTGTGTGTGTGTGTGTGTGTATATATATATATATATATATATATATATATATATATATATATATATATATATATATATATATATATATATATATATATATATATATATATATATATAGTCTTATGCGTAATGGTTTGAAAGTGAGTTGGAGTAATGTGTAACACAGAAAATATGAATTTTCCATCGAGAACCCTGAAAGTAGTTTTGATTTCAACTGAATACAGCCAGCGACCAGTGTCTGTACATTATTAAGAATCCATGAAACTATGTACACTATGATGCCAGCATTTGTTCCAAGATTTTATCTGCCACATTGTAACCACTTACGATAACTAGATCGTATTTACAAAGCCACACTTGTCCAGGGTTAAATGGTATGATTTCTTGTTCAGTTTTCAAAAGTAAACAAAACCCCATCAATATTTTACATGCTTATATATATGGAAGAAAAAGAGAATTTGGTTAACTAAACCGTCTAGGAAACTGAGTCAAGGATTGGATCACTTTAATCGCTCAATTAACAGCAGTCATTACATTGTCAGATTTTCAATTTAATCACTCAATTAACAGCAGTCATTACATTGTCTAATTTGCAACTTAATCACTCAGTTAACAGCAGTCATTACATTGTATAATTCACAATTTAATAACTCAATTAACAGCAGTCATTACATTGTATAATTTGCAATTTAATCATGCAATTAACAGTAAAGTCATTACATTGTATAATTCACAATTTAATCAATTGATTAAAAGAAGAGTCATTACATTGTATAATTTGCAAATTAATCATTTGATTAACATCAGTGACTGTCATTACATTGTATAATTTGCAATTTAACCATGCAATTAACAGTAAAGTCATTACATTGTCTAATTTGCAATTTAATCAATTGATTAACACCAGTCATTATGTTGTACAATTTGCAGGATACAGATGAATATATTAGGCTCTCTTAATCTGGATGGCTAAAAGAACATACATACTTGATAATGTGAATATGTGAAGTGGAACAAAATGGTTAAGATTTTATAAATAAAATAGTGCAATTAAGAAAAGTACCATAGTGTAAATTATTTAGATGTGCTATGTGAGAGCTGTTCCATTGAAACACTTGGGACCCAGGGAAGGTACTTCTAAAGTGGGAGACTCACTCATAGATGCAATTTTAATATGAACTCTGAAATCAAAATACCCTTGCATATGTTTTTAAACACTGCCTTCCTTGGGTACAATGTTTGTTGTAATGGAACAGCCCTGCAAAAAAAAGAGTAACTTAGTCGATTATTCTTAGGCAAATGGCAGATAGATACTGTTGTGCCCTCCATCTATTCATTTATCTGTCTTAATCTATATCCACCTGAATCACTTGAAATAAATGCGCAAAACTTGGCAGCTGGCTTTTTTAGCCATGTGTATGTGCATTGGTTATTTATTTTTGGCTTGTACTCTTTGGGTTCTTGGGAAAGGGATCAGACAGTCATATGTACTCAAATTTAAATTTGTGACATTTTAAAATATTGTTAATTTTAAAAAAAATTCAGCACGAAGATGTGTAACATATGTAAATGATATTGGGTTGCTACTGCTGTGTCACATTTAAATATCAGAGCAGAGTGGACTCTTAAACGATGCTTTAAATTCAAATGCAAAAGATTTGGCAATTGCAAAGATAAGCCAAGCAGTTTTCTTTAATTGGTATTTTGATAGTTTAAGCTTTATAGAGTAATTTAATTAAAGTTGTTCTCTGCTTTATTTGCATTTTCTCTTTGTGTGTATCAAACCTGCCAAATTCCCAAGCAGTGTTTGGAGTTTTGGGACTCAAAAAGTGTGCTTTAATGTCACCATGGGATCAGTGTATGTGACTTAATAAAGTGACATAGTCCGATTGAAAAAAAATCCGCAATAAAAATCCTGGAAATTCAAATTTAATAAAGAACAATCAAGATCTCTATTTTCTTTGATGCATTTAATAGCTGGTGGTTGTAACATTGTCCAAAGTCATCACCTCACACATATGCCCACAATCACACGTTAAATAAAAATATAAAATATACCAAGTGTCTCTTTTTAAAATCCATTGGACAGTGGAATATTTTCTTAATTGGATGCAGTCTTTGCTGCTCTCAATGCTTCAGTGGCTTGTGTAGTTTTGAAGGTAATGCAAATGTCATTTGTGTTCATATTTGTAATTGTTAGAGACTGGAATGAACTGTAGTCCATGAAGATCTTGTTGAATTTTCTCAGCATATAACAATTTTCTGCATCTGTGTTTCTATGGTGCTGGTGATGACATGTTGTACACTCAAGAGGGACTAATGTGGATATAATTTGCAAAAAAATTAAATGCTCCCCTTTCTGCTGAACTTCACAAAGTCAGACTCTGTCAAGGAGTTCAGAATTTTTTTTTAAGCTTCTACTTGTTTTGCAGCTAGTGTTTATTATCATTCCTTAAATCATAGCAACATTTCAGCACATATCCTTAGAGAGTGAGTAACATTATTACATTATTCTAACTGCTGAAAAACATTTGCATGTTAAATATGGAGTGAAATCCAACTTCAAAAGAAAAATGCCACTTACCAAAACCTATCAATAATCTTTAATAATGGTGGCTTAAACATTCTTATTCAAGGTATTGATGTGTAATAAATTTTGTTTGTCAACACATATCTATTTGATTGTACCAGACTCAAATTAATTGGGTTTGTTCCACTGTGTACTTTGCAAATTAGTCTAATGCACTGTACCATATTAGTATTCAAAGAACTGAACACAGTATCATCTTAGCTATTCTCAGCTAATTTGTAGTGTTCCCACTCTACTTAGAAATCGGGAAAAAGTTGGGAGAAATGATAATTATTTTCCAAACTGTGAAAAGTCTTTGAATTTCGCCAATATTGATGAAAGTCTGGAAAAACCTGGGAATATTCTGTCACAACTTTACACCCGAAACAATCACGTAATTGAGTTGTAACTAAACTGATTGCGAGTTAAATTTATTGAATTCTAACCAGAATATTCAGAGGAGCTCATCAGTGACCTTTCTTCTGATTTCAATAATGGAAATCTTTAATGTGATAAAAAGTGCAAGGAACTAAGTCAATTTATTCATTGATTTATAATTTATAACCTAACTGTGAGTAGAGTGGCCCAAAACATTGTCATCATCTGCATGTTTCATGCTTAACAGAAGTTGTAAATATAATAGACGGACATGCTTGAAATCCATTTCCAGTTCCTGGACAAGTCCATTTTCAGCAGAGGGGTGTAGGCACGACTACAGATGTTCATACATAAGTCATCTGCTTCTGATATTTAAAATGTTGAATCAAGCAAAGGAAAAGAATTACAACAATAAATTTGGCTTTCATGTGGATTCAACAAGTGGTTTAATTTCTATGTTCATGTGTGCAAAGGGATGTAATTCCAAACTCTCAATATTATGTAATTTATGTAATTATCTGGCAGTTACCAAACAGCAAGAACTGCATTATTATGTTTTCTGATGGAAATAAACTAGCTCATAGTGTATGAAATATGACACCTTGTTAGTATGGAAAGTCCATTAAGCATGAAAGGTGCAGTGGATGCCAGTATTAGTGCCATTTTGGTCACAGTCTGGTTAGAAATTAGAAATTAATGATTCAGTTAACTTACTTTCATGCACTTTATATCACATTAAACATTTTCATTAGTGAAATGGGTAGGGGAGGTTACAAATTAGGGTGTATAGTCAGACTATAGGATTATTTGAATACTTTAGCAATTAAGTTTTCAATATAATTCATTCTTTAATGATGTTTTTTTTCAGGTGAAGTTTCTATCAATATTACAGAAAATGTTAAGATTCCTAGGGTTGTTATATGACCTATATATGTGGTGCAGATTGATGTTTTCAGAACTGTTTGGAAGAATCAGTATCTTGTTATTGGTAAAGAATAGTTTCTATGTTACAGTGGGCTCTGGTGAATGCATACCATCCAATCACCCAAATCTTAGAAACAAATCATCTGAGTACTACATCATGGTGGTAGAAGTTGTTGGCAATCGATCAGATGGCGGACAGGTGTCTGATGGTGTGAAACTTACGGCAGGTAAAATCAACATAAAGAATGACCTGTTTATATATGTGCACAGGTTCCATTTTTTATTTTGCATGGAGTAAACAATATGAATTTTAAGATCATAAAATTGTCACAGAATTTAAGTTTATAATTCATCTTCATTGTATGTATTTACTTTTTCTTGCCGCATGATCAGGGTTAAAGAGAGGCTTATTTGGGATTTTGATGCAGATGTTGTTAATTACACTGATCAGTCTCTCTTATTCTGGTTCCTAAGTACATTGTTCTTAAACATTTCTAGGAGTTTCTGTTATAAAACTTATTCCACATTTAATAACTATGTATTACTCAAATTTTGGTTTACTCCAGATTTAGGAAATGATTCCTTTCGATTGTTCAGAATATTTTTAAGTTTGATTTGGAGGTGCCTAGATTCTTATTATCCTGCTGCCAATATCCACTAAACAGTCATGCATGGCAAACAATTTTGTTTGGTTATTGACATTATTACATTACTTGTTCAGCCCATGACTTGTGGACATTTACATAAATCTTTGCCCACATATCTCTCTCTCTCTCTCTCTCTCTCTCTCATATATATATATATATATATATATATATATATATATATATATATATATATATATATATATATATGTAAAGGTCTAGATAGTGTGTTATGTTCTAGTGAGGTTCAAGGCTATGGTCACAGCAAGGGATAATGGAATTCTGTGACTTGTTTCGCCAGCCCAAAAGCTATCGTCACTGCAGTGGTAAATGTAACTCCAGTGACCAGTTTCTCTGTCTGGGCTCATATTGCTACTACTAATGTCAAGGTCACAGCTAGGAAAACTAATGCTGCGACTTGCATGTAACCCAGAACAGCAAAGCATTCATCTTGGTGACCAAGAAAAGTGGAAATTTTTAGACACTATTATTATATGGAGGCGATCATGTTTGCACAATAACTAATTCATATCTCTTTGTCATCATTTGGACATGATTACAGTTTATCTTTGCTTTGCTTGTTTTTTGTGTGTTTTTTTTTTTTTTTATGGTTTAACACCATTTTTCAGCACAATATAGGCTATACATGGTGGCCAGTATTTAATGGTTAAGGAAGAACCCGGAAAACCTCAGGAAAGAACCACCGACCCACGAGAAGCTACTGGCAAGCTTTCTCACATAACTACATTAGCCGAATCTTAGACTCAAACTCACGCAGACAGAGGTGAGATGGCAGTGATCCATAATGGACAGCACTTTAGACCACTCGGCCACTCGAGGCCCCATGCTTTGCTTGTAGATAAATCTTTTTTCATTTTAAGATATTTTCTTTTTGTTCATTTCTGCCAAAAAATATGATTTCATATATTCACTGTGAAGTGCCATATTTTGTGATTTTTTTTTTTAATTCTTGCAATAAATCAGATGTTACTTACATGAAACAAAACAATACAAAATATAACGTTATCATCACATCTCTATAATTCATATTATCCCATATACATTTGGATGGAGCTTAGTGCAGATATGCGTGATATCTATGCAATTTGTTAAATTTGTTGTTAGTTTCCAATCCCAAGGGTCAGATGGTCACAAAGGCAATGTCACAAGAGGGACCCATCATGTGGTATTTATGTTGTTCTTCTTTGAAGTTTTTTTTTATCTTGGATTTCTCATTTTTTCATAAAAGAGGAGCAAGTGTCCAGTTTCTTTGGATCCCGATTTCATTTTAATTAAATGAATTTTAATTCATTTTAATTTTAATAAAGTAGTCACAATATTTTGGACAGCATAAAAGAGGGGGTGTAATAACTACAAAAACTACTTATTCCAAATTTGCGGGGAAGGAATTGCATGAATACACTATAGGAAGATCATGACTGCTTCATCTTATCCATGTGCCATATCAAACATGTTCTTTGTACCAACATTGACCATGAGACTTTGTAGTTGCATGTATTAATTATTCATTATTCATTTTTCAGGATCCCCATGCAATAACTTCCAGGGATACTGTGATGTGTTTCATCGCTGCCGAGGCGTAGATGCGGAGGGACCACTAGCCCGTCTGAAGAATCTCATTTTTAGTCCCCAAACTTTGGAGACCGTTAAAGACTGGATAGTCGTATGTATCTTAATGTAAATTTGTGTCTAAATGTAAACATTTTGACTTGCATGTAATGCATAAGCAGAACTAAGATGTTTTTTATTCAGTCATTGTTGGTGGGGGTGTTGCTGCTATTGTCATTTGTGTAGGCCACAACTTCAGAGGATTCAAATTGAACTCCATTTTTGCTGTAGTGAATATATAACTCCTGAAGGTATCAGAAAACCTACTTTTTCCTTGACTTTAGGGAATACTGTGGATTCATTGCCTTTTTGTGGGATGTTAGTTTTGACTTTACTTTAGTGAATGCTGTGAAATTATTGCTTTTTGTGGGACATCTGTTTTGACTGTACTTTAGGGAATGCTGTGAATTCACTGTTTTTTATGGGATGTCAGTTTTGACTTTATGCTAGTGAATGCTGCGAGTTTACTGCCTTTTTTATGGGATGTCAGTTTGTACTTTAGATTAGGGAATGCTGTGATGTCACTGATTTTTGTGAGATGTCAGTTTAGTCTTGGCATTAGGGAATGATGTAAATTCACTTTTTTTATGGGATGTCAGTTTTAACTTTACATTAAGGAATGCTGTGATATCACTGATTTTTGTGGAATGTCAGTTTTGTCTTGACATTAGGGAATGATATAAATTCACTTTTTTATGGGATGTCAGTTTTGACTTTACATTAGGGAATGCTGTGATATCACTGATTTTGTCGAATGAGTTTTCACTTTTTTATGGGATACCATTTTCACTTAACTTATGGGAACACTCTGAATTCACATTTAGAAAAACTACCATTAAAGCTGGCATTGCTATGAATATACCACTTGTAGTACAGAAGTACCATTTCTGTATTTATAGCACTTAGACATCACTCTGACCGTTTTCTATGATTTACAGCTTTATTCATGCATATCTGGACAAATTTAATTTTTTGTTCAATGCATTCAGGTTTCTCATTAGATATAATTATTATGATTGCAGCATTGTAAACTATGTTGATGGTGACTGCTCATCGCATGCAAAGAGGTCACAATAACATACCTTTTACATGCATATAGTGTTTGCATTAGCTCAGTTTTTCTGGTACTATTGCCTGTACATGCCATGAAACTTGATGGGTGCATTTATCTTGACATGCTTTTCACAACAATGAAAAGGTTATAATAATAATAATAATAATAATAAAGACTATATTTAGAGAAGGTAACTCAATTAGTTACAGAACTAATCTACCTTGAGGCCTTCTATCTGTTATGTACAGTATGTACAATACAGGTTCTTTTTGTACTTTTATTGCTCAAGAGACTTTGCAAAATTTATGGATTATTCCATGGCAGAGTTGTAATATATAATATCATTCCATATAATTCATGTATTTTAAGTCAGTTTGGCTTAAATTTATATTTTTCATTTACTCTTACAGGAACACTGGTGGGCAGTGTTACTGATGTCCTTGGGGTTAGTCTTGGCCATGGGGTTGTTCATCAAATTCTGTGCCGTCCATACTCCCAGTAGCAACCCTAAAGCCAAGCCAGCACGTAAACTTAGCGAGACAATGACACTACGTCGACGACGAAACCAACATCAGCAGCAGCAGTATCCACAGCAACAACATAATCCATATCCACAGGTATGACATGTCGGATCAGATTTATTCAGTCTATAAATTGCTTGTGGTCATACTTTCTTTCAGTGCTTTTAAAGCAACTATTGGTACACAAAAGATTGAAATTATTGTGAATTTCATTAATTTCTTTGGAAATGTAATGGAGTGAAATGATTTCGAAGACCAGTCGGAAAACTAAATAAAATTACTTCTTAAGTATGCTTCATGAAATGGTTATTATAGTCCAAATTAACAGCAGCTGTGTGAGAGGTTTGTGTATGACAGCAACATTCAAGACGTGTATCCAAACTTAACATGTCAGACAGTAGAGTATACAAGACCCTTGAATAGGATGCCAGTTTGTTGCATGTTAGTGCACACACACAGACACGCATACACACACACACACACACACATGCATACGGACACATAATAAAACAGGTACTCATTTATTGTTAAAATAGAAATCAAGTACCATGTTGAAGTGTAAAAGTCTTATTCTTGTCAAGTAAGTAGAAATCCCAAAATATTGGCAGTATGGTATGAAACACCATGCAATGTGCACATGTGGATAACCCTGATTTGATTTTTGAACCATTTAAATGCTGTGTGACATCGTGATAAGGTTTTGGGACTTTATGGACATAAACCGTTGTGTCTGCATTGATTCATAGAGTTGTTGTTGATTTTATTTTTACGCCATTTCTAAGCGCAGGATAGGCTATACATGGCATTCAGGGGGAAGAACTCAGGAAAAGCCAGGTAAAAACCACCGACCCAGGGGATGCTATTTGCAGCTTTCTCACAAACCAAACCTGAGACTCCAACCCTTATTGACTGAGATGAGATGGCAGTGATTAGTAAAGGTGAATGCTTTTGACTTAATGGCCACTGTGGGCCCCTAAGTCAGAGAAAGATAATCTAGTGTTTTATATCACTTTTCTGGGAAACAGAATTTGTTTGACGTCTAAAATTTCTTTTGAGGTTAATAATTTTTAAATGATAGTATTTGAAGTGGCATATTTTATTGTGTTCCTGATTCTAGATTCCTCTATTGCCATTGAGAAAATTTGCACGACATTTTGTCTGACACAGATTCTCTCTCCCATTTACAATTGCTTACATGTTTAGATATATTTTCTCAGTGGATCTATTTGTAATGCCTACTCTTTTGAAAACTCAACATAGAAATCACATATGTCCACACTCAAATATTTCATAAGTAAATTGATGTGTGCAATACCAGCTTACCAAAAGCTCAAGGTGCACTTGACATGCTGGTCATAGCCAGCTGTTTTGTTAAGTGACATAATTGTGACAAATGTAACAAAAGGTAATATATGGTGACATGATCTACTTGGCATCTATTTTTGGATGTTTATATCTTGTTCAAGAAATGCATAATGTGGAAGGAATACTTGTGGAGATTGATTTCTGAGCAGCTTTAAGGCCATAGGGAGAGAAGTTCTACATCTACTGGTCCTAAACCAGAAGAATTTGTCATCCATTTCTCATTTATCCATTAGTACAATATTGTTATGTTCTCATGGAGAAAAGAGAGACTTGATTTATTGCATGTCTTAGTTGGTTGAAAATGGTCCTAATGATAAATCTAGTATGGATGCCATGATGGCTATCATGGAGATCTTACTGCAACTACTAATGGATGCTTAAATTGATACAAAGTCTTCATCGAAACTTCTAATGATGCCTACTGGGTCCTAAATGAAAATGTCTGACATCCACCACACCAGCCAATATGAAAATCTTGTTGCTGAAGATCATGTGATAATTGTATCAGTTAAAATGAAAGAAAAGGTAAATCTTGAATTTCTGGAAATTCTCTTCACCCCTTAGAGTATCAGCCCCTTAAAGGGACCCATGTTTAGATTTTTTTGTAGATGGTCACTTGTTCTAGGTTTTGGATCATTCTGTTCTATGACTCAGGTTAGAATAAAAGCTATGTGTTTCCCATTACACTGGTTTTAGTCAATAAATGTGTCAAGAACCATTGGAGTAAAATACTGTGAGACAGATTAACTAAGTTTTAAACTTTTTGATCATGTTCCAGCAAAGAAAATAATGGGTCTATGTAAAAGAGTAGTTTATGTTACAAATGTTGACATGAATATTTTAAGGATTTTACAATATTACCATTATCTTTGACATTTTTAATACTTTTTAAAGAAATGTAACACATTTTCTTTTTATCTTGTAGGAGTACATGGTTACATTTCAAAAGAAACATTTATCTTCCCTGGGTTTTTAACAGTTTTTACCATTATATTTGAAGAACTTAATATTTACTGACACTAAATGGTCCAAATTGTGTTGATGTGCTATTAATTCCAGTACATACATACATAACAATACATACATACAATACATACATACAATACATATATACAATACATACATACATACATACATACATACATACATACATACATACATACATACATACATACAATACAATACATACATACAATACATACATACAATACATACAATACATACATACATACAATACATACATACAATACATACAATACATACATACATACATACATACATACAATACATACATACATACATACAATACATACATACAATACATACATACAATACATATATACAATACATACAATACATACATACAATACATACATACAATACATACATATATACATACATACATACATACATACATACATACATACAATACATACATACATACAATACATACATACATACATACATATAATACATACATACAATACATACATACAATACATACATACATACATACATACATACATACATACATACATACATACATACATACATACATTACATACATACAATACATACATACAATACATACATACATACATACATACATACATACATACATACATACATACATACATACATACAATACATACATACATACATACATACATACATACATACATACATACATACATACATACATACATACATACATACATACATACATACATACAATACATACATACAATACATACATACATATAATACATACATACAATACATACATACAATACATACAATACATACATACATACAATACATACATACAATACATACAATACATACATACATACATACATACATACATACATACATACATACATACATACAATACATACATACATACATACATACATACATACATACATACATACATACAATACATACATACATACATACATACATACATACATACATACATACAATACATACAATACATACATACATACAATACATACATACAATACATACATACAATACATACATACATACAATACATACATACAATACATAAATACAATACATACATACATACAATGCATACATACATACATACATACAATACATACATACATACAATACATACATACAATACATACATACAATGCATACATACATACAATACATACATACATACATACATACATACATACATATATACATACATACAATACATACAATACATACATACATACAATACATACATACATACATACATACATACATACATACATACAATACATACATACAATACATACATACAATACATACATACAATACATATATACAATACATACATACATACAATACATACATACAATACATACATACATACACACACACACACACACACACACACACACATTGAATTTTTTCAAAATTCAATCCTTCCTCCTTTCTTATATCCTTCAGTTAGAGTCAGAAAATGACCAAGTCAAAGATAAGCCGATTCTTGGAAAAGGACATGGGTATCAGACAGGGATCACATTTTGACTGTAGAACACTCTTTACTATTTGGAGGAGGGAATAATGTCCTTAGACTGGGTGCTAGTGCCAGGAAAAGATAAAGCAATCCCAATATAGCATATACAATCTATACTCACATATAAGTCAGTTCGCATATAAGCCAACCCCCCAACCCCCAACTAAACAGGTATAAACACTAAAAATCTCCCGATTTTTGCTGAGATATCCCAACTATTACATTATGTCTTTGATTGTCATTCTGCTTAAAATAAGAAAAGTCCTACATGTTCCGTTGTTTCACCTATGAATATTGTTGTGATGAAATAATTATTCTTTTGAAAAGATTTTGCTTCTTCACCAAATAGAATGTTTAAACATTCGCATAAATTTAAGATATTTTTCTTACCTCTACAACCATACAAAATTAACAAAAAATAATTCAGAACAAAAAATAAATCACAGCAATAAAAATGTCAACAAATAATTTCTGTGCCAGGAATGATCACTACAGCTGCTGTAACTCCATATACTATAGCACCATTCCCACCAAAGAAACTTACACGAGTGAATACCTGGCATTTTTATATCATATATACCAATGTTAATTTATCATTAAATTAAAAGTAGGAATGAAAAAATATACCACATAGTAAATGTGTCCTCAAAAAACTAATTCAGATTGCATATTTCTTATAATACGCAATACTAAATGCCTTAAGAGTTGGCAATAAGGGAACAAGGTCAGATTTACAGGGCGGAAATAGTTGCCACATTTATGGTACCTTGAGACTGAATATTTAGGTACCTTTAGTTCACCAAAATTGGGAATCCTTTATGCTGGTGCATGCATAACACAGTAGTGTAGAACATAGTTTCTTTAAATTATGATGGGAAGCCAGTCATTTCACAAAATAGTTGTATTGATATGGATTATCTTTTAATTAGTCACGCTGGCTTTCTTGCTTATTTAAGACTAACCTTTCGCTGTTGTGCAGTTTGGCCACAGCTGACCAAAATATGATAATAGGGCGCATCACAGGGAGAAACAGCATGTCGTTTTGCAAATTTCACACATAATGGACCAGGAAGATCAATAAATATTAAGTGAAAACAAGGTTTTTTAAAATACCACAAAAAAAACTCCCAATTTTAGGTCCCAATCTCTATTTCTTTATTCAGTCTCCCTACTTGGCGTTTGAAATTTTGACATGTATGCCTTACACCCCATTTTACAAAAGTACAGACATCATGTTAATATTATAGAATAAAAGGCAATTACACATCAATGTACTGGTACAGAATTCTCTTTTAACACAAGCCAGTTTTATGGTTTTAATGATTAACTGGCCTGTATTGCTGTTGGAAAAGGAATGACAAATCCCCTGACTATCAACGAAGGAGACGCCGAAACAGCAAAGCTTTCCATTGTGTGGAAAGTGATGATATTTTGCGGCCAAAACAAAACTAAAATAGGAGTTGATTTTAGTTGATCTATAATGAGAATTTTAGCCTTTATTATTACAACTCTTCATGAACATTTAAGTTATGCTGGTTATGTGCCATGTACAATTAAATGTGCATACTTTTTCATAAACAAGTTTGTAGGATCGTCTATATCATTGACAATAAGTAACTTGTGAGCACATGATTCAGTATAGATTAAACAGCTATTAAGGACTAGCTGAAATGTTATTTGGAAGAATTCTCTTTGGTTGAAACCATGATTAAAGCAAATCTGCATCTAATATGTTTGGGAATAAATAAGGATTTAAGTGACACCATGCATGTTTGCACTATGTAAGTACTGTACATTATAGTTCAGCTTGGTCTACCAGATAAATTCAACTCACTTGCGAATTTTGAAGTCTGTATTTACTTTTTCTTAATTTTGTGTTGGAGAAATGAGAAAAATATGCACATGCAAAATAATAACAAAATCAATCTTAGTCCTTTATAAGAGTTTAATAAATATCAGGTCACCAAAAATGATTTTTTACATGCATGTGTCTTAAGACATGGAAAAAATTATTTTCTTTGTCCCAAGATTTGCAGCCATTACAGCAGTCAACAAATAAATAGTCTTAAAAACTATCAAGTTTAGACATTGGCCCACGAATAAGCTGACCCACCTTCTCCAGGTTTTTATTTTTTCCTAAATTATTTGGCTTAATATACAAGTATATACGGTAGGTATTTCAGTAATATAATTAGTCACCCCCTCGTCAAAAAACAAACTGCTTATTGTTATTTATTTTTTCTTTCATTTATATATACTTTTAAGAGTCACCTTTTTAATTAGGAATTTAGAGACTTAGCCGAAATATAAAATTAAAAAATGAACGCATATGTAGACTGCACAAAATGATTACAGTAGTGCAAAAACTTATGTATGTATGTTTATTTTCCAATTGCCACACACTGTGTGTAATATTTGTACCATTATTGCAGAATATAAAGTCCCCCCCCCCCCACATGATAATGCTATAATTTATTGGAATTTCATTTTATAATTCAATCGTTCTCCATTTTTATTACATCAGGCTTAAATGGTGGACATGCATGTATAGCAGGTAAAAACGGTTTGGGAATAGTTTTGACTATTACTTTGTAAAATTGAAATATATATGAACCTAAAATCTCCCCAGTAACTGTTTGTATATGTCTAACTTTTACTTGTATCACAAGTCATGTATATATATATCCTGATATCTGTATATTTTATTTCCCTTTAGGTATGGTAAGAGGGAGTTAAACTTTTGTTTATGTGTACATCTTTGTCCTGTAGATAAAAATGTTCACAGTCCAAGTACGATAGACCTTTATTTTAAGTTTATATTTTAAGTTCTTTTCATGCAGTATGCTAGAAATCTGTAATGGCTTCATCTTAAACGCAGTGCCTTTTGTTACCTGCCCCTGCCACTTCCATATTTTTAAGGTATATATTAATATAAGTTCAGTCTCACCAAGTCTGAGTGTTTTCACATTTTCAGTTGTATGTTAGAAATACTATAAGTAATGAGTGGCTCCAAAATTTGTATTTGGTTCTTATATCATGATAATTTATGATATCAGAGAGGCTCAGTGACATGCCATCACTAATGTCAATGCAAGTAATAATACAAGGATATTGAGACCAAATGATTTAAATCTTTTAATTAAAAAGTTGCAGTTTAAAGTGCAGGTATATCAACTGTCAACTTTTTTTCAGCTCCTGTTTTTTTAAATATTTTTATAAGGATATATTATCTGCATATCTGGCCAGATATTGTCTTCCAGTATTTGACATGTCTGAGAATTCAAACTAGATGTAGATCCAAGTCACTTTCTGAGAGTCAAGGTTATTAACATTATGTTGGTAAGAAATTAGAGATGTTCCCATTGCAGTCCTACTCACTATTCCCATCTTGTCATCTGTGTAAATGCAACAGTATTTTAGCAGTCCCAGTCATGTTACAAGTCCACTCATTTCAATTGATCAAAATGAACATTGCTATAAATATGATTGTGGATGTAATAAAATGAAACTACCTTGAACTGACCTTAAAATGTGATCACAAATAGCAATTCATCCAAATGAAATGACTGCTTGGTGAAAAGAGCTTTCCTACACAGATGCAGTTCATCATGGAGAAGCAAATTGCAGAGTTTGCAGTTAACTTTATATTCCTGGAAGAGAAGACATTTCACTTTTACTTGCAATTAAATCACAGCATTATTTTGAATAATAAACAGAAATGTTTCAGCATTGAATCTTGTTTTGCAAATTAAATGTCCCTGGTTTTCTTTGAAGAAGGAATTTTGATTGGTTGTGAATTGAATCAACAGCAACAAAAGTCAGTAATATAATACACATGGTTTTCATAATGTTAATGATCTTTCTGAGGTTGAGCATCTTAAAAATAAGGTAATTTATATGTGTAAAAGCATAACATTTCATTGGAAAAGGTGCTTTATTCACAATTGATAGTAACTCCTAATATCATTATAAAACAAGTGTTCAGCCATTAACCGACCCATTTGCACTCCACCACCCAGTTTTCTAGATATCCAAAGGTCATGGCATCATTTACAAAGTGGGTTCCTCAGCAACTTGTACCCTTGCTTATAGTGAGGTCATGGCATCATTTACAAAGTGGGTTTTTCAGCAACTTGTACCCTCGCTTATAGTGAGGTCATGGCATCATTTACAAAGGGGTTTCCTCAGCAACTTGTACCCTCGCTTATAGTGAGGTCATGGCATCATTTACAAAGGGGTTTCCTCAGCAACTTGTACCCTTGCTTATAGTGAGGTCATGGCATCATTTACAAAGTGGGTTCCTCAACAACTTGTACCCTTGCTTATAGTGAGGTCATGACATCATTTACAAAGTGGGTTCCTCAGCAACTTGTACCCTCGCTTATAGTGAGGTCATGGCATCATTTACAAAGGGGTTTCCTCAGCAACTTGTACCCTTGCTTATAGTGAGGTCATGGCATCATTTACAAAGTGGGTTCCTCAGCAACTTGTACCCTTGCTTATAGTGAGGTCATGGCATCATTTACAAAGTGGGTTCCTCAGCAACTTGTACCCTTGCTTTTAGTAAGGTCATGGCATCATTTACAAAGGGGTTTCCTCAGCAACTTGTACCCTTGCTTATAGTGAGGTCATGGCATCATTTACAAAGGCGTTTCCTCAGCAACTTGTACCCTTGCTTATAGTGAGGTCATGGCATCATTTACAAAGGGGTTTACTCAGCAACTTGTACCCTTGCTTATAGTGAGTTGTATGTTTCTGGACCCCATTTTGCATGAGTGATCGAGGGAGAGGCATAATGAGTTAGTTGATTACACATTAGAAAGGTACATGGTTTTGCCTCTTGGCAGTAATGGATGTAAGTTGTTGGAGATCTTTATGGAGAGTCGAGGGCTTTTAGGTGGCCAAAACAAGAATTAATGGAATTCACTTTCCTTATTTATTTTTCCTTTTATTTTCAAAAGAACTGCTTGTCATTGTGGGCAAATTTTATCAGTTAACACTTGTCTCATTATTTGTTTGGGAATAACTGACAGAAATTGCTAAGTATGTAATTAATAGAGTATTATATGTCACTTAGCAAGGTATTTGGTGTGTTTTATACAGACAAAATGAAAGTTTAAGAAATCTATTTAATATGGCATTCATTATTGATTAACCAAGTTTACATGTGCTATATCAAGGTGTTAAGTATTGTAGAATACTGCAATACTCAGACAAGTTAATGGAGAAATAAACGAGTGTATAACTTATTTTATTGCCATTCAGCCTTGTGCAACAAATATGGTAACTATTCACATGATTTGTTTCATCTTATATTGATGTCATATGTTTGGAAAGTAGTTTGTGAGCTTTTTAATGATACAATTTTCTGTGTGGTTTCTAAATGTAAGACTTTTATATACGCATAATTTGTTCATGCACAACACAATACTGTGGCCAGCTGTTTCATGTAATAGCTTGGACACAATCCCACATCCCATATTATTTTTCTAAAGCTAGGATGCAGTATTCATTTCTTGATGAAAATCATAGTCCAAGCAATCTCGAACTCTATTGGATCTAACATAATAGCATGATCATCAGTTTGATTGATCCAAAGTTTTCATTTGCCAGACTCTGTTTTAATTCATCTTTAGAAGCAGTAATCTTTGTCCGTCTTGTGCCAGATAAATTTTGGGACATGGATTGATATTTATCCATCTTTTTGTTGATTGATCCATTTGGCTTCACCATTAGGAGTTGTCTTCTTTTTATTTCTGTCCTAACTACCGTATAATTTTAACAGGATCAGGATTTTGACTCGTTAATACTTCACCCTTCCCAGTTTGGAAAGGTAAGAAAGAGACATTGATTTCAGATACCTCCCTGGCTTACACCTGTAGGGCTTTTCTTGAAGGGGATATAACTCTATTAGGTATCCTTAAATCCTTTTCTTGTTGTCTCAATCAGGGCTGTTCCATCTAATCATACATGATACCCAGAGAAGGCTGGTTTTTTAGTAAAAATGTTTGCCTGGGTACTTTGACTTCACACAATTCATATTAAAATGATAAGAGAATTATAAATTGCATCAATAGTTGAGTACCCCACTTTAAAAGTGTCTTTTTTTGGGTCCCATGTATATCCTAATAGAACAGCTCTCACAAAATTTTAGCAAAAAGATGTACATAGCAAGACATTGGCCTGGATATTGCAGTAGTGCTCGCTTTGCATCTCTGCTCACCAAGCTTCAGTTCCCACTTTGGATGCATGTGATAACAAGTGGGTATCAATCCACCATTGAAAGCTGAGTCTTGGTTTATCCATTCCCTATGCATGAAAGATCATGATACTCGTTATGATAAGTTATGTCCCTTTACAGCATAACACCATTGCCAGCACAAATTGAAATCTGGTAGAGATCAGAAGAATAGCCTTTTCTCAAGTTAACCATGTTCTCGGAAGAATTTGACAAAAAGTAATGGATAATATAAAAACAATAACATATTGGCAAGCCAGTTTTGCATTATTGTTTTAAAAATATCAGCAGATTTGGGAAGAATTTTTTACTAAAATAAGTCTTATTTAAAGCAAGGCTGACCCCATAGTCATACTTTTTATGCCAGCCTTGACATTGCTTATGACCACTTCACATCAGTTATCCATTAAAATATATAATGTATCAAAATTAAATATAAGAATTTAAGTAATTGATGACAAAGATTTAATAACATTCGAGCAAAAACTGTTCAGTCATGTCACAATTTCAGGCCCTTGTTTACCTCAGTTTAGTGGAAGCTTTCATGGTGAATATGTGCAGATCTTCCTATGGACATGTCCTTCAACACCATTGACCCATGATCAGTATTCTATCTATGAAGACCTATTCCCCAAATCAAGAATTCATTAACCAGGGAAAATTTATTTTCCACTTTAAAATCACACAAACTTGTACCTACATCAATAAATGAATGTATAGTACATTAGTTATTGTAGACAACAAGAAAAGGAAGGCTGGTTTTGAATCAGAACCTAGTACAGAATCGGTTCTTTCTCTTTGCACCAGTCAATGCTTTAGTTTGCTATTACATGTGAAAATAGATCATATAACAATAACAAAGGTGTTTTCTTGCTGTTTAAATTAACTTTTTGCATATTTTGTTGGCTTTTTATTACACTGTCAGGAAATTGCCATTTAGTGATATACTCGAGCTTTCAAAATATAACTTTGTACAAAAACCGTTATCAAATGCAAATCATGATAAGTGTTCCCCAACATAAGCTTTCTGATGTATCAGATCATTTCTCATCTTTGGAGCATAGGCAAAACATAGGTTTCACTTTCCTAATTGCATAATATTTGTTTTTAACAATGTTATCAACTTGAATGATTTGCATTAGCTCATTTTCTGTGACACTTGTATATAGGGTTGTGAAACTTGATGGGTGTATTAATTGTATAGGGCACTGCTTATCACATGTAGAATGAGGTCGCATTTACCTACTTTTGCTGAGTATTTGAGATCAGATGGACCTACATTTTGCACTATATTTGAAATATGTCTTGAGAGAGCAGTTGAGACATGGCATTCCACAAAATTCTATAGGAGCGAACACATTTTTAATTGATCATAATGCTTTAATCAGACATTCTCATTAATGTAGAATATAACAAATGTAATAGTCAGCCAAGCCAACATTACGCTTACTGTAGAATGAAAGTCATACTTAGCCTAGGCAATGCCTAACTTCTGCTTAAATCTCGCTTTCATTCCTCAAAGTCCTAAAATTCTTGAGCTTGACACTTTGTGCCAGACAATCACAAATACTTCAGTACCATCATCTTTAATTATCTGTGAAGGAAAGTGCTGTCTGAAAATTGATTTCCTAGCTTTCTTACTCTCAGCTATAAAGATGCAGGTTTGAATCAACCAGACCAGTCTGGAGTATCGGCTTCGGTGTACCATCATGCAAGGCACTTCAATACAGTTGTCTGAGTGCAATATTGTTTTCTGCTATGATGATAATGCCAGTCATTCATTTAAGCAATCAGATTTGGCTGTAATATCACATAACTGATTCACTCTGTTCAGATTTTGTCATCTATAGGACACTTCTTACTAATTAGCAAAGCTGAATAAGATTGCCAGAGTGTTCAGAACATTGTTACAAATTATATATAGTAGAACCTGTCTTGAAAGACCAGCCTTTCTCCCATAAAATTATGGTCTCTCAAGACAGGTGGTCTCTCATAACAGGTCACAATGCTATACAATCATTAAATTTGTGCATTGAGAATATGGTCTCTCAAGACAGGTGGTCTCACATAGCATTGGTCTTTCAAGACAGGTTTCACTGTACCACATTCTTTACACTTTTTTTAACAGTAATTTGCCAGTGATGTTAATATTAACCTGTGTTACACGTATGCACATTCTTAACTTTTTTCTGCAGTAGTTTGCAAGTGATGTTATTATTAACCTGTGTTTCAAATTTACAATACATTCTTTACATTTTTGACTACTGTAGTTTGATAGTGATGTTAGCCTGTGGTGAGGGTACTGCTTATCTGTACTCCCCATGTCTTGCATTATTTCACATCCTGTATTTACCTATGTAACAAGGGCACTAGTGATGTTACGATATATTGCTGTTAGGATGGATTCTCATTGGCAGGATGGCAATATTGCTAAAATATACTAGAGATATTATGTAGATATGCACCACCACAACAACCATGTTGCCAAACAACATTGCCAACATAAATCCCTTTCCATTATTTGTACTTCAGAGCACAAATGCAGTTAGCATGTTTGCATTAATCAGCTATGAACTTATCATTAGTACATTTCGTTATTATTAAGCACGTTTGTTAGATACTCAGTACATAAATACTAAATCTAAGTCAATGATCAGTAAAGCAAAACAGTTAAATTTCCTGTTAGCTGTAACCATGGACTTGACAGGCATACAAGACGTATGCTTTGTTGAGAGTTTTATATATCTGAAAAATCTTTATGATATGATTACATTGATGTGATGAAAAAGTTGTAATATCACAATGCAACTTAAGGTTAGTGATAACATCACTAGAGAATACCAAACAGAATAGACCTGGATCTCCCACTGCAGATAGTGTCAGGCAGCAGGTCAGGGGCTGTGGTGTTCATATTGACTGCGATTTCAACTGAACAAGAATTGAACTTGATCTGCTGTCAAAGTTCTCTTAAAATGTCTTGCCAATCCTGTTCTATTTTATAACCAGCCACATCATTCTGAAGTCAAAGATTCCTCATTGCAAAGGTGTGAGTCTTTTGACAATTTGTATTCCTCTGCTTGATTCTGTGATTGAGTTACTCTTTGTCGAATTATCCATTTTATTTTCCTCCACATCTTGAACAATGTTATCAATGAATGCTTCAAGAATTACATGCTTTTCATGAATTGAAAGCACTTGTTAAATGCAACAAAATATCAAAAGAACCAACATCTCCCAATGTTATCTTAGCAGATCAAGTAATGTGTATGATACTGTGAAGTAATCAACTTGGCTGTTCCTCTTGTTTGTTCTACTGATGACTTGTAGGATACTGTGAAGTAATCAACTTGGCTGTTCCTCTTGTTTGTTCTACTGATGACTTATATGATACTGTGAAGTAATTTGGCTGTCTGTTGTTTAATTAATGACCTGTAGGATACTGTGAAGTAATTTGGCTGTCCCTGTTTGTTCTACTGATGACTTGTAGGATACTGTGAAGTAATTTGGCAGTCCCTGTTATTTGTTCTACTACTGATGACTTGTAGGATACTGCGAAGTAATCAACTTGGCTGTCCCTGTTTGTTCTGCTGATGAGTTGTATAATACTGTGAAGTAATTAACTTGGCTGTCCCTGTTATTTGTTCTGCTGATGACTTGTATAATACTGTGAAGTAATTAACTTGGATTTTCCTGTTATTTGTTCTACTGATGACTGGTAACATAGACCCAGATCTTCCTGCACATTATTTGCAGTAGCTGGTCTGGTCTGGTCTTGCATTTCAGTCTTACTTGACGTAACAGTGAGAATATATGGTATACCTTCTTAAAGGGAAAGATTTATGTTGTATAATCATCGTGGTAAATAAACATGATTTGTCGCCAAACTAATGTCTGAAAGCTGTATTACAAACATTGCAGAATAAGAACACATTTGGTACTTTAAGGAATACAAGACCAAAAAAATTCCTTTTACATTTGGTAATTTCTTAAGATCCATATTTTATCAGATGTTTTGGTTCAAGTTAAGCCCCTCCGAATCTTGGATAGAAATGCCCAGTCATGGCCTTAACTAAACAAAAACAAAATCAGATGTTTTAGAATGTGACTAATATATTTTTCTTGTTGCATTTACAAAGATTTGTGTTTTTTTCAAATTTGTAAATTGAAATATGGATAGCATTAACATTGTAGAACAAAAAATAATCCACATTTGTCATCATCAGCAACAACAAATGATTGTTCATATTGGCATGAAAAAAATAATCTTTAATGCTTCTCCTTTCTAGGGACCTCAGGGACCACCTCCCCCATATCCAGGAAGCAGTATTCCAGGGGCACCAGCTCATGGGCATGGCAAAAAGGGAAACAAACCACGAGGCAGCAATTTTGAAATGAAAAGAGTATAAAGAAGTGTTCATCTTAAAATTTAGTCATTAGTATATTTTTAATTTATGAAATAATTTCATTTTCCTGTATCATATTGTAAGAATCATATTTGAATCATGATTTTGTAATAAGAATTATCATCAACATTCTTGTATTCTTGATAATAAAATCATACTATTTTCTTGTTAAATTTTCTGGTACTGTATTGGATGAAATGAAAGAAGTCATTGCAATACATGTAAAGTTAATCAGGAATTAACTTTACTTTATCTACACTGTCAAAATTAAATCCAATACATAAGCTTCAGTATATATTCTCAGCAGCTAATGCCAAGGATGAACAAGCATAATAAAAACCATGTTTGATGCTGTGTGTATTAGGTTAAATTTACCATCACATCTTAGCGATATCCCAACAATCTTAATTGGATTCATTGTTATTGCCCCAGTCAGCAAAATGAAGTTTATATGTACATGGAGACAACCTGGACATAAAGACCACCTTTGGCTGGTTCCTTAAGTTGATGTACACAGGTTTAAATGTAAATAAACAGACTCTCTGATATTTTCTCATCATTTGTTTAGATAATTTTGAAAAAGGAAAAATGACTTTAGACAATTAAAATACTTTATTTTCCAGTATATTTTGTATCAAAGATATATATACTACTTGATTGATATCTTGTTTTTTTGGGGGGTATTTTATGCTTTGATTCAGTTTAACATTGATCAGTTCATTAACTTTGTTGCATCCAGTAATTTATTATATAACTGTCCAAATGAAGTGTGTGCAATGCCACTGTCTAATTGCTTTTTTCTGATTTTGTTTATGATGTAAAATATTTTAATATTAAAAAGAAAAAAAGAACATGTTCTGCCGTACAAAAAATAAAGACATTATGCTGAACTGATATATTCATCAGTGTATGGAATGTTGCATCTCTTGTTTAATTTTTTTTACCGGCTTTTTAAATAGTAGGCAGATGTATAGCTTTGCTGAGAAGAATGTTTGAAAGTCATTTTTATATGTCTCTTTATAATTAAAAAATGTCATATTCCTTAATATTCATTCTTTTCCATTAATTTTTAGCATAAAAAATTAATGAACTTATCATGCTTTTTATGAAAGGCAATCATGTGATTGGTTGGCTTTAATCAAGAGATTGATTTTGGGGGGTAGAGGAATGTAGCAAGTTTTGTCAGAAGATCTTCTCTTCAGGAATGATAAAAGTATTTGATAGTCATAATGGTTGATTCTTTGGGAATCTTGTGCTGCATTAGGTGGAAAATACTTTTAAAGGATGGTTTTCCCTTGAAATGACATGATGGTCATTCTTTTGTTTATCTCATACTGTAATAGATCATTTCTTAAAGCTAATAATTCATTAGTTGTATATCGTCATCATTCATTTAATCAATTCTAAATTCAGAACAACACTTATATTTATGGGCCCTGGCTAGAAACATTTAAAATATCCCTAGGTTAAAAAGCCTTGCCTTATGCACATTCCATAATTTTCCCCATATTTTTCCATTGTTCAACATAAATACCACCGTTGTCTTTCTTTACTCTTTCAGTTTTGCTTCTGCTACTTTATTACCTGTTTCCTTTGTTTAAGAAAAAATACAATTTTGTTTTAAGCCTGTATTTCCACTTTAGTACTCTTTTAAGTTATTTTATTTATGTAAAATATCTTTAACCTGTCATGTTTAAAATAATGTGAGTCAGCAAACATGATTTCACTTAACTCCCTATGACTTTACCTCCATGATAAAATTTAATTGACATTTTATAGGTACAACAGAATAAAGGTAGATGAAAACTGAATTATCATTTTGAAATTAAACCTATAAACCTGTAAATAATGAACACTTTGTACATATTATGTACTTCAGTGAATATTTCAGAACGGGTTTCTGCTGGTGTTTAAAAAATTATCGAGCTGTGTTTGAATGATGTTTAGAATAAGGTTATACGAGTATTATTAAGATATTAGTAAGAGATTTGTAATTCAGTATTATCCAAGTTATATTTCTTATTTATGTTCATGAATAATTAATGTTAAATTTTGAAACAGTATAGACCCAAATCTACTTCATAGTGTGCTGCAGAAAGGGGTCTATCATGTTCATTCCTTTATCACATTATGATTTTGAGTTCCTGTTAACCCGAGTTCCAGTTATCTAGCAAATTAGAGACTCGTTTTTCAGACAGTGCACATATCCCATTGATTCTGGGATAATATACATGGCTATAGTCAATTCATATGTTGTAGTGAACACTGTTGCCACATGCCATTTACATTGATGTCATTTGATGTGCTGTATTGGTTATTTCTTTCTGCTTTGGGAACTCTTCTCCTATGTCATTGTATAGTGACCTGGCCTCTGTCTCATGCACTAGACCCATCTAAACAACATTGTAGGAGAAGGCAGTACTGTTATTGCTATTATCAATTAGCAATTAGTGAATAGCAATGACCATGATCTGCTAGGACCATATGATGCATAGATGTTGATGATGAAAGCTGGATCATTTCAGTTCTGTATGTGATATCAGAGAATCTAACAAAACACAAATCATAAAGTGATATTCTAACTAAAATATATCGTAGATAGGTCATTTCTATAAATATATTAAACTGAAGCATATGTCGCAACCTGTGGAAACGGTATTCATCATCCACTTTGACAGTGCTGTAATACATTCATTTGAGTGATCTAGTTCATTTCAGTACATTTCTTTGAAACGTTTGTTTTGTTTAATCATCTTAGCATTGATAATTATGTCAAGATGGACCTTTGATCTATAAAAGTCTTCATAACTCCCATCAGTGCCCCTCCATATTTATAGTAAATTTAATTTTGAAATACTTGTGATAGACAGGTATATTTTAAAAAGTCTGTCTTTATTATCTCCCCTGATTTGACTTAAATTGCACATGCATAAGAGCATATGTTTCACCTAACCTGTGTAAACGAAAATGAATTCACTACAGTTTATGTCTGATCTTTAAATAAACATTTTTTACGAAGTGCTTATCAGACATTTGACTATGACAATGTGTAAACAGTCATTTTAATTTCAAATTCTGTTTAAGAACCATAACAAGAACAGGTCTTTGAAAACTGGTTGGGTGCCAGTAATAGGTGGGACAGTGTCCATATCAAACCATTGAAAAATAATTAGTTGGAACTCTGTATCATTAATAGAAATATAACAAAATGACAAATATTGGTATCTGCTGTTTGCATTCTATGGGTTTTTATGTTTTATCACAAAATCTTTGTAAACATATTTTCTTCACACAAATGGTCTAAATCCACAATTAACTCGCATATTCATTTAATTGATGAAAATTATTTTGATTTTCTTTGATATGGGTTTACAGGGTCTTTTCTTGAACATAGGAATGATCTAGTTCTAAAACATATCATGCAAATATTTTTCAGTGTTTAATTCCTGCCTTTGTTTACTTGAATAAATTCCCCTTTTAGTCACATGGAAGTATGAAATTCCCCTTTTAGTCAAATGGCAGTATGAAATACCCCTTTTAGTCAAATGACAGTATGAAATTCCCCTTTTAGTCAAATGACAGTATGAAATTCCCCTTTTAGTCAAATGGCAGTTTGAAATTTCCCTTTTAGTCAAATGGCAGGATGAAATTCCCCTTTTAGTCAAATGGCAGTATGAAATTCCCCTTTTAGTCAAATGACAGTATAAAATTCCCCTTTTAGTCAAATGGCAGGATAAAATTCCGCTTTTAGTCAAATGGCAGGATGAAATTCCCCTTCCATTAATTTTCAGTTCTAGAATAGACCCAGCTTATGAACAAATATAATAATAGTTTTCATTTGTAAATCATAGCTGTACCAAGTTTGCATTCAAGCTATCTATTTTGCAAATTTCAGGGTACCTTGCTGTTTGATATTATCATTGGCTTAGAAAAGATTTTATCATCAACTTTTAAGGTTTTATCATAAACTTTTTCATCATTTATTTTTGTTTTGTTTCTACTTTTTTGACAGTATAAAAGGAATACAACGTCATACCTTTTTAAAAAAATCACTTGGATAACACCTTTACTTTATGCATAGATATAAAAGTAATTCTCATGTATTTATTTTCTTATGCCATAACTGAAACTGTGACAAAGGATATTGACCAGATTTAGTTATATAATGTGAGAAGATCTGCATATGTTTATGCAAGTGCAACGAACAAAGGAAAGAAATAAGAAAAGTTTGAAAGTATTTCTATGCACATGTTATGCTGGTATTTTGACTGTTAAAGTACATTGTTTTGATTCACATCTGTGTCTTGGTAAAAATTTGTTAGGTAGTTTTAGTCGCTAGTTTTAATGGCTTGTGTCTCAATATTAACAGAAGAAATGATGGATATCACCGATTTACCTGCAGCATAGGCTGTATCAACAATGCAGTGATTCGGGGTTTGCTTTTAATTAAGTTATGTACAGTCCAAGATTCCTAGTCTTTGGCAAGGATAACTTCATTTATCATACTTGGACTGTGGAATCATAAAGCCATGCTGTTTGGTATTCATGCACTCCTACCCTACTTCTGACCCTTATGCATGGTCAAGGTCATTCTAAAGTTTTAAAAAAAATTGATACCAGCTAGGGGAGTAGTCGAGACTTAATTTTTCTGAATTGTTTTGGTTTTATTAATTCCTTTTAGAAGTCTATGTCAGAATCATAGATGCATTTTTTTAAGACTTTGTATAAGTTAGATTTATTATCTTACCTGCTTTATCATAGTTAATCAGCAGTGGCATTAATGTTATATAATGTTTTTTAAAAAAGTTTTTCTTTGTTGTCAAAACTCCTAAGCACTTTGAGGGATAGCTCTAATATTTGGTGATCAAAACATTATTGTCGTCTTCCAGTGTGATTAGAATAGCATGGACTACAGAAAAATAGCTTAGTGGTTGTCATAGACTAGTGATACTTCCCAAATTGATTAGTTTTGGCGGACAGCTATTTGTCTAGTAGCACAAGGAATAGATCTGTATAGAGTTATAGCTGAGGAAAATAACAGTCAATGACCTTTTAGCTGTCAGTGAAAATATTTTGGAAAACAACAATTTAGTTTCATTAACCTTAATCTACTGCTTATATTGTTATTAGTGAGAATATATCAGGGATTGGTTGTGATGTCAGTGAGGTTTTTATGATGTAATAGTAACCATGTCCATGAGGGCAGTTAAAAAATTACTGCTATTTATGCCAAGGCATTTTCAAACATGCAAGTGCAAAGGTCAAGGATGTTTTGATTACTGTTACATTTGGCCTATATACTTCAGCAATCTCTGCATTGTCATATCCATGCACTCCTGTTATCTTTCTGACTGGGCAAAGGTTAAGGTAATTTAAAAGCTTAGTTAAAGTTTTTGTTAATCCTATTCTCTGTAAAGTCACAAGTTCCAAACCGTTAGTTCTCATATTTGGACTGATTAAATTAGGAAACTGATGTTTCATAACCTTTCTCCCAACTCACACTCACACACCAATGCAATATAAAGTTTTCTTGTATGGTCATGAGTTAAAAGTCCTGGATGAGGTGGCTATCATACTTAATTGGCCTTTCATAATTATGTACTCCAACCATTGATTTCATCATGATGCAAAGTCAAGGTCTAGGTCATTTGAATGTGAAAACATGCATGTAAATGTATCGTGTAGGTCAGTGGGTGATTATTTATATATATAATAAATATTTAAATTGATAGATACACATATAGACACATTTGAATTTTCTTTATTGGTTCAGGTCGACTGTAGGTTGACTTCATGTAGTTGTATCGATGTATGTCCTTCATATCTTTTCTGTCCCAGTTTCTGTTTCACCACAATAATGATAGGACATAATATGTTAAAGTCAAATTTACATTAAAAAAAATATAGGTCTTGTTTGATTTTTATCATTTTCAATAAATGTGTATTGATGTGTATGGCCCTTGTTTGATATGAAATTTGCCATTGTGTCATATTAGTAGAGACACCTTTGTTGTATAGACAGTATTAGACTGTTCTTTCAGTGTGGTCGAAAATGGAAATTAACATATCATTTACATGTTATTTTTTTTTTATATTGTATATTGGCAAGTTTTATTCTGTGATCAGATATGCAATTCGAATTTTGTTACCCAGAAGCGAGATTTGTTTAGGTAATTGATCATTTGGATAATCAACAGACATATAAAAAGAATAAATTGTAGGGTTTACTTACATATTCTTGTCCAGGCTGCTTTCGCAATTATTTCATGTGACCTAATAAGAAATATTTTATGAAAATAGTTAATATTGAACATAACCAGGTCATTTCATTGCATATTTAACATTCATAATGCATTTTTAGGAATTTGTATCTATTAGTACTTTAATACTTAGAGCAAGGCTTTAGTTCTTCCTTGCTCAACATAAGACTGGTTTTTGAAGTTAATATTATTGAAGTTTGCTCATTTGGATAATCAGTAAATTATTACTAAAATAAAAATCATAAAATTATAACCACAAAAAATCACCCAGGACTTGTTAATTACCCTGGCATACATATGATTTAGTTTTCCTAGTCAAAGAAAGACAATCTTTCATGTGCTTTTTGTTTCTTTTAAGTTACACTTATTTCATTCTCGAATTCATTCATTCATTAGATGCTTTGTCAGGGGTATGTTGTAGCATGCCATATGGTAAGACTGCCTTATCATGAAGTATATGTGATGCTAATAATTTTCTACCACTTAATGAAATGGGACCCATGAACACGCTGGTTGTATAACAGAAATCATGTTATAATGAGGTGTCTTCTAGTGAGGGAATGCTGTGAGATATAATTGATCCGTAATGGAGAGCACATTAGACCACTTGACCACTCAGGGCCCCTTATAATTGTGTAATCATAAGGCAGAAAAAAACAAATTCATTTCTATAATAGATTCACCACCAGCCTTATTAATCATTTCTATAATAGATTCACCATCAGCCTTATTAATCATTTACATCCATGCCACATAAAAAAAGTGAAACATAAAGTCAGTATATCTCTGATAGAATTAAGGGACTTGTTCTACAATGGTTTCTCAATATAAAGCATCTGCGCTTCTAATAATGTTGGTTTGGTCACAAATCCCATTAAATTGTCGATTTATTGGTACTTGTTAAACTATTTCATTTAAATAAGCTTTTGGCTTGTGAGAACCAATTTTAATTAAATTTCACTTCATTTAATACCATCTATATACTCACAAGTCTGGTAGAACTGCAAAGGACATAGACCATGATCTGCAATCACAGTGCTGGTAGGTCATGGTCTGACATGTTTGTTTAACTTGATTACCCTAAGCAAACTGCATGGTCCCATATCTGCTGGTACGTTATGCAATTTCAGATTGAAGTCTGTGCAGTTGGATCTGATGTGAATATATCTTAAGATCTACAATTTCCTTTCTCTATGATATTTTGTGTTTGAAAGAGTAAGGGAGAGTACAGTGCAAGATATTTCAGTAAAAAGGTCGAGTTGTGTGTGAGATGGATCAAAAGTGCAAATGACATAGCAGAAAGACCACTTAAAATAAACATTTCTTTGTCAAGTTAAAAATTTAAGATGGATATCAGCTTATTATTTTTTTAAATCATAGCTCTGACAAAATGTATCGGAATTTAAAGCTTTGGGGCTGTTATTTCTTGTAAAATCATACCTGATAAAGTTTGTGAATAACATACAAAGCCTCTGTTTCTTGAGCTTTGGTGGCTGAGTGGTCGATATGTTGCACTCTTTACAAAAAGTCTGCAAGTGTCCACCATTGGATTACCCAGCTTAGACTACCATGGTGTGTCCTCTTATTATTGCCTCTGACATATAAACTCTTGCACTTATCACTTTTTTCTCCACATCTGTCTATCCATCTAAGCATGGATGCATGAATGAATTTTTATATTTATACCACTAATACAATATCAAACTACAGTTACATTGCTTTCCTTTTCTGGGACTCAAAGGGAATTAATCCCTCCTACAAAAGGTCCAGAATTGAAATTTTAGAACATTACCTCAGTTTGACACCTTAGTCATAGCCAACATATCATCCTCTCTTATACACAGACTTTTAACTTAGTATATATGTGATAGAGGGTCTAAGTGATGGATGCTTTCAGTTTAAAGTGTAGTTATTTATACATGTATGCCTTACTAGCTTTCAAAGGGACTCTGTAAGTGCTCCACCAAATCGGGACCTTCACTTCTTGAAAATACAAACAGTAGATGGATGTACACAAGCGTGGGAATAAAGAATTCCCAGTAAAGGCCATATAATTTTTTTTTTTAGCAACTCAACCCTGGCATCGCATGTAATGTTCATGCATTGTTTTGATCAAATTCGGCCATCCCCACATGTACCATGCAAAGATTTGTACAGGCAGTATAAATCTGTTGTTGAGCACCATGGAAGGTTCTGAAGTCCTGATATATGACACCATTATATGTGGATAAGAAATCTTCCCCAGATGGTGTACTAGGCTTGGCACAACAATTACATGAAGTTTCTGAGTCATAGCTGCCTGCATGTATTAGTTGACAAACCTGACATTCACCATGTTGGAGTCAGCAGCTGTAGCTTATTATTATGCTGAAACCTGGCAAGAATGTCATGAAATTGACTGGTGCAAGGGAGATGAAAGTTCCTTATGTGATTTACATGTTTTGTTCGTCTGTCGATTCGATGAGGACCTCTCTAGTCATCCAAGGGTTGGAGGGACTGGTTCTGTTATGTACATGCGCAGGTGGCTGATGAGGCCAACCCTTGCACGGAATGTTCGTTTGCATATAGGACAGGGGATGAGTGGGACATCTCCATGAGGGTTGATGGCACATGCTTTTCTTGCTTGCCTCTGCAGCTGGTGTCCTGCTAGATTTGCACAGCTTGGAGTCTTTGTGCACAGAGGAACATCAAGTGACTCGATCGCTTGCTGTTTGCTCCCAGGAATCAGGGTTTATGTTGAATACTTTCAATGCAGCTTTTAGGTTGTCTTTGAAGCATTTCTTCTGACCTCTGTGGGATCTCTGTCCTTGTTGTAGCTCGCCATAGAAGAGTCTTTTCGGCAGCTAGTGGTCTTGCATGCATATGTTTCCCGCCCAGCATAGCTGGCACTGCATCAGGATGGTTTGGATGCTGGGAGACCTGCTTAGGCACGTACCTCAGTGTTTGGAACCTTGTCCTGCCATTAGATGCTGAGGATTTTTCAGAGACTTGTGGTGTGAACGTGACTTCCTGGAGTGGCGTTGGTAATCCGTCCACGTTTCGCTTGCATGTGGGGAGCACAACTGACCTGTAGACCTTATTTTTGGTCTGGATACTGATACTATTCAAGATGTTGGCATACAAGCTTCCAAAAGTTGCACTGGCAGTGCGAAAGTTCACCTCATTGTCAATAGTGACGCTCTGTGACAGTGTGCTGCCATGGTGAAGCGGTTCATTAACTTGAGTTTTGGCCGTTGACGGTGATGTTGGGCTCAATTTAGGGCTTTCCAGGGATGGACTGATGCAGGATTTCAGTCTTCTTGGTACTGATGGTGAGACCAAAGCTTGTGCAGGAGCTGGAGATCTTGTCAATGCAGCATTGCAGGTTGGCTTTTGAGCCAGCATTGAGGGTGTAGTTATCAGCAAATAAGAAATCCCTAATGGTTTCTGTCAAGACCTTGATTTTCGCTTGAAGCGTCCTGGGATTGAATAGTTTTTCATCTGTACACTACCTAATGCCGATTCCAACCTCTCTGTATCTGAAAGCATTAGTCAGCATGTCGGAGAACAATAGACAGAACAGTGTCGGTGCCAGAACACAACCTTGCTTGATGCCATTGGTTTCTGGGAATGGTTCAGATGTCTCTCCATTGTCCTAGACTCTTGACTGCATGCCATCGCGGAAAAATGCTGCACTATGGATACAAATTGTCTTGGGCATCCGTACTTGTCCATTACCTTCTACAAGTCTTCTTTGCTGACATTAAAAAAGGCCTTTATCAAGTCGACGTAGTTGGGGGAAAAGGTCGGTGTTTTGTTCTTAACATTTTTCTTGCTGCTGCTTTGCAGCAAACACCATGTCGACGGTCCCATATTCTTTTCGGAATCCACACTGGCTTTCTGGCAGTAGTTCCTGTTGGAGGTATGTAGTGAGGCGGTTCAGTAGGATTCTGGCGATTATCTTTCTTGCAATTGAGACTACGGATATATCTCAGCGGTTGTCGCAGGCCTGGCGGTTCCCTTTGCACTTATACAGTTGTATTATGGAAGTTTGAATTCCTGGAGGATCGTCTCTTGCTGCCACATCAGTAAAAACAGTTTGTGGATCCTTTCTATAAGCGTTGTGCCCTCTTCCTTGTAGACTTCAGCTGAGATGGATGCTGAACCAGGTGCTTTGCCACTGGAGAGCAGAAGTATTGCTTTCTGTGTCTTCGGCAGGGTGTCATCATTTGCTTCGTAGATGAGTAATTGAGGTAGACGACTGATGGCTTCATTGATGGATGAAGAGCGATGCGCTGAGAAAGGGGATTATCGAGAGGATGTAGGTCCATTCACTTCTTTCAGGGCATTGTAGAAGTTCATGTCATGCTGGTCTGCGTAGAATTCGATCTCATCAGCTTTGTTACTCAGCCATGTGTCTCGCATCTGACGAAGCTTCTGATGTACGGATCTTTCCTAGAGGTGGACTTAAGGATGTTGAGGTAGGTTTGAAGGAGGCGGTGTTTCTCATTCAGTAACTACTTGATCTTGTCGCAGTTCTTATCAGACCAGTCTTGATGCTTTCTGGTTGAGGGTTCTAGCATTTCTGAAGTTGTGCTGTAGATCAGCTCTCTAAATTCTGCCCAATCAATCTCATCAATCTGATTATCGAGAGGGGTGGATTTCAGACGTTCTTCCAGGGTATCCACGAGAGACTTTGGTACTGGTGCATTTCAGCTTGGTGGTGTTCATTCGTTTAGGAGCGTTCTTTCCCAGTGGTCGTCCTTTGGGCTGACTGCGGATGTGGAGCTTGGTGATGATGAGGCAGCTGTCAGCGCCACACAAGGACTTGGTCACACGTACATCATGCTTGTCCCTCTTCCTCATAATGACCTAGTTGATAAGAGGCGCAAGTGCTTAGAGCGTTGGTGCATCCATGACATCTGGTTACGGATAGGGAGACAGAATACTGTATTGGTGATCAGCAGTTCATGCTCGGCACAAATCTGTAGGAAAAAAAGACCGTTGCTGTTACAGTGATCCACTCTGTGCTTTCCTAGCACTCCATCCCAGGTGATCACAACCTATTGTTGCATTAAAATCGCCAAGAATGACTAGCTTATCTGTGATTGAAGCGTCAGCAATGATAGAGTATAAATCCTCATAAAACTTTACCTCCACTTCATATGGGTTGGTCATGGTTGGGGCATAGCATCTGTTGATGGTAAGGTGCTTTCTTCCAGACAAGAGAGGCAGTTTTATGGTCACGAGGCTGTCGTTTACTCCCTTGGGAGGTCCAGCCAATTTGCCAATTCGTGCTGTCTTCACTGCAAAGCCGACACCAGACTCACGGCTTTCTTCACTGCCTCTGCCGCTCAAAAAGAAAGTGCTTCTGGAGCCCCTTTCAATGAGTTCGCCTTCTGCAAGCCGGGTCTCGCTCAAGTCAGCAATGTCCACGTTGTATCTGGGAAGTTCCTATTCCGCATCGTCTCTTTCCATTAAGGTGCGCACATTCCTTGTGCCAAATATGTTAGGAATAATCCTCATTTTCTTATATTTTGACCGCTGAAGTAGGGTCCCCTCCAGCCGTTGTATGCTGGCTAGGGAAGTTTAGAGCAGGCAATGTTTAGGACACCTTTTCTAGCCTGTTTCTCATGTCTGGGAGGTGAGCAGTGCAATCCTGAAGATGGCTATCGGTGTCAACTGCTGCTGCATGTCCGGTCTGAATGACCCTAATGGCTCGAGCCGCCTGTGTGCAGGTTTGCGGCAACGGCTACCAGTTACTCACACCTGCTGCTTGGTCGCCACAGGACTTTTGTGTGAGATGGAATGGGTGGATGACAAGAATGCCTTGCGCGGTGACTTTGTATTAAGTGATGAAGAGTTCGCAGTTCGTCGACCTCACTTTTTCACACAATACCATCTGGGTCGAGTAGCACGACAACGTTGAGACAGCAGGAGACAGATTTGAATGCAGTGGATGAACTTGACGTCCTACATGTCTCGTCGTTCCCTTGAAGCTCCACGACGCTTTGCTGAGAATTGCCTTTCTGCCCGTTGACCAGCTGGTGGTGCATCCGCGCAAGCTGCCTTATCCAGTCTTCAATTGCTAGGTAGAGAAAACCTAATTCACGGTGGGTTTAAGACCCGTCGGCTACCCTCAGCCTGGTTTATCCGGCAAATCTAAGCCGTTTTCTGGGATGTGGCCACTGCGCATGCCTCAGCTTCTTAGAGCCACATGTGAGATCTGAGTGCCAAGTGGGGACCAAAGATGGTCGAGCTACCGCCGAAGGAGTACGACTGCTTATCATTCCAGAGGTGTTACTCCCTCCGAGGACACCACATACACCCCTGCGTGGACGTTGAATAAATTTCATAATTAAAAGTTTCGAAATCACAATTGCATACAGAATTGCACACACTACGCATCCTGCTGCTGTGACTTTGCCCATCACTAATAAAAACATTTATGTGCTTCATGTTCATGATGTGTGAGGGTATAGTGTTCGCGTGATCAAGCAAGGAGAGTTGCAACATCATCAGATGCAGTAATTAGTATAATCACCACCACCACCACCAGAAACATGAGAAAATACTTGTTCTGTCTTGGACAGGATCAGTTCATTGACAAGCTGCAGTTTCTTCATTCCAGTTTGAATAAACTCGTTAACAAGGTTGAAGCGGAAAGTGAAGATCGTTTTACGATCACCCGTCGATACGGAGACGCTACAGTAGGGCTAGAGGCTTTAAAGTTGATCAGCTGAAAAGGTGTGTGTGTGTGTGTGATTAGAATTTGTAACTTAGCTTTAACAATTTGTTCAGTTATATCGCTACGATGTCTGCAGTGTGGCAGTTTATAGTGATGTCTAGCTCTGGGGCATCATACCGCAGAACTGTAGCATGATGTCCCACCCAGTCACATTATCCTGACACCTGACAATATCGAACCTATGCACTACTAATTTGAATGGTTTTTGATGAGCTGTTGTCGAAAATCCCAATCGAGTTGGAACTTTTAGTAAACAACTGATCACCATTTGCATGTCGAACATTTTACACGTGGTGAATTTGTGGGATTAGTCATCGATATGCTTGTGCAAACAGTTCACACATTTAGGGAAACAGCCCTGCCCTCACAAACAGTTGCATTGTGAACTTCGCTGCTAACAACCTGTATCATGCCCCTTAGGCGAGTTTACATGGGTCGATCCCGCTGACGTGCACACATACACGTGTGACAGCAATGGAGACGTCGGATATATTTTTGACGTAGACCTGGAGTAGGCAGAGGAGTTTTACCGAACGAACAATGATTAGCTGCTGACTCAGAAACACCGTTGGTACCGTGCAAGTAGATATCCCCATATCAGTATGTGCTTCTTAGTGGCAATTGTACCGACGCATCAAGCTGGTTCCACACCTCAGCCGAAACTCGACTATGTTGTCCAAGTACGAAGTCCTATCTTGTATTTGACATTGGAGATATGTGTGTGTAATGTCAAATATGTGCCTTGGTTTCGCCAAAGCATGTAAATAGCTATGTTCGAGTTCAATGCCTTGTTAAGAGAACATGTGGAATTTTTAAAAACAACATTGAAGATGACAGATTTTGCACGATCGTTTTTGATCCTGAGTTCGAGACAGGTAGGATATTCAAAAGAAGACTCGTTGCCGTACACAGCAAGAAATCCTGGGTAAACTTTACGAAACCAAAATGCTCATGTACGAGTTTTACTGGGATAAGATTAAACTGTGATATTGTCTATATGATGAGCACAGACACAAACTCATTGGTCATGCATATTAAAACCAGTGACATTTTCAAGGAATTTGAATTTGACACCAGCTAATATCTGAATGCGCGGTCAAGCCCATCGATGAATCTGTGGACTAAGACCCCAAACCTACTAGATCATGGCTGCCTTGGCAGGAGCCTGATGCTCTTAAGCATCAACAACTCTAAGTGAGTCTCTCACATGGTTGTTAAAAAGGATTTTCGGCACACCATGTACTTGGAGTGGTTATGAAAACACTCAACAAGGTGAGTTTGTCTCCGGTGCATACCAAGCAGTGGATTTGCCTAATAGAGTTACCATGTAACGCATACAGTCAGCATGTCATGTGATTGACTTCTTTACATATCTGCGACAATAGCTGTAATTCCGTAATTCTTTGTGCACAAATGCTGTACTTGGTTATGAAAGGGACTTTGTCGCTGCTGACGAAAATTATAGCGTATTTGCTACCGCGGAATGTCCATCCAGTCCGAGATTGTGACTGCATTGACGGACTATACCGGTCAGTCCCAAGACATTGTTCTCCACTGGACACTTGAGTTATGGATTTTCCCTAATGTAGTTACCTCCTATTAGTCCGAGATTAAGATTGCATCGACGGACAATACTGGTCAGTACTAAGATATTATTCGCCTTCCAGCTCCCTAGGGGCATTCAGCTGTCCTCGACCAAGACCAATGTGGGTGACTAAGGCGGAAAAACATGTTCTGAAACGATTACGGTTGTCTGCTTATCAACGGATTTTAATGTAGGATCGTACGTGTGGCTTCGTTGTTCGACGGGGCTATGGCCGGATTAAGACGCGTCACCCACTTGCGAGATTATATCTTAGCAATTCTTACGCCTCATGTACCCAAAACATAATCACCCCAAAATAGTACGGTAACATGGTTCCAGGATAGCTTGATGGGGATGCACTCCGGCATCCATACGACGAACCTGAACAAGGTATTTCATCAACAATACAGCAACAGCTCCAATAAATTCTATATCTGCGTTCAGTTAATGAATGTGAGGTTGTATTAGTGGCCGTCAACAATGTCGGCGACTCTTTTTGAATCATTAGATGTCCACGACTTGGTATCGTTAGCATCTTCTGGCAACATGCATGGCGATGTACGCTTGCTTTTATGTACATAAACTTATGCGATAAGCAAGATACCCGCTTCGTGAATTTCGTTGTGGGTCATCACATCACAATTTACGTGAAATCTCTCTCGGGACGGGTAAATAAATCTACAACAACACTTGTTTGACCAGCCACACTTGAGTAACATCGTGGGTACTGTTTGACACGCTCACTAGTTCTCTAACAGCTGCTTAGCCCTTCCAATAATCGTGAGGATTGTAGTATTTCGTGGACATGTTTCTCGGTGGCGAGTTCTGCATGCATGTTTTGTTATATCGACACTATGTTTGTTTCCACTGAGTGGACGTTTGTCTCGCTAGCGCAAAAACCGGAATTGCTGATTCGAGAGCGGGTAGAATATGATACAAATTGCAGAAGAATGGAACCGTTAAAACGCTTCTCATCTTACGTGAAATCAATGCTGCGATGTTACGTATTGTTGCAAGTACAATATGTAGCGTTAACTAGATGAATTCCGAGTGGTTTTCTAACACTGACGCGGCAGGAAAATCTAGCACACCCAGCATCACAATAATCTCGTTTTGAGTGTGCTACATTTAACCTCATATTATATTGCAGTTGTTCCTGGAGCCTCAGTGCGAATACCCCTATTATGAGGCCAACAGCGACAATTACTAAGCCTTCAGCTATAGTATGACCTCGCAGTGTAATTTTCTCCCCGAATGCTCCCTTTGGTGATTTTGTGTCAGATGTATCCGAGGCGTTCGTGTATCGTCCATATAGAAATCCCAGGTTGACGCACCATCGTTTTTTCTTCGTAGACTAGGATTGAAACATGCTAGACCTGCTATGGGGACCTTCCATAACGAAACAATATGCATTAGAAATTTACCTTATGTTTTCTAAAATGACCATTATAGGGTGGTATCCTTCACTCGCACGGATGGCACTCGTGCATGCCATCAATGCGAGAAGATCCGTGTACGTTACATATTACTAAAGTTACCTAGGTGATATTGTATGTGGACTGTTCACGGGAACCCAAATTGTTTTCGCGTGGTTAACCGCGCTCTGCGACAATCGTGAAACAAGCTGTACATGAATCATTGATCGCATCAAAAGCGCTGCCTGAGATCGATTAAAAGTTATTGAATTGCATGCGCTTTTGTTTTGTGAATTCTAGATTGACAACGAAAGTTGATAATACGGCAACCAAAGGTTGTTGTCCTTCCATTTACACCAAAAATGCCATATTCGGTCAGTAAAATCATCGATGAGGCTGTACAATAACTTATAGCAATTTAGCACAAACTAGTACTGATGATTGGAAATCTGGCAATGAGAAGCTGATCAAGATCACGAAGGTATTAGACGGAACTGATAATTTACAGATGGAAAGTACGATTTAACAATGATACAATTCAAAGATGTATATGATCCTCCTTTTGACATGAACGCGAATGTTATGCTAGATCAAATCATCTTAATTGTTCAGTATTGTTCAAGCCAAGGTAGGGAAATCCGATAACAACAGCGATTCAGAGCAAAAAATATAATTACAAGCGCAAAAAACGTAAAGCATTCCGTGTGATACTCTTGGTAATCGATGGAAAGATTATACGGATGACAATATTAAGTATGTCAATAGTAACAAGTTTTGATTTGTCAACAACGGCGACATTGCGTTGTTCACAATCACGCCATATCTAATCGACGGAAAGGAAGCACGTTTTGGACCAGATCGATGTTGCCACAACAAGGCATGGACTATACAGCGACGATTATGCAAGATCTTCTGGACCGTCTATGATATGTGTGAAGGATATTTACAATTACGCAAATCATATACAGTAGAGGCATTATCAGTATACCGGTGTATCTTGGTCTTTTTTTTTTACTGTGGCACTTGAACACTATACTGGTAGGTCTGTAGTTTCCGACAATAAGGTAGGTAAGTAAATTACCGAGGAATCTTGTTATGACCTTAATTATCATTATTCATGACACAACAGTTCAACAATTATTTTATATTTACATAAAGGTTGTATCTGTCACAAATTATTGTGAATATTGCAAACATCTATCTATCGATCGATATATATATATATATATATATATATATATATATATATATATATATATATATATATATATATATATATATATATAAAACCACTTAATCACGTTTGACACCCGTCATGTAAAACAAATCGTATTAAAAGAGAAAAAGGATATTATATTTACTTGTTTATTCGCTTTGTTAATGTTAATTGCATGTATTCCTTTGTAAGACTTGAATTATATGATTTTTTTTCTTTCTCTCAAATAAATCTGGTTTGGCCATTTTCTTTTCTACAGTTCTAAAACCGCTGTCGATATGCATCGAGTCCCATCACATATCCGTTCTATATACATTCCTTGACCGCAGGGTTTTACTCGGTTGCTTTAGAAAGACGGAGAAAAATTTTCTTAGAAATGTATCTCCACAGCAAGAGCATGTGTTGCACGGTGCACCTCGCTAACAAAGGTGTAAGTAAATCATTTCATTTAATCTAAGTACGGAAAGTTAACAATCAGACTTAGCATTATGTCACAGAAATCGTCCAAAGACACGTACTCATCTGACTATTTAAAAACAAATTCTTATACGAACACAGCCGATGATTTTGTTCATCCATCATACAAAACACTCATCTTCATTTCATAATAAATTTGCATCGTTTATCCTATAATCACAATTTAATCCTATTGCACAGCATTAATCCTCTGAGGATACATATAGCAACGGTAGCTTGGCGCCTATTATTAAGTGGATATTGTTAGGATTGGTCGGCCAGGTGTCAGGATAATGTGACTCGGTGGGACATGCTACATGTCTGCAGCATGATGTCACAGTGCTAGATATCGACGGAAACATTGTTAAAGCTTCGTTAAAATCCTAACCACACACGCACACGTACACTTAATTTTATCTTAATCCATCATGTTTGTATTTGCGTGCATGTCATGATGTCCCTGTGATATACATCATTATAACTGCATCAGTGCAGACTTAGTAGCAATATGACTGCAAAATCGTTAATGTTACGTTAAAATTCCAAAATCACACACACACACACACACACAATGAAAGAGAAACATAACAAGACAAAAAAAAAAGTTGTTGCAGGTGTGTCCTTGAGAGTGAAACCTGCACAGCATCGTTTTCCCATGACCCTTGTGTCTACAGAATATCTATTCTCGTATATACCGGTGATACATAGGTCACATGATCTATCATCTTTATATATACACACACATTTTTTAATGTCGATTTATTTCCTACCATCTTTAACCATGTCTTTTCAATTTAGATTTAAGTTGTTGAAATCAGATTTATGTTAATCTGTTTGCTTCGCTTTTACTTTTTAGAATTATCACTGTTAGTTTGTTCTTCCCATATTTCTTTGTCTCTCTGTTGAAAGAAGAGGTCTCTTATTTTTCTGCACTTTATTGGTGGCTCTATTAATTTGATCAGCTGTTTTTGTATATATTGACATTTCATTAACCACGGTATTCAAAATTGTATGTATAAAAAAAACCATTGATATGACTTGTTTTGTATTATTGTCCTATATAAAATGTAGCGACCTGTTCCCTTTCTATTAAGTGAATCGTATGACCAAGTTTAACTCTCCGTTTCTTTCCTATCTGGATCTATTCAATTATTAGTTGTGGTAAGTTCTAAGTAAATTATTCACTGCTCTGACTACCCAGTAGAACCCCGAGTTTCCTATGAATTTATTTACTACCGGGTTGAAGTCCTCCCCATCATAATTTTTCAAGAGCTACTTCCTGTAGATAATGCTTTAACTCTGCTATAAAACTTGCCTCGTGCTGCAGCTTGCAAGTATATATTTTTTATCTATATGCCACACGCTAATTCCGGTGTGCAGTAGTCTCACTGTCATGAATGGTCTTACTTTTGTTTCGTCCCACGAGTTACCTCTTCTTATGATCGTGGTTACTCCTGCATTCAAATCTCGTGATGAATTTTTTAGTCAAAACTTGAACGTCTCATTTTTTACCCAGTCTTAGTACAAGTTTTTGTTCGTGTTATGCGTTTCATGTAGTAATGCCAGCCTTTGGATATCTTGACCACATTATCAAACCCAAAACACTTTTGTCGAAAATATTCCTCTCTACCAAATAGTGAAGGAAACTAATTGTTTGTTTGTTTAACAAAGGTGAATTTGCCTCTGGAAGACCATATTGTCATGCAAGTTGGAGATATTCGTCCTTTTTAAAGGACTCGAACCATTCCTGGCTGGGATTTAACATAAAGTTATCCTCTTTACTTTACAATGTGAAAACTTGTTGGTCTCACTATACAAAAATAAAAAAGATATGGGTCTAAAATAATTCCGAAATAATTGAATTTAAATGTAAAAACAATTCATATTTCTAATTCGTATCCCTGACGAGCCGCCAGTTTTCTGATACGAATCTATAGACACACTCTTACGTAACAGACAAGAAGCAAACCCAGAAAGCAATTTAATTATGAAAGTTATTAACGAAAATTGTGATGACGTTACCGTATTATGAAGTGAATCCAAACTATAGTCTGTGAACACATTCCCGTTTGTTTGTAACCTCTGCCGATTTCAATAACGAAAAGCATAAACAAAATAAAAAAAATCCACAAATCTTACTCAGTATATTCATTGATTTATAATTTCTAACCCGATTGTGACCAGGATGTCCATAACACCTTCATCGTCTGCGCGTCTCATGCTTAGCGGAAGTTTTCATACAATTTGGGAAAATCTATTTTCCAGAGTGACGTAATTACTCCTATTTGGTTACTCCCGGATACTTCTCTCGATTACGCATCAGCCCCTTTGCTGAAAATGGACTTGTCCAGAAACTGGAAATTGATGTTGAGGACGGCAATGGTTGTAATGAAAACTTCCGTTTGCATTTATTCATTAAGTTGTCTAAATTCCATTTTATTCCTGTATTTTAATTTCAATGCCATAATCAAAGCACTTTTTTCCAAAATATTCTTTTCTTTTACCAAATATTTAACCAAACTATTTTTTTAATTCTTTTTTTAATAAGTATTTATTTGACTGTTAGATCATATTATCTGGCAATCTGAAACAATCATTCTCTTTCTAGGATTCGAACCGTTTCTGGTTTGGATTTAAAATAAAGTTTTCCACTTTTATTGACATTGTGAAAGCTTCCTGGTTTCGCATTTACTTTTATAACTGGAGATGTATTTATTTCTACATTATTTCGAAATTTGTTCTATTATATTTCCCGGTTTTGTGTAGGTTATGTTATCCATTTTTAACGTATATAGATTTCCCTATCCCTTGCTGGTTTCAAATCTGTAGCATATTCCTCTTGCTCTTGATGCCCTCCTTTTGCAATGATTTGATTGTACTGAATCTCTTTTAACTTGAAAATCTTCATCGAAGCGTTCCCATTAGAGAATATTTGTATGGTTTCTTTGAAATCTTCCAAGGAATTTGTATTAAGTACATATTCATTTAAATTTTCTCTATGCTATTTCCATATCTCTGGTGCCAATGTTTTTTTTAAAATGTATGATATTAATTATTAGTTTTATACGCAGATTCTCTGATATTTATTTTTGTATAAACATTTCGCACAATGTTATATTTTCTTTCTTCCGTCTGATAGCTAAACGTTGTCTAGTATACTGGCTCTGTTCCGTAGGTGTGCATATATTCTCTAGTTTTGATTTCTTGCTATACATGTATCTATCAGATTGTTAACATTTATGAAAGCTGTGACCAAGTTATTTGCTTCTTTACCTGCCCGTATAAAACCCATACTTCTATTTCATTCGCTACCCAGTTTAAAGCCTGCCACTTATCATGTTTCCAAGCATATTCTTGTATACACTGGGTCATATCTACAATGAAGTTTCTTTTTCTCGTGCTATTGCTTGTATGTACGTATACATTGAATATATGCCAAAAGGTAATTAATATATTTCATAATCTCCCTGACAGGTTTTACTTTCATTCCTCCCATGTTATTTCTAAGGCTTCACCTGTTATTAAATTGGTTACTCAAGATTTTGCGTTTCTGAGTTATTAGTTATTTAGTAATTGAGCATTTAGTATCGCTTCCAGACTTTGTATAGTCTGTTATTTATGTCATGTGTTTCTTGTAAAACGATGTTATCAATATCATATTCTTTGGAAAGCTTGACTAGATCATCTAATCTCTCTTGAATACCATCTACATTCAAGATCACGATTTTGAGGTTTGTTCCCTCCTGTCGGATGATGGGGGGTGGGGGTGCTAAAGTTTCATATTAGGTCTTTATTGATGCTTTATTGAATACATTAGTCTTGTCTTGTTATTATGTTCCTAAAGAGCCTATTATATCCTCATTTGAGGGCATTTGTTACGGTGTAGAGTTTCGTCTTTTCCTGTTTTGGAAGAGGTTGGGAATCGAAGCCATTGGATAGTTTAGTTGAGACGTTTACTCTCAATGGGTCATATGGAGACTGTTCCTTCACATGTATTTCTTTAGTGCTATTGCCTCATTAGGTCCAATTAGGAGGTTTATTTCCTCCGTGTTGCCTGTTTCTATTTTGATGGTCACCTGTGCTTCATTCTCGAGGCTCGGATTCCTAAAGGCATGTTGTTCTGCTGTGATGTTGTCGGGTATTTCATCATCTTTTGTCAAGATTATAACCGTCCTCTCTTGGGAATTGTGTTTCCTCGACATTGATAAGCTTGATAGCATCTTTTTTCATCTTTTGAGGATTTCACTCCATATCGGTTTTCTCTTCATCCTAAGAAGATTTGGTTATGCGACTATATGGTTTATACTAAAAAACAATAAGAAGGAAAACCATTTTTTATAAAATATAATAAAAAAGTTTTTTGTAAAGTTATAAAAAAAAAATCGAGAACTTATAGTTCCTGGAGGGAATCCAAACTAATACTTATAGAGGTCTATGAAAGTGCTTTAAGACTGAAAGTTATAAATTTCAACAGGTAAAAGTCCTTTCTCGTCCTTGATGTCAACTAGTACTAGTTTACGGGGTTCTTTTAGACATTTTTTCTTTTTCTTTAACTTTTCCTGATTATTATTAGGTTTGGCTGAGAGACCGTCGCTGTTCTTAAATTCCGTGTGAGTATTCTCTAGTTTTAGGGCCAATTATGCCTCAATTGGGATTACGGTGGGGGATAAAAATGGGATTACGGTGCCAAAAAAAACAAAAACAAAAAATGGGAAAAACGGGCATTAAAAGATCATACCCTAAAGTAAAAAGCAGCACGATTATAAATGCAATCAAGATAGTGCAACATGTTTATTTAAGGCTAAGGAAAGTGCCTTCAATTTAAAACAAAAACCGAAAACGAATGAAATGACATAATGCCGTTCTTACGATATCATCTATAGCATTCAAATACAAATATACACATAGCAAACACGGGACAAAGGCGATCTCTGGCAAAGATCACACACAAACAGGAGGAAGGGAAGGTCTTTGGTCAAATGAATGACTTTCAGGTAGCTTGAGGAATTTTACTGGGCATCTCAACATTAGGGAAATATCCCGCTTTCAATAAATTTATTTCAAAATTCTTTTTAACTTGCTTCACATTACCGTAGATTTTAGGGGGACACACGTACACATACAAAAAATTCTTGGCAATCGAGTGGAGGGGGAAGACACCTGTACATTACCCCTCTCCCCAAAAGCATTATTGCGAATTATATTAAACTCACTAGTCAAGCTGGAGACTTGTGATGCTCTTATCATATCAAATAATAAGTTGAAGCTAATAAAGAGACCAAAGAAATAGGAAATGGCCTAACAAGACTTTTACATAAAATTTCTAAATAAATTAGTTTATGTTCTTATTCAAATAAATATCCAAATTTATCATCGAAGGGATAATCACTTTAATAAACAATGGAGACAGGTAACGCAAAAGAACTAGAAACCCATTACACTTTTAAATACACGTTACCAGGTTTTCAGTAATTTTATAACTCGTAGATTTGACATGCATTGGATGAATTGTTGACTCCAATCAAATTTGTGAGTAACATGGTAGAAATATTTTAAATAATCAATTAAATCAATCATGGAGTTGATAATGAAGAAAGGAGAAAAGCTTATATATGTTTCTTTTCGCTCAGAAAAAAGCCTTTGATCGAATTGAGAGTGGCTTAATTAAAAAATTCTGTTTACATGCAGCTTTGGTGAAAACATTAATTGGATTAAGGCCATGTATAAAGAAATAACGTCAAAAATATCCATTAATGGAGCATCGACGGGGGACAAAGGTCAGTAAGACAAGAAAGTTTGCTGTCAATGCTACTATGTCACAGCCATAGAGGCTTTAAATAAAAATGTAAAACAACAACAACAACAACAACAACAACAATAATAATAATAATAATAATAATAATAATAATAATAATAATAATAATAATAATATCCCAAATCTTGAAATTGATTTTTAAACATTATTATACACAGTTGATTGCATAAATTTATTAGAAATGACCCATCGTTATCTACCAATTTTTTTATCATTAACTTTGGGAACGCGTCCGTTTCTGTCATTTCATGAAAACCGAGATCTTACTGATTTGAAACTGTCGAGGTAAACAATCCGGGTCTTTCCAACTACTAAATCAAAAATGTGTTAATGCACTAGAGAATTTTTTAATGGAAAATATTCATTTTTTTTAAAGACAACAAATACATTCTAAGTAGAAGATCGGATACAAGCTTGTTCATACTTTCTTTAAGCTTCATATAACCTATTAAGGTTGTTATCTATCTATCTATCTATCTATCTATCTATCTATCTATCTATCTATCTATATATATATATATATATATATATATATATATATTTATATTTGCCTGTCTGAACTTTGTACCTGTATTTTTCTGTGTCTGTCTTTGTCAGAGTAATCTCTCTCTCTCTCTCTCTCTCTCTCTCTCTCTCTCTCTCTCTCTCTCTCTCTCTCTCTCTCTCTCTCTCTATATATATATATATATATATATATATATATATCGATGTAAATATAAACGGACATTATTCTTGAATACAGGGAAAAAAAGGGATTCTGGGAAGAACCAAATGATTTTAAAATGAAGGATATGATTAATAAATATATAATACGTGTGCCCAAGAATATATTAGGAACTGCTTTGCAAAACAAATCTTGCACACATATATAGTAGACGCTTTTCGTTTTGGTTGAATACATTTGTTGTAAAGCGTTTAGAGCTTCTAAAAATTAGGCGCTATACAAAGTCCCCATTATATTATTATTATTATTATTATTATTATTATTATTATTATTATTATTATTATTATTTCTAGGCCGTAAAACATTAGGATGTTTTTAGGTCTTTAGGCCTTACAACTAATTATGTACATTTCTAGGCCTTTAGGGCCGCAAAACCAATTACTTAGATTTTATTTATCGATCTTTAGGTCCATACAACCAATTACTTAGATTTTATTTATTTATCGATCTTTAGGGCCATACAACCAATTACTTAGATTTTATTTATCGATCTTTAGGGCCATACAACCAATTACTTAGATTTTATTTATCGATATTTAGGGCCATACAACCAATTACTTAGATTTTATTTATCGATCTTTAGGGCCATACAACCAATTACTTAGATTTTATTTATCGATCTTTAGGGCCATACAACCAATTACTTAGATTTTATTTATCGATCTTTAGGGCCATACAACCAATTACTTAGATTTTATTTATCGATCTTTAGGGCCATACAACCAATTACTTAGATTTTATTTATCGATCTTTAGGGCCATACAACCAATTACTTAGATTTTATTTATCGATCTTTAGGGCCATACAACCAATTACTTAGATTTTATTTATTTATCGATCTTTAGGGCCATACAACCAATTACTTAGATTTTATTTATCGATCTTTAGGGCCATACAACCAATTACTTAGATTTTATTTATCGATCTTTAGGGCCATACAACCAATTACTTAGATTTTATTTATCGATCTTTAGGGCCATACAACCAATTACTTAGATTTTATTTATCGATCTTTAGGGCCATACAACCAATTACTTAGATTTTATTTATTTATCGATTTTTAGGGCCATACAACCAATTTATTAGATTTTATTTATCGATCTTTAGGGCCATACAACCAATTACTTAGATTTTATTTATCGATCTTTAGGGCCATACAACCAATTACTTAGATTTTATTTATCGATCTTTAGGGCCATACAACCAATTACTTAGATTTTATTTATCGATCTTTAGGGCCATACAACCAATTACTTAGATTTTATTTATCGATCTTTAGGGCCATACAACCAATTACTTAGATTTTATTTATCGATGTTTAGGGCCATACAACCAATTACTTAGATTTTATTTATCGATCTTTAGGGCCATACAACCAATTACTCAGGTTTCTAGGCCTTTAGAGCCGTACCACTAATGAGTTAGTTTTCTTCCTGACCTATATGTTCGTACAAACCAATTATTTATGTTGTTTCTAGGCCTTTTGGACCTTACAGCTAATTACTTATCTTTCTGGGCCTTAGAGCCGTACAATCAATTACTTAGTTTTGTCCATGGTTTTTAGAGCCGTACAATGTTAGGTTGAGGAGCATTAATCAACACCAACTTGTAAAAACAGTTGAAAATGATACATACTAGAATGCAAAGCATTCACATTGTTTCCATGACATCGGTGAAGGAATTTTGTGGGGTTAGAATAGAATAAAAACAAATGTTAATGTGTGTGTGTGTGTGTGTGTGTGTGTGTGTGTGTGTGTGTGTGTGTGTGTGTGTGTGTGTGAAGGGAAGCAGAAGATAAAATACAAATGAAAATAATATTTTTCACTTAATAGACACAATTTGTATGTAATGGTCGACTAAATAAATATATGCATTTAAGAAATGAATTTGCCTTTATTCCATAACAGTGTCTGCATAACACGCCTTTATAGATATACGGACCAGTCTGACACAAATATCACTTCTAAGATAATTAAGTACAAAGATATTTAAAGCACTAAGATAACTAGATATAAAAACATTAAAAGAAATAAAACAAATCATTTAACTGAATATATTACAAGACTGTAAATGTGGATGACTAGGACTGTTTCCACAGCTGAGGAGATGTGCTTCACATGCAGCTACTTCTAGAGACTGCATGCATGTCAAGGTACATTTCGTAGTTTGATTGGAATGTAGAGATGCTTAAAAAAAAATGAAAGGATTCAGAAATCTGATTTTGACAAGTTAATTATTGCATTCTTGACGTGAATGGGTATAAAGACAGCACATCTTACAAATTCCCAATCATCACGGTCTGAAAAATTGAAAATTATGTACGACATAAAATAAATTATCCTCACCCCATCCAGTTCTCTGTAAGTCAAAATTGGTTTATAGAACAGAAAACGTGCATTATTCAAATATTATATAGAGCTTCAAGATTGATTAAAAAAAAGAGGTTACGTGTTTATTGCAACATTTAAATGCATGCAGGACTACTACCATGGTTAGAAGAAATTTAATTACCTTATCAATGTTACAACTAAATGGAAGTAACAACAACTGAAAAAAAACTGATCAATGCATATAGTTCTAATTTCACTATTGTATTAAAATAATTACAATTGGAAAATAAATTATTTTGTAATTGGCTACAAGATTGGGACATTCTTTAATCTTTTTCACATTTATACAAGCAGATGATGATAAATATTACATGATATTCTTGTTTCATATGTATCACGTTCACTCAAGGGACTATCAAGTTGTAGTTAGTATGGCTAGTTTGTAAGACACATGTCCATTAAGACTGTTGAGATAACACTGATAGTGAATTTATCGAATTACCCAAACGAGAAAAGATCCCATCATTCAATAGCAGAAAAGAATGACTCCTGACGATGGCGTGGTTTTAGTTTGTCACTATCTCTAAATATATATATGTGGTCCGATGATACAACAATTTTTTTTTTTATTTTATCAAATATAGTATCATAGCAATCGAAATTTTTTTTATAACAATTGGTTCTGAAACAAAATACATATGTATATTACTTTTGATTACAAAATCATGATTCAAATTTGATTTTTAAACATTATTGCAGGGTTTATTTCAGAATTAAATATATACTAAAGACTAATTATTCAGATTTTTTTTTCACTCTTGTCGTTTTAAAAGTGCTTCCCTGGTCTTGATTATTTCCCTTTCTTGCCAGGTCCTTGAGGTGGAGGCCCCGGAATACGACTTCCTTGACATGGTAGAGATGGTCGATGAGGTTCCTAGGAATGAGAATAATTAAAGTGTATTTTCTTATGCTAATTAATATAAATGGCATTTCATTTTTAAAACCGAAAATACCCGCCCACCCACCCCACACAGAAAAGAAAGCTAATTCTGTAATTGAATCTATCACATTTCAAATTATATATAATCTTGTTTTCTTAGTTATGTTCAAGAATGTTGATATTTTATCTACAATCATGTGGTTTTATCAGCTTATAAAGTATATCATATTGTTTAGGTCTCCTAATCAACTAATAAATCTGAAATTTAAGAAAAAAAAACTAAACAAAAACCAGGATGAATTAATATGAAGTATAAAAAGCTCCAGTTTTTTGAGTCAATATATTTATCTTAGCTTTTTAAATGGGTTTTAAACTCGAAATGTGCTCATTGAGCATGTTTGACTCATTTTAGTGATTGAACATTGATCTATGTGCAAACTATATTCAATATTAGTTAGTCATGGTGAGGAAATACACTTAATCTGTACGATCCGAGTTTTTGGTCCAGTAGTTCTATATCAAATTATTTGGTGCATGTACCGCTGGAGGTCATAAGTTTTCACTTAAAAACCAGAATTGTAGTTATATAAAATGGGTACATTGGAATAGTGTCAGAGCCACACAAAAAAAAAAAAAACAAGAAAAGATCATTTAATGTGTGTCCATTTGTAATCAAATACAGTTGTGTATGTAGGGAAATGTTCGTCTTAACAAATATAAATTTGATTCAGAAACTATAACTGTGTCCAGATGTCACAGCTGCCATAGCTAGCATGTTATAACTACAGATTAGTGTCACAGATGAAATGGCAAATTATAAAGTTAAATGTGGGATAAAACGCAATTAAATATTGATAAAAAAGTGACCATCAATCATAATTAAGCTCTTATATGTAAAATGTTTTTCAATTTGTTAATTTCTTTCTTCAAATTCTTCAAAAGGTATTGAGCAGGAATAAAATTTGTTACACGTATGCACCCACCGTATCCACAATTCCTTATGCGACTGGGATTGGACATAGTGATTTAACATTAGACCACCATATTGAAATTGATACAGGCAAGAGAGAAACGAATGTTTACGTGTCTATAGATTAAACATGGCTTATATTGGAATAAGAATAAGTTAACAATGGGCCTAAATGCCAAATCATTTATTATGATATGTGGATTTTAATGTTTCAACAAAATGTCCATATGTTTAATATGGAGGATCTCTTTGATTGCAAGGGGAATTTAACATGTCTTTCATGCTGGAGACATTTAATGAGAAAATGGGAATATAATATGCACAATGACCAGAGGTTTGTAATGAATGATCTCTTGATGGGTACAAGATGGAAAACGATATACTATCCTACGCCAAAGTTATTTATATTAAACACCAACTTATTTACTATCCAAAACCGATTATCATCTACCCGGTTAACTTCTGTCCAATATCTTACATTTACTATCCAGCACGCCGTTTGGTTTCACGAATGGAAAGTTATACAATTTCTAGTACACAGTTATCTACAATCCATCACTTAGTCATCACTTATCCCACATCACTTTTTTATTACTATCCAACAACCAGTTACCAACTATACAATATGCTGTGTGGAGAGAACAGCATACAGGTATATGCTTTTTAGCTACCAGTAGTGTACTATCCAACACCTGTTATTCACTATCCAGTAATCTGTCGTTCAATAGCCAACTTTTTTGGAGTTATCAAAACTTCATATTTACTAGTCAGCACCATATTTTGAGTGATCAACACCAATTCATTCCCTGACCACACATATTTGGATGATATAGAAGAGCAATATAATGGAATTTAAATCCATTTAAAACAAAACTAACTATCCCCCCATGACTGTTATAAACAATGGTACACCTCTAACCCCAATACTTCCCCAATTAATGTCCCTATCGCCCTTATAATTTATATGCCTCTAACAGTGAAGTAGTGCCATGATAAACAATTGTACAGTATCAGACATGGAGTGATTGAGGTGAAAAGAGTGTTAGTACAGAAGTAAAGACACATTAAACAAGATGGAGAGAAGATCAAACACGTGCTTAAATACAAACATTGCCTTACTTTTACATTCAGAGAAGCGTGTCAAGATATATATTTTGTCATTATGTGTGCAGACATGCTGACTCTTAAGCATAATCCTAGAAAAGAAACAGTTGTTTTTTAAATTTATAGACATGACATATAACAATTACATATCATCAATATGAATCATCACATCTATTCGTTTTGTTTGCTTTATAAGCTATTCATTATATTCAAGTTTTGGTTTTCTTTCTTCTTTTTAGCATGATTAATGAACTGTTTCCAATGATGAGAGGAAAGAGTTATGTTTACCACACTTTCAAACTAAATCAGAATTCGGCGTGAATGTACGTTTTCACTGTAATGATGGACATTTTTTCAAGCTTAGGAAATGACAGAAACTAAATTATATATATATATATATATATATATATATATATATATATATATATATATATATATATATATATATATATATATATATATATAGCATTATGAGTAGTCCCTCGCTCTTCTTGTACAACATACATGTAATAAATGTTTGTTACATGAACAGAGTTCAAAGGTTGACTACGATGTGGAGTAAGACTAGTCTTCTAGGATCTGCTATAGTGTCATTTTGGTATCTGACCATGCTACGTTTCTATGCCGAAGAAAATGAGAAAATAGAGAGACACAGTATGCCCAAAACCAGTTTTCCTATGTTGCCATCGTTGCTAGAGAATCATTGACAAAGCTGTTAGTATATGTACAATGGTAACACAATACTGCTTTAATGAAGAGATTATATACAACATTGCCCACACATTATCGAATCGGACATTTGCAATCTCGTGTTAATGAATCGAGTGGATACGGTTCTTCATTTTATTCAGTCGATGATATTTTCTTCCAAAGAAGATAATCCAAAAGAACCAAAATATAACACACTGTGTTTGCTGGGAAAGGGCGCACATAGTGTTAACAAATAAAGGTCATAACGCTTGTATATGAACACTAAATTGTCATTGGAATGAAGACTATATCTCACCAATCTTAACCTGCCCGGTAGAGTTTCATTCAGATCCAACAATCATTGTTAAAGTTATATTGTAGGAAAGAAAGTTACAAGAACAGGCATCAGGGGTCATATCCTCTGACAAATAGCGAAGAACAGTAGCAACAGAAATTATAAATGTCTTGAAACTTCCCAAGTGCATTTGAAATCCTACAGTTCTTGGTATAGCTCATATTTTACCCCTTGATTTAGCCTTAATAGTCCGCGTCATTCCAAACTGTACTTTCCATATGGTTGAGACCCAATTCTAAGTTAGGTTACCCTTGGATAGACTGAATATAATTGTAGAATATTTTCATCAATTGAGGGTGGGGGTTACATATTTCCCTAGGTCAAAATTAAGCACTGTAAAGGAGTTAAAATGCTAATAATTTTTAGTAGATATAAGATCGCATCCATTACTTAAACATTGAACATGGTTACTATTTTCTATTGATAAATCCTTATCATAGGCTGTTATATATGTAGGGACAACCTGTTTTAGCATGTACAAATGATGAAAAAAACATATTTTTAAACGCACAACTTAAAACATTTCAGCATGCATATATCATAGTTCATGCCGTATACATTTGCTTAGAATAAAATGCGCTGACAGATCAGGGTGTAAGTTGTCTGTTTCACCGATTACTTGTAACAAACTGAATACTAAGAGTGGTATTCGCATTGTCGTCTAGGTCCACGTTGGCAGTTGTGTCAGATGTATTAACAGGAATATATGTTATATTGAATCCAACATTCATTAGAATGGCAATGTTTAGATTCTACCTGTGCTAGATTTGTTTTATTGATATTATGCAGTATCAAAATGCTAAAAGCATCCTATAATATGATAATGCAGAACCTAAAGTAACGAGTTCGGACAAACCATGTGACCAAATTTGCTTTAACCGCCGTCTTCAAATTTGAATACACGTGTGAAACTTTTGTTTGGCAAAAAAAAAACTATAATTACTTTGAAGAATGTTCTGCTGATCATACAAGGTATTGACTGTGCGCTTTTGGCACAAACCAATAATCTAAAGGACGTATTGGAATACAGAACCAGTCTTGCTGACTACTGAGTTGACAACAATATTACCACTAGGCTCTGCCAACTTAAATCAACATGGCTTCCAATTACCACAGGAAAAAAAACATAAATGCTCTTGTGCCTTTTCAAGTTGTGTCAATAAATTTATTTTTGATAATTGTTTAAATTAAATGGTCTTTGTTACTGCTAATGACCAATGGAACAAACAAATAATCTGTTATTATTATCTATTATTACTGTGCTTAGAAACGGTAGCTACTAAGGTGTGTCACAAATTGCATAAATAAACTGAAGTGTGTCCAATTAATATGTATTAATATTTGACCACATGGGATACTCGATCTTAATTAATACATCCAATTGAATCGAGGGAGAGGGCTGAATTAATAATGTATCAACCAGCTACCATTTGTTACAATGTACCAGCGCATCTTGCATTATTTACCATTTATTTTATGTTATTTGCATTTCAATGCTTTCAGTAATGAGATATGACAGACGAATATTCATTGTTGTGCTTTACGTTTCAGTTCCATTACTGACATACATAGAGTAGCCTGTGCTTAATATATAAAACATGTGTTCATAAATTGAGAATACACATGCATTCTTTAGAACTAATATTTATATATCACATATAACGTCTTCCAACAATATTTGTTTGCAATTTAAAAAGCAAATACAATGAACAAATATGATGGTACATGTGGCTGATATACGTTTTATATGGCCTTTATATAATAATATAATATAATATAATAATATAATATTTTAATACAGTAAAAGAAAACATTTCATTTTCTAGTTATTGAGATATAACTGTGAGTTGTTGTCAAGGCAACCCGAAAATTGTCTCCTAGTTTTGAACCATATGTATGGATTGACAAACAAGCAAGTTAGGATGCTGTTATTTCATTGAATGTTATTCTAAAAGGTAATGATTTTTTAAAATAACCTTTTATATTGGCAAATATCACATATTAATGTAGGGTAATATAAATACAAAGATGTTGGTTTGGAAATTGAGCATTTTTCAGCAGTTACAAGATTGAGGTTCACAAAATAACGATGACCCAGAGTGATATGTTGATGACGATGATTACACTGATGATGATGAAATTACAGTGGCAATAACAATAATAATGATAATGATAATGGTGATGAAACAATGATAATTATGAGAATGATTCAAGCAACATATATAACAATGATACTGTCGAAAGCTTATGTGCAGTTTATTTTCTTAACTGTCCGCAAACTCTTCGAATCATTCCATCATCGTCTATTTACAGCTGTAAATATCTAGATATATTTCCGTCCCATTGTTACATATTTGTAATAACTAAACGCATGTTGATGCCCGCTAGACGTTAGTGACTACTATACTTCTCACCTCTTGCAGCATTCATCAACGGCAAGACATTTGAGCAGAAGCTTAACATGGCCTGCTGATAAATTTTGTCGGTCTGCGTTTGGTGCAATATTGCAGCCCACCTCAAAATATGGATCGGTATACCACGCAATATGACTATATGACCAAAGTACCTGAGAAACTAACCATATAACAACTTGAATATTGAGACCATTATAGGATGTGGACATGTATAAAAACGGATAACATGTACACACGCTGATACCATCGTGATGACTATATTGAGCTTTCATAAAGACAAGCATAAAGATGAAGTGTTAAAACATTTTAAAAACTAACTCATCCACTTGTAAATAAGAGTGTCTGGATTGGTGGAGATTGCGTCAGACTTGACAATTAACATATTTCTTAAATAAATAGAGAAATATATTGGACGAGAACACAATAAAGAACGCCATATCAATGTTACTGTCTTTTGGACATGACCCATTTTAAGGGTAAAATTCATTTACTTTTCTGTCCGGAAACGTGGCACAGAAGATTAAATTTATCTTTGAATTTACTGCGGATAATTCAGCCTTTGTATAGAAGTTTACAAACCTGGTATAGATAGCAGCAAACTCGTGTAAATTGCACAGAAGAATGAGATCATCCACATATGCACATTCAGATTTGTTCCAAATATGTTTGTCTCTTTTGGTCGTTTCCGCTTGATCATCATGTTCGAAATTATAATATGTATGCTTGTGAATGAGGAAACAGTGTAATCTAGTCAAGGTGGACTATGTATTTAAAAGACAGTGGTTGTCGCTTCAGTATAATCATGCTCTCCTTACATTTTGCATTTGATTTCAATCTAGTTCAGTCAACTTTGCTGCGAATGGCGTTGTTTCACTTCTGTGTGTGTGTGTGTGTGTGTGTGAGAGAGAGAGAGAGAGAGAGAGAGAGAGAGAGAGAGAGAGAGAGAGAGAGAAAGGGCAATAGAATGTCATCTATAACAAAAGGTCTTCATCCCTTCAGAAGTTGAAAACGAATACCAGTCAGCACTGCATATCACTAGAATTGTTCAAAATGACTTTCACCTACGTCTTTCATGTACATGTTAGATTTTCATGTTCCCAAAGACTTTCTTTACTCTGAAAACGTGTTATGGTTTTTATTTTATCATGATATTTATTTTGTTTATGACAATCTTACTTGGGCTGAAATGTTTAATGCGATAACATTTCACATGCTTAGAACTTTTGTAAACTTTTGAATTATGAGACAAAGCTGCATTTACGTTATGAGTGCAAAGTTGACAGAACAAGATTGAAAGCATACAGCACGTGGATATACACCTCATGGCGTCACCAGTTGCATAATAACATCGTGATGCATGTAAGGAATCTTTAGGAGTAGTGTCGTAGATATCTGAATGTCAACCAATATAACGTCATTCCACGTGTATGCAGTTTTAGAAATTAATTTTGTAATTATTGACACATCGTAAATCAAATCTTACGTCCGTGATACTTTAAGTAAAACTTTATGAAGCTCGTTGAACATTTTTAATCTTTATGTTTGCCAACCAACTCTTGTCCCGTATTTAAATAAGAGCATACATATACTCCTATATTTCTTAACGCATGTCGTTTCTAGACTATATATATATATATATATATATATATATATATATATATATATATATATATATATATATATATATATATATATATATATATATATATATAATTCTGAGTCAACGTGTCTTACCTGTTAATAAAATACTGCATCTAGAATTTGTTTTCGCCATAATGCTGTTGATGAATCTGGTTTGGTCTTCTGCGTATTCTATCACTAAGTCTACGCTCTGGCTTGGCATTAGGAACGCTGCTAGGGGTGTGGACAGCAAAGAGCTTGACGAATAATCCCATAGCCAGGACTAACCCCAAGGCCATCAGTAACACTGCCCACCAATGTTCCTAAACGTCGAAACAGAAATCCAAATTTCAGTTAAGTCGTTAGAATGGACAACACTTTCCCGTAATATTATATTTTATCCTCACTGCCATGCAATGATCCAGGATTCGTACAAATACGAGGGAGATAATGTGATTTACATTTTCTCGTGATGATAACTATTCCTCAAGATAAATGCACTCGTCAAGTTTCAGGATGTAAATGCAACATAACCTCATTAACAACGCTAAATACACAAATGTGATAATCATTTTAGTACGAACATTAGATCACTGTGTTGAGCAGTACTCCGCATAATAAAAAAACCCATCAAATTTCATGACTGTGCATATATCTGTGCAATGAAAGCGGAGAAATTTAGGTGCAGCAACAGAAACAACATCTGACAATAAAAGTGGCCTATAATTAACACTGTTTTTTCTTTCCATTGAAAATATAACAAATTTGTCACAGTTGTTTGGTGAATGAAGACACAATGCCCCACCAATGTTCTGATAAGTACAATCTTTGAATTATTTTATTTCCATTATATTGGGAAAGTTGTATATGTTTAGAGGTGGTTATATTTTAAAGGATAGGTTCACTCTTTTGATAGAAATCAGAAATACCAGTTGTTTTAGGCAGGTAAATTCTCGAGGTTGTTACAACGAGAATATATATTATACAATACGGAATCTATTAACCAACCTCCAGATTATATGATCCGTTCGAGCATGATAAAACATCAGTAGTCGGTGTCTACATTGATTATTTGGGAGATGATTTGTACAGAAGGATCGTTGTTTATTGCGTCTTTACAATTCGTGGTTTTAACAACCCTGAACTCATAATAAATTGGTGTGCCACAACAATAGTGGATTAAACGTCATTCCAAGATATTAAGCAAAAGTAAATTTTCTAAGACTGATTTCACAGCCTTCCATGTGGAATTTGATTTTCTAATAGTGAATTAATAGTGTTCCAAAATGTTACGTAATAGCAGTTTTTATTATACTGAATTCATAGCATTGCTAGATGGTAAATGAAAATAAGTTTTCCAAATGCGAGCTCCCAGCATTTCATATGTTACTGAAAGCTGGGTTAACATGAGTGAACTCGCAACGTTCCAAAATGTTAACAGAAAATAGAGTTTCTAATAGTGAATTCATACGGCTCGCAGTTATTAGGTAAAAGTCGGATTTCTAAAAGTGAATTTACAATATTGCGAGTTATTAGTGAATGTAAGTTTGTGAACGTGAACTCACAGCGTTCCAAGATGTTAAATGAGAGTATTCTGTCTAATAAATTCATTCGCGGATCTTAACGCAATATATGTTTTCTAATAACTTTATGATTTTTACAACACTTCCGTCAAGGGGAGCTAAATACAAAACCTTTTATTTTAAGGGACAAACACACTTCAGCAAAACCACTTCTAAAAACAATCCTCACAATACAATTACCTGTGATTTTAATGCCTTCCAGGCAAGACGAAAAAAATATAATTAGACAATGATTAAAATGCATACGATTATCCAATCTCTAACATTCTCCAACGTTTTTGGATTAAATATGAGGTTCGTAAGACGGGATAGAGGCCCCTCTGCGTCTATTGCTCGACAGCGATGAAACACATCACAGTAACCCTTGAAGTTATTGCATGGGGATCCTGAAAAACAAATAAATCACTGTAATTGTTTAGTTGCACTTTGGCATTAATAAAACGATCGATGAAGCTAAGGGTAAGATAATGCTATCAGGTCAAATAATATTCATGTGACAATAAAAAATTCTTTCAAATCCGACTTTAAACAAGTGAGAACGTGGTTTTGTAATTATTACATAATTTCTTTTTTATGATAAAAGTATTTTAGCTATTATTTAGCCATATTGCGAAATTAGAATTAAAACAAAAATGTATCACAAGAATACTGACATAGTACGTTAGCAAAACACATAAATAGTTCCAGTCGGAAATACAATAAGGAAATGAACGTTAATAATTAGTATCGAAAGGTAGACAGATAATGCTAGATCGAATGAACAAGTGATGTGAAATTCAAATTAGATATGCACCGAATAAACGGAAGCACAACTAATGTGGACACTTCATCCAATTAGATGGATTAAAGAGTAATCCAACCTGAATTTTGTTTTAAGTAAAAATTCCAAGAAAAGCCCATTTTGTGAGATTTCCCAAGTTATCATTTGATATTTCCTAGGAACTTGTCAATGCGACAAACGGTCATGGAACTTTAGACTACGAAAATTACTTCCTAGGAACTTGTCAATACGACAAACGGTCATGGAACTTTAGACTACGAAAATTACTTCCTAGGAACTTGTCAATGCGACAAACGGTCATGAAACTTTAGACTACGAAAATTACATCATAGGAACTTGTCAATGTGACAAACAGTCATGGAACTTTAGGCTACGAAAATTACTTCCTAGGAACTTGTCAATGCGACAAACGGTCATGGAACTTTAGACTACCAAAATTACTTCCTAGGAACCTATCAATGCGACAAACGGTCATGGAACTTTAGGCTACGAAAATTACTTCCTAGGAACTTGTCAATGCGACAAACGGTCATGGAACTTTAGGCTACGAAAATTACTTCCTAGGAACTTGTCAATGCGACAAACGGTCATGGAACTTTAGACTACGAAAATTACTTCCTAGGAACTTGTCAATACGACAAACGGTCATGGAACTTTAGGCTACGAAAATTACTTCCTAGGAACCTATCAATGCGACAAACGGTCATGGAACTTTAGACTACGAAAATTAGTTCCTAGAAACTTGTCAATGCGACAAACGGTCATGGAACTTTAGGCTACGAAAATTACTTCCTAGGAACTTATCAATGCGACAAACAGTCATGGAACTTTAGGCTACGAAAATTACTTCCTAGGAACCTATCAATGCGACAAACGGTCATGGAACTTTAGACTACGAAAATTAGTTCCTAGGAACTTGTCAATGCGACAAACGGTCATGGAACTTTAGACTACGAAAATTACTTCCTAGGAACTTGTCAATACGACAAACGGTCATGGAACTTTAGACTACGAAAATTACTTCCTAGGAACTTGTCAATGCGACAAACGTGTCATGAAACTTTAGACTACGAAAATTACATCATAGGAACTTGTCAATGTGACAAACAGTCATGGAACTTTAGGCTACGAAAATTACTTCCTAGGAACTTGTCAATGCGACAAACGGTCATGGAACTTTAGACTACCAAAATTACTTCCTAGGAACCTATCAATGCGACAAACGGTCATGGAACTTTAGGCTACGAAAATTACTTCCTAGGAACTTGTCAATGCGACAAACGGTCATGGAACTTTAGGCTACGAAAATTACTTCCTAGGAACTTGTCAATGCGACAAACGGTCATGGAACTTTAGACTACGAAAATTACTTCCTAGGAACTTGTCAATACGACAAACGGTCATGGAACTTTAGGCTACGAAAATTACTTCCTAGGAACTTATCAATGCGACAAACAGTCATGGAACTTTAGGCTACGAAAATTACTTCCTAGGAACCTATCAATGCGACAAACGGTCATGGAACTTTAGGCTACGAAAATTACTTCCTAGGAAATTGTCAATGCGACAAACGGTCATGGAACTTTAGGCTACGAAAATTACTTCCTAGGAACTTGTCAATGCGACAAACGGTCATGGAACTTTAGACTACGAAAATTACTTCCTAGGAACTTGTCAATACGACAAACGGTCATGGAACTTTAGGCTACGAAAATTACTTCCTAGGAACCTATCAATGCGACAAACGGTCATGGAACTTTAGACTACGAAAATTAGTTCCTAGAAACTTGTCAATGCGACAAACGGTCATGGAACTTTAGGCTACGAAAATTACTTCCTAGGAACTTATCAATGCGACAAACAGTCATGGAACTTTAGGCTACGAAAATTACTTCCTAGGAACCTATCAATGCGACAAACGGTCATGGAACTTTAGACTACGAAAATTAGTTCCTAGGAACTTGTCAATGCGACAAACGGTCATGGAACTTTAGACTACGAAAATTACTTCCTAGGAACTTGTCAATACGACAAACGGTCATGGAACTTTAGACTACGAAAATTACTTCCTAGGAACTTGTCAATGCGACAAACGTGTCATGAAACTTTAGACTACGAAAATTACATCATAGGAACTTGTCAATGTGACAAACAGTCATGGAACTTTAGGCTACGAAAATTACTTCCTAGGAACTTGTCAATGCGACAAACGGTCATGGAACTTTAGACTACCAAAATTACTTCCTAGGAACCTATCAATGCGACAAACGGTCATGGAACTTTAGGCTACGAAAATTACTTCCTAGGAACTTGTCAATGCGACAAACGGTCATGGAACTTTAGGCTACGAAAATTACTTCCTAGGAACTTGTCAATGCGACAAACGGTCATGGAACTTTAGACTACGAAAATTACTTCCTAGGAACTTGTCAATACGACAAACGGTCATGGAACTTTAGGCTACGAAAATTACTTCCTAGGAACTTATCAATGCGACAAACAGTCATGGAACTTTAGGCTACGAAAATTACTTCCTAGGAACCTATCAATGCGACAAACGGTCATGGAACTTTAGACTACGAAAATTAGTTCCTAGAAACTTGTCAATGCGACAAACGGTCATGGAACTTTAGGCTACGAAAATTACTTCCTAGGAACTTATCAATGCGACAAACAGTCATGGAACTTTAGGCTACGAAAATTACTTCCTAGGAACCTATCAATGCGACAAACGGTCATGGAACTTTAGACTACGAAAATTAGTTCCTAGAAACTTGTCAATGCGACAAACGGTCATGGAACTTTAGGCTACGAAAATTACTTCCTAGGAACTTGTCAATGCGACAAACGGTCATGGAACTTTAGGCTACGAAAATTACTTCCTAGGAACTTGTCAATGCGACAAACGGTCATGGAACTTTAGACTACGAAAATTACTTCCTAGGAACTTATCAATGCGACAAACGGTCATGGAACTTTAGACTACGACAATTACTTCCTAGGAACTTGTCAATGCGACATACGGTCATGGAACTTTAGGCTACGAAAATTACTTCCTAGGAACTTATCAATGCGACAAACAGTCATGGAACTTTAGGCTACGAAAATTACTTCCTATGAACTTGTCAATGCGACAAACGGTCATGGAACTTTAGGCTACGAAAATTACTTCCTAGGAACTTGTCAATGCGAAAAACGGTCATGGAAATTACTTTGGTATATAACATACTGTCTACTTTTACTATATAAAAGATAAATGTTGTATGGAAATATTTATGCATGTTAATGATACAAAGAATCATATATTTAAATATTTCTCCACGTTGACCTAGATCTCGGATGACCTAAGTTTTGAGTTGGCAATACAGTTGTTGGAGTTGCATTTTCCATGCTCTGTATTTGAACTTAGAGCAAGGGCTTAGCAAGCAAATGAAGACACTACTATAAAATGCTAAATCGAACGTGCTCTCCACAATGACTCCAACCTACATACTAAATCATCTGAATGAATGGACATTGGTCATATCTGCAGACAGCATTACTCCACCTCAGACAAGATTACAACTATTCTTAGAAATCAAGAGGATCCATGGTTTTGATTTCTTTTTTCAAAAAATACTTCTAAGACTGGATGATGTTTCCGATATATGCAGTATTTTGTACACAGGAATACAATAAGAGGGGATATTTAGAACAGCTTAGAAAATGTTCACTGGTCAGATGCTCAGTGCACAGTGCCTCAATGACCACACTAGGTCAAGAGACTGATGATGATGAGAAAATGTTCATGTAATTTTGCTAAAAGTATCAACAGAAGTTTCCTTTATGAAAGAATATGCTGTAAGACACGGTAATCCCACACAATGAAGATGAAATAAGTTGACTATTAAACTGTGTGCACGTAACATTCTATTAATTGAATGAATTTCATATTCACATTGTCTGCCCTGCACAAAAGAAAAAGAAAATAACAGAGCACGTAGATTATTATGTAATATAAAAAGGCGTTGCTGATCTTGATGTTACCTGCTGGAAGTTTCACACCGTCCTTAACGTTTCCGCCTTCTGAACGATTGGTAACAACCTCGTTCACCATATTGTAGAAGTATATTGATATACTTTTGAGATCTGGGTCATTCGATGATATGCATTCATGACTGGTGGTGTTACCTGCAACATAACATTGTTCCTTTTTTTTATTACAAAACAAATTGTTTCTTCCAAATTTGTCAGGCAATTAAAAGATATTTGCATCGTGTGCTTTTTACATATTGGCAAACTTAAGGGACTCTACGTTACTACTGATGGAAACTGTCTCAAAAACGTTTGAACGATCTTTAAACAAATTTCTCTAGAAAATTAAATTTTCAAAGATTTGGGCAATTCATATTTCGCGCGTAATCTGACAGAACAGCGTGCATTACAAAACCATTTGTACGAACACATATAAAGAACAACAGTACGAAGTGAATTTTGAATAATTAAGGGAATACTTTAAATTAGCTGTAACGATGGTGTAAGAAATTCGAGCTAATAATGATTGTCGCATTTCAAAAAGTCTTATTTTCTACAATCTCCTTGCACCGGGGCTATTGATAATACATGTATATGGAAACCAAAACCAGAAGAAGGTTGGGAAATGAGGAGACATAAATGTTATAAATGATAATGTGCACTGTTGAAGATCTCACCCATTCATGGTCAAACAATTAGAACTATAAATAGTGCCAAATATTGCTGAAATCCAACAAGACTTGCTACAGAAATACTGCAGAAACCATAGTCAGGAGGATGGATAATCAGTAGTTATAACTCCTGGAAACGAAATCGTAGAAAGCTGTAACTTAAACAACTTCAACGTCTCGTCAGTATGAAGGTACATGCTAAGGAAAGAAATTCTATGATTATGAACAGAATTATACAACAGGATCCACAATACTAACGATGACATACCAACTAAATTATGCTTTGAAATTTTGGAAAGCGAACTCGTTCATAGTATCATCAATTTAAATATGAATACCAGATGTGGTTGAAATCTATCAATCCTTTAGAAAGAAAATTCCGGTGTATGGGCATTAGGGCAAGAAAGCTCCTATAAATAAATGTCATGGAATTCTGTAAATTAATCGTATGATATTTATCCTGATCAAAATAAAGACAGCTTAAAAAGTATTTTGTTCGTACTTTTGTTTATACAGGAAAACAGGAGGAACAATCAGGGGGAATAGGTGATGTAAATGATGTCATAAAACCGTTTAAATTGCAGTGTCTCAAGCTCTAATACATAATTAGAAATGTTTCGAAAATTGTATTGAAATAATGTTACATATATTATGATTTGATATATATTTGTTTTCATTTAATATTGCTTGTCAGTTTTAAAGTCATTGTTTTTTGTTTCATTACATGTTATTGTAATATAAATTTATTCACTAGAGATGATGTTTTTTTCTTCGGAAGATTGGCTGACCTAAATTTTATTTCGTAAAGCAAGTAATGTTGATCTAGATCCTGACAATGATTCAAGGTTGGTGGAAAAATCGAAACAAGTATCATTTTTATTTTAAAATGATTCACTGTTGTCAAGGTCAAGATGGGACAAAGTTTTACTTAAAAATGAATGGTTCTCCTCAGGATCATATCAGGAGTAGGTGATATAAACGATCACGCGACTTCTCTTCCTCTCCTCCTTTCGTGATTTCGCAATTTGGGGATTGTTTCGGAATTGCATATTAGAATACAATATAATCTTTGTTTTAGTGAAATGTAGTTAGTTCTGGGCTATTAAAAATGACGTTAAGTCATTTTCTTTTGTTGCAGTTTTTGAATCAATGTTAACAAATCATCAGTTCACTTGGATTTTTAAGGATTAATTCGTAGGTCTGGAAATGTTTGATGTGCTCATATTAATTTGTGGATACCTGAGATACCAAAATGCTAGTAGAACAGTTAATTAAGGGGACGTCACTGCTGTTGTAGATATTCTGGAACAATGGTTAGCTAACCCTGGTCAGTAAAGTTGGTGGAAATTAAAACAACAATGACAGGCAGCAAGTCAGGGGCAATAAATCCATTGACTACATAGAAGTTTGTTTTAAAGACAACTATTTTGATGTCTGATAATGAATAGCTGCATAAGAAATTACTTAAATTTCAATAATTACTTGTAAAGTTATTGGATGAGTTATATTTTTGAAAGATGAACTGATTACCGTAAAACTGGTTTGGTCAGATATGATTTCGACTGTGATTCACTGACTTTCTTGTATTGGGTACTACTTAAGGAAATGCTATCAGTGTCTAGGGCCTCGTATGTTATAGACTGGGCATTCGAACTTCAATTAAGTTGCCCCTCAAATTCCTCTCTCTCTAAATCCACACTGTTGTGTTCATCTAATTGACTTTAGTAAGTAAATCCATTTGCCCAACGATTAATATTTAGAACCTTTTTGGTGATCCGTTTATAGATTCATTACACTTAAACCTTTGCGAAGTTTATATAATGTATGTACAAAGGGGAGGTCGTGAGAAAATTAATAGGTAACGTATACTATTACTGTTCTCTGTATTTTATTATCAACCTATAATCAACTCTTACTTGTTTTTCACTAACAATGATTAAGTGCGTGTGTTTTGTGTTACGTGAACACGCTAATAGTGTTATGCTTTAGTAGTTCAACATACTGACTGGAACCCAATTATTTGTTTTATAATTAAGCAAGGGAAGGAGATTTATAACTTTTTAAAGCACACGTGACAATATCGTTTTACCTTTGATAGTTATTGTGAGTTTTTATTTAAAGAGTTGCTAGCCTTTTATTTTAGTGATGACTGGTCTGAGAATGTCATGCATATAGTGTTTAGTTATATGATATAAATATAAATATTAAAGCTATCGTTTTCTACAGTTAAAACTAATAATCACTGAAATAAAATGTAGTTAAGATTTAAGTGGAATGGAAAATTATGCAAACAAATTCACAATTAAACGTTGATGAAGTGTATCGCAAAACATATATATGGCATACAGTATTTGGTGATAGGCAATACTATTAAATATGAAAGCTATCGTTTTCTCACTTGAAAATAATACTCACTGCAATAAAATGTAGTTAAGATTCAAGTGAGAAGACAAAATACACGAACATATTCACAATTAAACTTGTTGAAGTGTATTGCAAAGCATATCACATTCTGGTACTAAATTCTTGTTGACATCAGGATTTAGAATTAAATTTTATTGTAAATAAAGTTATGTATTTTGTTTACTAAAGTACACTGTAAGATATAAGTGATTTTGAGAGACAAATAAAAAAAGAAACGTTACAACGTCTACGGTGCTTTGTATACTAGTTTTCATATCTTCACTATTTTAATTATCATATATTAATATTTTTGTCGAGTATACATATTCAAGAAATACATCTCTTTAGCCCTTCAATGACAATGGTGCATAAAACATTGCATTCCAAGTATGTGTCTTATTTAACAATGTAATTAATGTTTTAATGATAGTATGCATGGTCTTCCAGTCGAAGACACAGTTTCTTTCACTTTTACTAAGCTAAAATATTCTTTTTTATGCATCTTCCAACATATTGTGAAAATATGGTGGTTGTTCTTTTACACACACAAATACCAAACACCCCTGCCCCGTCCCCTCCGCAAATGTACACATCTGACCTAAGATTGTAGATAGAGGTCATGATTACTTATTAATCATTGCATGCGAAGTTACACTCATCTTTTCATTGATAGTTATATTTTGTGTATCTTCCTCCACCATACGGGACATTGTTGTTGCAGACATTTTTCACTGTGTATTTAAACTTATGATTCATAGCAACCCGCTAGTTGACACCAATTGCTATTCAGTGACTAAAACGTAATTCACATTACTATAGAAGTAAACTGTCATGCATTTTCTGTATTACTTTATACTAAACAAATTACGTGGTATTATACCATAGCGGTAATTGAATATTCCCTGATTAAGAATCGAAATGATTGATAAATCTGTGTAATCAAATAATTGGAATTAATGTGACAGCTCAATCATAATCAGCTAGATTAATGTTGATTTTAATTCACATGCTTTAAATCATCTGAACTTAAATTAGCGTATACAATTAATTAGATAAACAAATGTTAAATGCATAAGATACGAATATAATTACGTACAAGACCTGACACAGTGGAACCTTATGTGATACAATGCCTGTAATGAACAGTATAGCATTGCATCGTACATTTGTAAATATTAGACTAGGCCATGTATCCTTTACTGATTCAGCTTCTCTAATAGTTTGTAACATTCACTGCTGGATAACGAACACAATATCTGACAACGTATCCACTGTTACATTGTACATATGATACAATGCCTGTAATGAGCAAGATAGCATTGCATCGTACATTCATAAATATTAGACTATTCCATGTATCCTTTTTTGATACAGCTTCTCTAATAGCTTGTAACATTCACTGCTGGATAACGAACACAGCATCTGACAACGTATCCACTGTTACATTGTACATATGTTAGTTAATACTTACGACAAGCAAGAATACACCGATCTTCCTTTTCTTTCACACTGCCTGTTGGGCCGGACTTAGAACACTCATGCCAACCAAATTTTTCACAAAGGGATCCTGAACACTCCTATAATAAACATAGCTATGATTATCTCTAGCCAATAACAATCTTCGCAATCGGAAGACCTTTGCCCCTCCTATACGTACTCTGATCAAATTTTAGTTCCTAGAATGTCTTCAGGGATCATTATACGTTTGAGATTGTTTTTAGAAACTTCATGCAGAAAATGACACTGATAGTGAATTTTGTCTCAGATGTGTACATTACTGATTACTTTCTTGATATAGACGATTGTTATTTTTTAACAGATAAATAACAGTTCATAAATTATATCTTTAAGTGATAAGCTGTATATTTCCCTTCCAAGTAAATTCCTGCAAAAATTTGCATTATGATACCCTGGTACTTGCACATTTGTGGGTGTATTCTTAAGGATTTATTCCGCACTGTTTAAAATTACATGTTACTTTTAAAATGTTTAAAGTTAAAACTGGAAAGGTTTATACACGCGCATAGTGTTTTGCATTTCCATCAAACACCTAGATGACATATTAAATGGACAAGAATTAAAGAACCGGAAATAAGATATAGAAATGAATTTCTATCGATATCATCATCATCATCATCATCATCATCATCATCATCATCAGTCTCTTGATCTAGTGTGGTCGTTGATGCACTGTGCTGCTGAACATCTGACCAGTTCCCTCCACTTGTCTCGATCATATGCCAATGCCTGTGTCTCCGCAAATGTTATCCTGGTCCATTCTGTGATGTCGTCACTCCATTTTTTTGTCTCTGTCTACCTCTTCTTCTACCACCTTGGACAATATCCTGCAGTACTGCAGTGGTGATGAGGTCTTCATATTGACCTACTTTGTGTCTGATGGTGTTACGCACTTCTTAATTTTGTGATGTGGTCCATGTAAGAGATGCCAAGGATGGTTCTGTAGCATCTCATTTCAAGTGCCTGGATTCCTCGTTGTAATTATGCTGTCAGGGTCTAGTCCTCACATGAAAACAACAAAATTGAGATGACTAGTGCTCTCAATAGTCTGATTTTAGTTTTCAGACAGATATTCATGTCTCTCCTGCTGGTTCTTGGCTTTGACAAAGCTGCCGTCGTTTGTGCTGCTCGTGACAACATTTCTGCCCTGATCCCTCTTCCGTGATTGTGGAACCAAGATATTTGAATTTGCCCACTGTTTCCAGTTCCTGACCTCTGACTTTAATCTTGGTTGAGATTTGTTTGCCACTATTTGTCATCAACTCTGCCTTCTCGGCATTCATCTCCATGGCAAATTTGGAAGACGTTACGGGTTAAATACAGATGATGTAAATAGGATGCTAGCAAAACATAGACTGGTCCAGAGTGTTCAGGTCGATATTGATTGTTACCCAGCTTTACAAATCCCTTTGACCGAAGGTATATATTAAATTGCCTGCACTAAAAATTCACTTAGACTACCACCGAGTAATATAACTCACAATGCAACCATTTCGATCGGGAAAGATTTTTTTATTTGGCTCCTGAATCCACTTAAAGTTCCGCAAATGTTAACAAACATGATGTAGATCTAAATGTATTTCCTGTCAACTTCAATTTGATGGATGTCATATGAATATAACGGTATCTGTATTCGTAAAATCAAATGTTATTCTTAAACCCGAATGATTGAATCATAACAAGATTAAGTTATTGATGTGCTGTCACGTTTTACCTCAGCGTGTCATAGCAGTATGGAGTCTCAGAGAGATTCCATACAAGTTAACATTACGAGCTTCGTTTTTTTTATATAGCTTTATTATTACCGAAAATATTACTTGAGCTAAAATTATAAAGGCGACTTAAAACATATGACACCCTAGAATATATCTTGTAAATCGGATGTACATGCTTTCTGTTAATCCGGAATTTCGAAATAATTGTGTAATAGTGACATATTCACTCATCAATAAATATGCCATTTTCTGTATACATTTGATATGGAAAATCTAAGTTGTGCAATGCTGGCATTAGATGCCCTTGCAGCATTTTTTCTTTCTCTATACATTTCCATCTATTAACATCAAATACGAAACTTCCGTCGGATTATATATTTATTTGTGATACCTCATTATTTCGACGGAGATCATCCTGATCTAAAGCATTTAAAACTGAGTTGTTTGGAACTATGTATCGTACCCCGATTAATTATTTCCTGACAACAATAGCGTTTAGTTACAATCATATAAAATATCGCGTAAAATCAAAAGTAATTGACAAAGTGAAATTTAAATCTAGAACAATAGTATGAGGATGTTGTTTAGGCACAAAATATTACAGAAATTATATATCTATATAACATATTACTGGAAAAGTAGAAATATGCATTGGTTGTAATCACACTATTATATAGGAATTATAAGAAAAACACATAACCAGTCTGCACTACATTTAACCAAGGAGAGCGTTCAAATTCATAACGTATTGTAACTCTTTTGATTGACAACAAATGTAGAAACACTTTGAAACAAAAAGGATGTAAATACACTATTTTACTGCGTATTGCATATTAGTAAATAAACCTATTCATTAGGTTGGCCTTCACTGTTTTGTCCGCATTTAATAGGATTATATTGCAGACAAAATGTTAATCAATATGCATAAATTCTAATATTCGCACAGTTGAATTGCAGAAAAGACATAATCAAAAATGTTTTAAAATAGAAAAGGCTCCAGAAGATAACACTCGCTGAATTCGATATCTACATTACTAGCGGTTTCACTTATTGTAACCAGTTTGTACTTTGCACAAGTCAAAAGGTTATTTACATAGTTCATCATTAGTTCGCATGTCACATTTTTACTTTAAATAGTATCTCTTAAATAGAGATTGCAAGTGATCAAATGTATTGCTGTATTATTTCAATCAGATAAAGCCTCACAAATTCATTTATATCGATAATCTTTTTTTATGTAGCTTCCATGTTCTGCAGTATTTATTGTTTCGATATATTAATTAAACATTTCACATTAATAACAAAGTTTAGTTCCAAATAATGCTGCTTTTTATTTTGTAGATTTTGTTATACGACACGTGGCACAATGTAACTTTTTCTATATTCAGGTTCGTACTTTCTCTTCCGCGTTATGTTCCCCTCCCCAATTCCACCCATCAATTGTTTTCATAGCCGGATCAGATATAACACAGTTGTTTGTCTCCCTTTAGCTGGAACCTTCTCAGGACATAACCGTGTATGATTCTATTTTGTTTGACCCGTTAATCTACCCACACATTTTTAATAATGCATATATAAACTTGGACAACGAATGCTAGTCTAGTCTACGGATCTTATTTAATATGTCAACTCAGTCTAAAACATCCCTCCTGGTAAGCAGCAATACTACTTTGTTTTTACGACATTTTGTCAAAGTGGCATATTGTTCATACACGCAGTATCACCTTTATTATTCTATATTCTCTCAGAAGGAATATTACCGGTTATGGAAACAGGCCAGGTGGCTCTAACACCAATAATTACTATAATAGAACAGCCAATATTCCTGTCCATAGCAAATCCAGAGCTGACCAACTACGTGGCTATTGGTTGTTCCATACATACTGGGTTGTGATATTTATTACCCAGTATACATGATCAGGTTTGTATAATACCGCTATTCAGCATCACCAAAAATAATTTCACTCTATAGTTAGCTTATCTGCAGCTCTAACAGTACAACATTACGCATCTTATATTCGTCGAGAGACACATTCTGTTGCGGTAGTATCAACCGCAGCAAATCTAATAACATGCTAACAACAAAATAATGCATAGAGTACTCCTTGACATATAGAATGAGTTATCGCTAAGTTGAACGAAGATGTCAACAATGGAAAGTGGTTTTTCAACATCCAGTAAGGGCAAAGAGTATTATTGTAACCGAACTTATTCGGAAACTTCAATTTATGACACCAAAATCTATGGCAGTTGTCATCGCTCAGTAAATTTTCATCTCTTGTGGATTATTATATTTCTACTATCTGTACCTGCACGTAGAATGGAGAACCAATTTATCTGTCTGCTAATCGGTATGTTGGGTAACATATACAATTCTTATTATCAGTACTTTTGTAAGAAGTCAATATACAATATAGTCTTGCTTCAGTAATACGTATTTCCAGGGGTATATCGGCGCTACATTGCATGTCGTGACAGCCAGCAGCTTTTATTACATTATCAAAAATAATTTGCATGTTGCTTCAGAAATAACGCCAGAATCTTCAAGCATGTCTTTATTGATGACACAATCATGAGGCAAATACATTCGGATGTTAAGTGAAATGTAATCCAGTCTAAATCAGAAACTCGGAACACTTGAATAGTATCTGTTCTTCTTATAGATCGAATTGAATTGAAAGTCACACAAAATTACTCACGAAAGGTAAAAATATATATCGAATCGAGCAAGGTAAGGCCCAACTAATGGCATATATTGTTGACACCGATGTAATGGCCATCACATCCTTGGGATTATATCTTTGTCTCCAGGAGTAGGCGTGACACAAGTATAATATTAGTTGCTGTTATTGGAAAAGTGCTGTAATATATTACTAGTGCAGCTTACCCCACTTTTACATATGAATCCATAGTTACTGCAGTACTCTTTGTCATGGGTCGAATTGTTAGGTTGAGGACAGGAAGAAGAATTGCCAGTAATACTGTTAAGGATTTCAATTTTGTATGATGTTTCGCACCTATTACGTTTTTCGTACACACTTGGTCCATAAAATAATTATCCTTTTACGTACAGTTTCTCATATAGAAATAAATTTTATTATTGAAAAGTTCAAAGGTTTCACAGACTTAATCAAGTTAAATTGGAAGGTAATCATTACAAATGAAATGCTAATATTGTATAACAAATGGCAAAAAAGAATGTGACAAGGTGGGACATCATGCTACAGGTCTGTGGCATGATGCCCCAGTGATAAACATAACTATAAACTGCCACACTGCAGACATCTAAGTGATATGCCTTAAACAATTGTTAAATCTACGTTAAACTCCAAATCACACATACATATACAGACGCTTACATTTATGTCATCATTTTTAGGGTGAACGTTTGTATTACGTACATCTAAATCAACGACTATTGTTATTTTCAATTATTTTAAAATACCACAAACCAATGATCTTCACAGACAGTAAATTTAGATGAAGTGCTAATACATATTTACAGTAATTAATGTCTTATATTCAACACATTCTATGGAAACGTCTTCGTTATCACGAGCGTGTCAAACATTGTCCTTTTTTGTAACAAAGTGATATGTATGGCCTCCACCTATGAAGTTATGTGTAGTGGTTCTGTATTCATTAGTCTGCATTATTAAAGTCGAGCCGCTTCTAAGTGAAAGCAATCGAAAGCTATTCATCACTTAGTATTAACCAAGAGAGTCTACTTCTCATGTATGTTTTGATTTACTGATGTTTAGTTTAATATATAAGCATATACGATCTTAAGATACACGGTTTCAATAACCTGTGTACCTTACATGTTTAATTACGTCTCCACCATCACTTCTCACCTCTTTTTGAACTAACTGCTCAGAGAACGACATTATTTGCCAATCAACACATTTGTTTAGAATTAGAGTTGGTTGTCAATTAAATCGTTCTTTGTTTCATTTCAACACGCCTTTTCCCAATTAATGTACATGATAGGCCTGTTTATGCCAAGTGTTACTGTTATAATTGCATGACAGAGTCTTGACATTTTTGTAGTTACTGACAAAGGATTCACCTCTGAACAAAACATCAATCATGGTTTGGAATGAGTTTGAGATGAAAAACCCAATGCCACATAACGAAGACTACAGGCAGTGTACATGCGCATACTGTCCAATGGTAATATGGTTGGAATGTAAACTATTGGTTCACCGTCAGAGAACACAATACAACACGTTGAATTTAAAAGGTGATTAAGATGGCTGTTTATATGATACTTCTTGGAATTATAAATTTAAACTGAATGGAGTAATGTGGAGCAAAACATTGTGAGTACTTAACTTTGAAATATGTATTGACAGCATAGGTCTCTATATATTATATAAGTTTCTATATATTATATAATTATTTATTGTCTACTGATCGAACAAGCACCATAAAAAATGTAATATTTAAATATAGGGTATTTAGAGATAAATGTCATGATAAAAGGACCAACCTCCCTCCCCTCTCTTTCTTACGGAATCAAATAAACCACATTCCCTAATTTGTAATAACATACTATATGTATAGACTATTGTAATAACGAGGTGTAAGACAAAATATGTCCATATCATATTGATCTTTTTTATAATGTCATCGTGTTTCAAGAGATTCTAAATTGCAATAAACTTACCATATTTGTTTATATTTACTTACAGGTATTAACTAATGCAGAAGTATATATAAACGAACTCAAAGCAAATATATGGATTGAATTTAAATCGATGCATTTGATTATAATTTTCAACAACTGGTAAATGTTTTGGAATCTTCATATTAACATGGTATGAATTTGAGGTTGAAGACATTATACAATTATTGTCCACTGACTAGAGTATTTAATGCAGGAGTATGAATTAGAGTGTAAAGATATACAATTACTGACGACTGAGTGGCGTTTTATGGCAGGAGTATGAATTCCAGTGTAAAGATATACAATTACTGACGACTGAGTGGCGTTTTATGGCATGAATATGAATTCCAGTGTAAAGATATACAATTACTGACGACTGAGTGGCGTTTTATGGCATGAATATGAATTCCAGTGTAAAGATATACAATTACTGACGACTGAGTGGCGTTTTATGGCAGGAGTATGAATTCCAGTGTAAAGATATACAATTACTGACGACTGAGTGGCGTTTTATGGCATGAATATGAATTCCAGTGTAAAGATATACAATTACTGACGACTGAGTGGCGTTTTATGGCATGAATATGAATTCCAGTGTAAAGATGTACAATTACTGACGACTGAGTGGCGTTTTATGGCATGAATATGAATTCCAGTGTAAAGATATACAATTACTGACGACTGAGTGGCGTTTTATGGCATGAATTTCAGGAAGAAGATATTATGTAATTATTGGCCTAAGTGTTTAGGGCATGAATATAAATTCCAGGGAGAAGAGAGTATACAATTATTTACTTCTGAGATATTGGATGCCATGTGTACAATACACATCAGTAGTAAACAGTAAATATTATCGTCATGATTATCGACAGAAACATCATCCTTTATAATCGTTGGACAATACAGTGTGTAATATGTATAGATAATGGATGAAGTGTAATATCTGTTTGGAAAGCATTACAATGAAACCTGTCTTGAAAGACCACTGCTATGTGAGACCACCTGTCTTGAGAGACCATATCCTCAACGCATACATTGAATGATTATATAACATTGTGACCTGTTATGAGAGACTACCCGTCTTGAGATACCATACTTTTATGGACAGAAAGGGTAATCTTTCAAGACAGGTTCTACTGTACGACAATAATTCATTCAGTTTTGTTATTATGAAGAAAAAATACAAATTTGATGCAAAATAAATATATCAATATACAAATATATGCAGTTTTAATTGCTCTTCGGTAACACATTTGATATGTGCCAAATGATATGTGTCCTATTCATAAATTATAGAATAAATACATTTACTATCGTCCTTTAATCAATATGTGAAAGGATATACACAATATGAGGCATCTAAACACTCTTCCTTTTCCCTGCAGGTAGTCGAATGGTTTGCATGATGGCAATCTTTCGTGCAGCATGGCCCTTGTGAAGGACTAGAAAAACGAGACAGATGTACATATAAAAATAAATGATTAGTATCATCCACATTTAACTTGAAATTAGTCAAGCGTTATGGAATATAGCTGAAACATCTTCTGTTTCAAAAATGTAAGTGATGAAAATATATATTATTATCATTTAAACATCAGCATCGACCTTTGACTTGACAACTACATTCCAGTATTAATAATCCTGAAAATAAATCCCTATAAACGAAATAGAAAGCTAAAAAGTAAGACTGTTAAAAGGGATAGAAGTTAAGCTCTAAATGGAAAACGATTTCATAACTACAGCCGCATTTACATCTAGTTTTGCTTTTTTGAATTGAGAAAAAATCGAGTGAGTTCTCTGTTTATCCAAGTCATCTGGAGCGTTAGAAAAGTAATCACGTTCATTCATTAAAAAATGAGTGTAAAATTAACATGATGATTTAAACTCATATCTTTAAGACATAAATGCATGCCTTAATTACAGTCCTGACAAATTTCAAAAAATCCCACACGTCTTCAAATTACTGAGAGAAAATACCCCTCCCCCATGTTTTCATTTCAAGAAAAGGCTCTGCACGAAGAGTACATTACAGTTTATGAAGTAATGTATCACATCTTTTTCCTGTGGACATGTGTCCTTCATACAGAATTGAAATTTGCAATTGATCTTATATAAGAGACAGAAGGGGACCTAATATTCTGATATTGTTATCTTGGGTAGTTTAAATATACAGAGTGTGACATATCAACCGTTTCATAGCTATGATCAAGAGGAAAATGGCATGTCCTCAAATAACAAGTCCAACCCTCTTTTTGCATTTGCTGACAAATAAGAAAGAGTATACACGCCAATTCTCAGACATGTTGATCTCAACATTTAGGCCTCGTTTAATATTTAGGAAGAATCATTCTACAGGATCCTCAAGACTGAATACAAAATTTTAAACAAATTAACATAACTACAGAAAATTCTAAATAATACCAATGAGTCTAAAATCGCGTTCTCTTAAAAGGTGTAGGAAGTGTTGCAGAACCTGCTTGCATGCAAAGAGAGGCAAGATATCATAAACTCCAAAGTTTTTCCTAACGTGTGGACAAAATTAAGGCTAAAATAATCTTGACCGCCGAACTTGGTGCTTTGTCATTCCACATAGCTCAAGTGATAACAATGTCAAATTTCCGCAAAAGAGGCTCAACAAAAATAGTCAAGGATTTAATAGACAATACCCCTATTTTAGTTAGCGACAACTTCCAAAGTAAGGTTAATATGTATGCCAAATGTTTATTATTTAATCTCAAAAGCTGATCATAAAAAGGTGCGGAAGGCAATAAGATCGTGGTGGAAATATAAGCCATTTTTGCATCTGGAAAACTTTTTTTTCAAGCATTTACTGTCAAACACAAAAACTTACCCTATATCTTCGGACAATTAATGGTCTTATTTATCGAAAAAAAATAGATCATTAATTGTCCTGCCTAACCCCTGGATGTATGATCTACATTGTAAGGAACTATTTATTGAATCTTAGATAAGACTGTCATAATAACTTGATTTATCATTTTTGCTCGTTTTACTCTTTGTGTATGTGCAAATAAATGAAAAGTACGAGGACAAACAAGCATATGTTTGGCATTTCTGTAATAAATACAAAATACAAAATTTTAAACAAATTAACATAACTACATGTATGTCGTGCAAATATTGTTGTTAGATGTCCTTGTTTTTTTTTTTAAATTTTTATAACAAGTCCATTATACGTTCTGTTGGAGTATTGTTTTAAATAATCCAGACAATAAAAAACAATATTATATTTTCTTATCTTAACTTAACTTATCTTTTATAGTATCTTACTGTGAAGTGCCAAATTTTTCGTCAGTAAAATCCATTAATTAATTCTTAGTCTAGCCAACAATTAACTGTTGTCTTGGGGTAGAGTTTTCACGGAGAAATGTTTTCCTAAGTCAGGTCACACTGGTAGTATGTTTATAGTAAAAACGAACTAGTGGTATGGCAGGCTAGAAAAGCGAAATTCACACGTAAAGCTGTGAAAAGTGATTTGAGACAAATGACAGGGTGTTATTACAACCCCAGGTGGCATTTTTGGCACATTGTTAAGCAGTTTCCCAAATGTCTGTAGGAATAGCATTTATTCCGATTGGTCAAATGTGGAAGGAGGGGAGGGTCGACCCCTGAACCTGGGGGGGGGGGGGGGGGATATATACTACGAATCAAATGACTTTTAGGCAGTCTTGAAGTTCTCTGAGAGAGAGGAAACCAGAAGTAAAAATACGTAGTAGATACACCGGGCGGTACTTTAAGGAAAGACGTCCGTAAAATCGTGGTTCCAGGGAAAATCTATAACCCAGGAACGATTGTAAGACGCCAAAAAAGACCACAAGGTATTTAATTCAAATTCACATTTATCATGATGTAATTTATATGATGTTTCTTCGTTACAGATGCATGATCTGTTGATATTTTGTAGGAATCGTTCACATTTATCATGATGTAATTTATATGATGTTTCCTCGTTACAGATGCATGATCTGTTGATATTTTGTATGGATAGTTCAGTTATTACATTGATTTAGTAATGTACTTTTGAATTCTGCATTAGAATTTTCACCGTATATACGTAGGTAGGTTAATGGGTGTTGTAGAAAACCCGCTGTGTACATTTATGTTTGGAAAGGCTACATTAATTTTGAATTTATCATATTAGTGAATATTGATTGTGTGCTATGATTTACTGCCTCACTTGACGTAATGATTTACGGGAATATATGTGACTTTCTCAAATTCTGATGTCGATAATTAGCGGTATAGCTGTATTGATCTGAAGACTTGTGTAGTATTTGCTAGCCGTATAAAGGTTATCACTGATAGTAAGATCTGATTGTTCAAACCAGAAAGACGGACGGACAATCTCAACTCTTAAAGCATAACGAGATACTTAGGGCGTTTTACCCTTTTCAATATTCACTAATATGATAAATTCAAAATTAATGTAGCCTTTCCAAACATAAATGTACACAGCGGGTTTTCTACAACACCCATTAACCTACCTACGTATATACGGTGAAAATTTTAATTCAGAATTCAAAAGTACATTACTAAATCAATGTAATAACTGAACTATCCATACAAAATATGAACAGATCATGCATTTGTAACGAGGAAACATCATATAAATTATATCATGATAAATGTGAATTTGAGTTAAATACCTTGTGGTTTTTTTGGCGTCTTACAATCGTTCCTGGATTATAGATTTTCATTGGAACCACGATTTTACGGACGTCTTTCCTTAAAATACCGCCCGGTGTATCTACTACGTATTGTTACTTCTGGTTTCCTCTCTCTCAGAGAACTTCAAGACTGCCTAAAAGTCATTTGATTCGTAGTATATATCCCCCCAGGTTCAGGGGTCGACCCTCCCCTCCTTCCACATTTGACCAATCGGAATAAATGCTATTCCTACAGACATTTGGGAAACTGCTTAACAATGTGCCAAAAATGCCACCTGGGGTTGTAACAACACCCTGTCATTTGTCTCAAATCACTTTTCACAGCTTTACGTGTGAATTTCGCTTTTCTAGCCTGCCATACCACTAGTTCGTTTTTACTATAAACATACTACCAGTGTGACCTGAGTTAGGAAAACATTTCTCCGTGAAAACTCTACCCCAAGACAACAGTTAATTGTTGGTTAGACTAAGAATTAATTAATGGATTTTACTGACGAAAAATTTGGCACTTCACACTTATCTTACCCTATCCCAGCTTATCTTATCTTACCTAATCATAGCTTTGTCTAGCTTAATTTACCTTGGTTTTGTTTATTTGGCCAGGAAACACAGCTGTTAATGTAACAGGCAGGTACACGTTTGTGTCAACACACTCTGTTGTTCAATCTTTCTAATTTTGGATTAAAAGTTAATTAACTACCCATGATCGTTCAACAATAACAAATCAAGAACATGAAAGTGTCCACAAGATTTCGTCATGAAAATTAAAGCCTCGTTAAAAAATTGACAGTGAATTAAATAGTAATTAAAAGAATGTATCAGCGCACCCGCCTTTACAGTGTCCGGTATAAACTGTAAATGAATCAAATACTTATCAATAGGATAAGAAATCTGGTTTTGAATAAATACATGCAGATTCGTTTCCAAATAACACAATTCATTAGGTTGGAAATATACATTTAGGGAGAAAATGTGAAAAGCATACAAAACACCGTGAATACTGTGGAAGATGGATCCAGCTAAGCATGGATTTATGACTACCATTGATACTGTCCTCTGCTGCCTTTTGTTTACTTAAAATCCGAAGGAATGGAAACCATTTAGTACTGAGTCATTCAACGATTAAAATTCAAGATGGGTAAATTCCTTATCGAAATTGATATCGTCTATAATCGAGCGAAATATGAAACGTCAATACTAACACGATTAAAAACTCTGAAAATACAAAGAGTTCAGTCTCACATGATCTAACTCAACCAGAGGCCAGTTGTGTAAAATATTAAGTTTCTGATTTTCCAATATGAAGCTCGGAATTACTACAGTATTTATTTTTAGAAAAGGAACACAGTTGTCTTTCCTATGCGTCATTATATAGTGTGAATTTTACTAAATAATATTGTGCACCAGTATTCATGGATTTCATCCTTGTCACATAGAAACATTACGCCTCATTTACCGTTTCACGAACTATTGACGCAACAACAATGTTTCTCATTTCTTTTTAAATTGTAAAAAAAAACTGACAAGAATGACATGAAAGGATTTTACAATACTTTTTTGCATGGTAAGCATGCACATATAGGTACCTGCAAGTTGTGTTAAATTTCCTTTTACAACTCATTTCTCCATCGAAGCCATCAGTCTTTCCATGGCAACATTGGTCGTTGCAATCTCCTTTATAACCACAGTCACACTCTTCATCGTTTTCCACCAGACCATTTCCGCAGAAAGCATCCGTTGAGCCTGAAAATACAGTAAATTGTTAAAATTTACAAATCCAAATTATTAATAATCTAAAATACCAAATGTATAATACCAAATGTCAACAGAGTAATGAAGACCTCACATATGCAAAATTGGATGTATTTATGTGGGGGAGAGTTCAACGTATTACCTGGAACCATTTTACTGTAGACGGTCTTTGGAACGGACTGTCATGAGTCACTGAAAGCCAGGTGAATGGTGGTTAAGAGTTTTACCGATTTTATAAATGTTCACGGTCATTAAACTAGATAAAGTCGTTCACTCTTGTAAATAATTTCAGCCTTGCAAGCAGTAATTTTTAAAAGACGATTGTTTATATAAAACCATAACTTCAGTGTTGATACCAGACAGATAGCCAGTTGTATAGCAGGACAAGTACTGTCAAGCAGTAAATAGGAATTACTTGGCACTGCAGATAATGTAATATTGCCTAATTTGAGCGTCTCTGTGTTATTAGCAGATGAATCAACCTCTAATTACACGTTCTACTATAATATATACTTACTAACAAAGCAGGAGAACTTGCCACTCCTGTTCTTGATCACAGCATCCAAAACACGTGAAATGTTACCTTTGCTACAAGGTGAGAATTGGCTGTTGAATTCACCGTCTCCTGTTGTGGCACTGGGAAACATGATATAGTTCCCACGGTCACCAGAGGGGGCACATGTAACTCCTGAATCATGCTTTTTAAAAAAGTAGAAATATAATTGAAAGCACTTTGGAAATAAAAAATGTATTTCCTGCTGCAATAACTCGAATCAAAGAATATAACAAGGAATTTAGAGAACAATAGGAACAACGCCATGGTGTATTATTATATATTTTAACATGATTGAGGACAGACTGAATCATCAATTCTATTCTGGTCTAGGTGCGTATCGAACCGAAATGAAAACTAGAAGAAAACAAAAATACATTAGAACACAAGAGCCCAAATAGTTTGCCCAAGTTAAATGAAAGTCAATTTTTTGTGGAATGTAGATCTAGTTTGTAGCTGAAACAAGCAAATTCCTTAATGTGTCGATACCACTTACTGTGCATACTTGTATGTAAGGCATCCTGGGTAAAACCGTATAATGATAAACTTTTAGCTTACCTTTATCGTAAAAAAACATATTCAAAAGCATAGCCTAGTACCAGTCATGCTCATAATTCTGTGAATACAATTACCCAACATGACCTGTCAAGACAGTGCCAGATTTTACAGTAAATTTCGTTGCATTAGAAATAGTCTGTTACGAAGCATATTGTAACAAGGATTAAAAACTTACTATCCTGAAAAAATAGGCTATATCTTGTTAAGGTTTGTGGTTGTGCTGAACATGGTGCAGTATATTTACAGGATACTGGTAGTCTATACTTATCTGAAATACACCGTTTCATGGATTTCAGAAATTTAACTGAAAGCTTAAATTTGTTGACTCCAAATCAGTAGGAGCTTATAAAGATGACCATGATTCGTAATGCGTTTGTAAGGCATTGATAAATCCATGCGAAGGTCAAACATATCATAACTCAATATATCCGTCACAAGCAAATACATGCAGAAAAAAATTACTAATGACAAAATAAACATAAATAAATCAATTATAGTGTGAATATATATATATATATATATATATATATATATATATATATATATATATATATATATATATATATATATATATATACCACTTAATCTTTGCAACTTGGGAAAACTGTCACACATTTTGGACAGAGGGAATAAAAGCTTATTTGTGTTTGGACAGGATCCAACCCAGGAACACAAGATTTTGCCACAAGAGGTTTGCTCGAGGCCTGACACAAATCTTAATTTTGAAGGGTTATCATATCATGTCTACGTACATATAATGTTTGCTTACATGAGTCATCCCAAAACATGGTCAATATTAATCTTCCTGTACAAGATTGCCCAATTGACATAACTATGTCAGGTAGGAGAGGGAATGAACTAAATGTGTTAAGATATGGGTTAGTGTCACACGATATACAGCACTGTCAAAAGTCCAAGCTTGGTGATACGAGAAAGAGGCCCAAGTGGCATTGCATCACTCGCATGATACCATTATCTCTTTGAGAATTGGGATGGTTATGGAGGAAAAGGTCCGAGTATTAAGCGTGTGTGATTAATAATATTAGAACAATATTTCTTACCAGTTGTCCAGACGCGTGATTTTCGCTAAAAGAGCCTGACTAATGCTTGACTCTCCCATGATGAAAGTAGCAGTAGAATTATAGAATGTAAACGGGACCTAACTTCTATAATGGCTGATTTGCTTCTGACAAAATCATAATAAGCAAGATTGATTGAAACGTCGCTATTGCATGGACATATTCGTTTTTAATAGAAGAAGAAATTTAAAAAATGTTTTATAATATAAAAGCGGAAATGTCAAAACGTATTGCAAATGAACACAAAAACTGAAGTGTTAATACTTTTTCTGAAATAAGCGGACAATTAATTTTCTTTAAACGTGCACAGTGAATATGCGAGTACCCTAGCACAAGTCAGGTATATCGTAAAACTGATTACAAGACAAGCTGGGCATGGCGAAAACTCGCCCTGTTGATTTGAAATACATGACACTTAACTAATCCCACTGTATACTAGAAGGTTTGTATATCTATCCACAAAGTACATCTTACAGTTTCAGTAATTAAGCTGACTGGAGTCATTTGCATTGAGTACTGAAGTCGTACATTTCTTTTACACATTACAATGCTACTTACAGGAGATCCAAAATTATGTCCAACTTCATGAGCAAATGTCAGCTTAGAGACACTGAAAGGAACCTCTTTTCCATAGTTAAGTGTGGTGACGATGCCCGTATTTAGACTCTTCCCCACACCTGAATACTGCTTAAATCTTTCACACACCCCTCCTGAGGCCTCTGTTCGAAAAGAATATCAAGCCAGGTCTGGATTAATATACATGCACGTGTTCACAGCAACTGCATCACTCTTTTTGGTCATTTACCTCATATATCTTCTTTCAAGAAACCGATGTTTGGATAAATAAGATAACAAATTAGATTCGTATAAAAATGCAAGGAACTTTATTTACACTCATCCATATTTAAAAAAATATGAGGTTAGCAATGCGATGCTGAATGTAGAGGTTTCGCTTTATTTAGGTTGCGGTGGGGTGCTCCCAGTAGTATTTAAATTATTACAGAAGACCCACCCTGACTCGTTTTAGTCAGAAATTGAAATAGTGATAGAGAGATGCAATGCTCCGAGCCCCCAGTCAGCAGTGCCGACAGTTAAATTAATGAATACACAAAATGTGAAATTCAAATAACAAAAAATTTAATATAATTCAATAACAGTCATATCTCAAATAAAAATTTAAATTAAAACCCTATCACTCGTCTTTCACTCAACCAAGTAACGGCCTATTTCATCATCTGACTTAGTGTGAGAGATTTTGCTCCTGTCCTGTGTTCCTATTCGTCTGGATGATCTTTATCTGGACTGGTAATCCAATTCCCTCCAGACCGTCTAACTTCTGCCTCCGTTTTTCCTTTCTCTTTTGTCTCCCAGAGACTCGGATCGACTGCACACTGGGGTAATTTCCTCTGTCTCCTACAGTTGATCTGATCCCTAAAAGCTTCCTGTATTTACACACAAGGACATTAACATATCATAAAACACTAGTTATCTAACTCACACTAAACAACATTATCATCAGACAAGCCATTACCCTTTTGGGGTATATATACTCAATCTTATTATCCAGAACAATACCACATAATCAAACCCATTTCTGTACATTGCACTTATACAAAGTACAAAGGGTACACAGATAGATATGCACATATCCATGCGCTGATATATCCTAATACATGAACATGATACTTCTACAAAGAATATACAAATATGCAATTTCCCATTAACTAATGTTGCACACTGAAAACATTATGCAATGTTTATAAATCAATTCAACATTTGCAGATCTATAATATCAAATGAATTAATGCGCGGGTTTACTACGATTTAACCCAATAGCGAATTACAATATTAACTCTTTACATAAACATTGCTCATCTCACAAAATATGCATGTATATCAAACACTACGAATGAATCACTCTACAAATGGTAATTCGACGTCCTAAATTATACAGATTGCAATAATTAAAGTCCACTTTCTTTCTAGTAATATGTTAGAACTATCGAGCAAATAGTCACTGACCTGTAATGAAGCTCCTTGTAATTCCCATAATACAAGTTTCCCGCCAATTTCGAATGACGTCGGAGTAGGTTATCTTCCCTTATAATTGCCGCAAACTGGGGTTAGCGACAACTAAGTTTTAGTTCTCAAGATAATATATTAAAGCTTGCGATTCTAATGTTGGCCACGCCTTGCTCAATTCCGAGTTGATGTTGATTCAAATATTATCAGACACTGCCCAATCCCACCAGTCTGTCAAGGGTATTTTACGACCCCCACTTGATGTTCCTTTGATCCAAACTCAGAATTCCACCACTTGCCTTTGAAACATGTGATAGCAATGTTTATGTAACTGGCTGTCCAAAATACGGCCAGTTGCTAATTTTATTTGCATGTCAATTAACTGGCCTGACACCTCGTTTTTGGCCGAATTGACTTTCATACATATTTACAGAGCGAAATTATTAGCCTCAGAGTCTAACATGTACATGTCGAAATCTGGTTTATCCTGACAAAGTGACAATGAAGATAATAGAAACAAGCTATTCGGTTCTGTTTTATCACCGGCATCTTACGGTGAGGTATTCAAACGTATAAAATTTATGTATACATTCTGTTAGTTTTGTGACAACTGTGGATTTGCTGCGAAGATATAACATGCTTTAAAGATATAAAGCAGAACTGAATGACACATTAAAATATTGACCCATAATTTGCCCTGTGAGGATAGAACCCCAAATGCAGCATGCAGCCTATTTCTAGCGACAATATATCAGTATGCGGTGTCAGCCATTCATCGTAAGCAACTTTCACGCTACTGAACATAAAGAAAATCTGACTGAAACCTAAACTATTGACAAGTGGTTTTCACGTTGAATATTAAATTTCAAGATATCTGACACGTAAAACATATCGAGCTTAATTGCTAATTCCAAACAATTATGATGTTACAGATTAGAATGGAATGTGTAACAGAAAACCTAGCATGATGAGTAACGCATTTGACATAAATGATAATACCCCAATATAGTTTTCAATACAGCTGCCAATAACGATTTAAATCTATACAAAGTTGCATCCATTATATGACTCTGACGTCAAAAAACTGTGTTTAAGTGTGGTGGAAAACCTGAAAAATTGAAACGTTAGGTTCATTTTGAAAATAGCCCTCCGAAAAACAAAAATAAAATGATATAAAATTGTCTGTTAATTATGGGTCTGCGTATTATTATCCATCATTCTCACAGAACTTGAAAGTAATGACTGGAAACAAATGGATAGATAAACAGTTCGATGTACATAAATCATGTGAAAACAGTAAGTTCTTACTCTTCAATGACTGTTGGAAGGTGAAATATATGGCCCACGATGTTAAAGTTAAGCTCTTTTAAGTTAGAAATGTAAAAAGACTAACAATAATTGTTCATATCAGTCTAAGCATTTATTTCTGTAAACTAGACAATTCGATTCAAGGGATACAACTCATAAAGCATTACTCTACAGCATCATAACTCTGCAACTAAACTATCTTAAAGACTGAAAGCGTCCCTGTTTATGTGAACATCTCAAGGCAGGCTCAGTGTTCCCAACGAAGGAATAAGGAAAAAGGTAATTTCATCCCGTTCTTTTCCCCCGCCCTCTTGAGTATCATGGTCATTCAGGTGATGAGGGAATGGGAGTTCACTCTATTACTGATTGCTTCTATTTGCTTCTTTCATGTAGGATAACATCTTAGACCGAAGACTTCCTGATTCTTAAATGGGAGATTCATTGGAAAATTATGACACCACCATGCATGTTGAAACAATTATACATGCAGATTTCACTTCATTACCCAGAAATGCTTAACCTCCACACAAGGCTCATATCAGTCAAGTTCATGAAACAAACATTTCTGCGAATAAGGGCTTGACACGGAGACTACCATCTTTGAAAGCCTCTGACAGAAAATAGTGTTTTTTTTTCAATAGTGCAAGAAAATAAAATGAAACATTCCTTGGTTCTGAAAGATCCAGTTCCCCAAATTGTTATTTTCCACCTATGACTTTAACAAGTATAAATACGATCACTATCAAGGACAACAGGAAGGGATGGCGATCATAGACCTAAGGACCTATGCCATATCAAGGCCCATTTCAACATTCCAGCCAGCTTCAAATGGAAGCCATGTATTCAGAAATAGTTAAGGGCTTATTCTTCAAATCATTGTTTTTACATTGTTGTCTTAACCCTTATAAAAGACTTGTTTCTTAATCATATTGGTCCGAGCTTTTAGAATCAATGACCTTAATACAAGGTTCGTTTTGAACAAGGCAAAGGTCATCGATCAAGACAAGTTTAAACTGGCTAGAAGGCTGAAAATGTATTTTGTCTTCCTTTCTATGATCACAAAACGTGAAGAAATAGAACATTTGCCTTTGATGTTGTTCATGGCTATCGTCTTTTTCTAGTAAAGTTTCGGGCAAACATTAACGATTGTTGGTACTGGAGCTGCTGTCAAGTGTTTGTCTCCTAGGGCTTGTGTGATATGAGCTAGGCATGCAGGCTTAGCATGTCTGAGTGTGGTTGGAAAGCCTTCATGTGTGATTCTTATCCAGACTAGGATTAGCATAATGTTTCTTTGAACCTTCAATTTTAGATTCAGGGCGTCGTTCATTTAAGAGTTTATCCAACTAAAGAGAAGCAAATGGAAGCAATTAGGATTTTTGTGCACTCAGATTCCCTCCTCTTTTCAATGACCATGAGAATTACAGGTGTTCGTGAAAAACATGATAAACAAGAATATTCAAGACCAGCAAATATGTGTCGACTGACCTGTTTTTGTTGACATGCGATTACGGAGAAAACTGTGAAAGGAAGTGTGTATCACATCGACTGATATATATATCTGGCATTGGTCGAACCCAAAGGAGTCGATCGAACAGTCAATCTTCTTTCAGAGATAACTTATGACATCAAAAATAAATTTTGGTTCTATCAGAACAACATTTCAAGAAAGCATCTACCATCATAATCGAAAGGAAATTTCCATGGTTTCCATCTTCAAACGATTGCTGTAATTAACCACTCCTGCTCAATTATAAAATTAACATCTCAGCCTGTCATGCAGTATTTGTAACTAGTGTAACGACTGACTGTTGACTTTGAAGTGGAATGACCTCTCTATGCTATGAGAACTCCTTCCATTTACTGAGATGAATTTTAATGTAATCTGACATTTGTATCAATTGGTATATTTGCCAAAGTATCAGTCGTCTCTGACTTAGTAGAATCATCTGCAGAGGTCTAACACACGCATCACACAGTGACAAGATATATATATATATATATATATATATATATATATATATATATATATATATATATATATATATATATATATATGAAAAATACGGTCAAATTCATCCGAACCTAATTAGACCTTGGGACCCACGCAAGGTATCTAAATATGACTTTTGTATTTGTTATTGCTCATTAACGTTTCCATACTATATCTTAATAACAAGAAAATGTGACGGATCAAGGATAAACATCACCCAACCATCTTGTACCTAACTGTGGGATGGGATATATTCAGGATTGTATTTGGTTTGGTTTCTATACTTTAGTTACATAGTTAAAGTCCTTTTGCCGTAATTTTAGAGAATGAAGTATTAGATAAAATAATGGATTAAGTGAAGAATATTACTCATTTATATAGGATTAATACCTAGACAGAAAATAAAATGATCTTTTCTGCCTTTTCATTTTTGCATACAGTGATGGGGAGAATTCGCTATGTTCAAGAAAGGTCACTTGCACAACAGTTTTAGTCTTTTTGATTCGAACGCATTTAGTTGCAGAATTTACAACATTTCGATGATGATTTTGCTTTAGCAATGACGTATCGATGTTAGTACATATGCTACGTAAAACAGTACTGGTGCATATGTTGCAATAAGTAATGTACTGGAACCGCTCCGGTTGCCTAGTGGTTAGAGCGTTCGCCGCGGAAGCGGGAGGTCGTGGGTTCGATCCCCGGCCGAGTCGTACCAAAGACTTAAAAAAATTGTACTAACAGCTGCCTCGCTTGACGCTCAGCATTAAGAGGTTAGTGTTAGGACTGGTCGACCTGGTGTCAGGATAATGTGACTGGGTGGGACATCATGCTACATGTCTGCGGCATGATGCCTCAGTGCTAGACATCACTATAAACTGCCTCACAGCAGACATCGTAGCGATATGACTGAAAAATTGTTAAAGCTACGTTAAAAATCCTAATCAAACAAACAAACAAAAGTAATGTACTGGACAGCATTACAGTGTAAAATAATGTATATACGACATGTGTTTAGTATAAGGATTCTTCATGGGACATTCTTCTTGTGATTTAATAGAAGGCTGAATGATATTTGGATCATGAGGAAATCTCAGTTGACATAGATTTCATTGAAGTTCATGTGATTGGAAAATATTTTCGCAGACAGTATTATGTTTTACAGTTATCGTGTATATGTTAATGCACTGTGTATATTTCAATTCATATACACATCGTAACAACAATTAAACATTAAAATGAGCTAATGTTCTTTCCAGGATCATTAGAAACTTGGTTTAGACGTGAAACTAATACATCGCAATATGGCTAACTTGAGCGTGTTAAAACATCTGTAAATGAGGCATAACATTGTACTCTAAAAGCCACACGAAATCCAATAATGTTTTTTTAAATATCAGATCTGATCAAAGGGACTGGAACTCACAAAGAGGGTTCGTCAGCCTGGAGATAATGTCGTATGATAGATTTAAAGGTAAATGGGAAATGAATTAAATTGTATAAGGCACATGTCCAATCTGTGAAAGATAACTGTTTTTGTCCAGCACTCTTGTATTTTTTAAAAAAATGCCTCATCCTAACGTTTACTAATTCAAATCAGTTCGGTCTAGTCATTTAGACACTTGCTGCATACAGTATCGATCTGTGTGATCTGTATCAGTATCGATCTGTGTGATCTGTATCAGCATCGATCTGTGTGATCTGTATCAGTATCGATCTGTAAGATCTGTATCAGTATCGATCTGTGTGATGAGCCCTTTAAGGAGAATATAAATTACATCTTATACAAGATTCTCTGCAGCGGAAGCAAGTAGTTATTTAATTCAAGGAGATGCAATTTATTGTTCTTCTATTATAACCTGAAAAATATTTCTAGAAAGTTTAATGTGACATGCTACATAGCATTTCATGGTACTGTTGATACTATTGGCATTGCTTCTTGGTCTGAGAGAGAGAGAGAGAGAGAGAGAGAGAGAGAGAGAGAGAGAGAGAGAGAGAGAGAGAGAACATAGTACTTTTAGATTACAACAATGTCGAAAGAAGTTATAATTGTTATATGTTGGAAGTATTGCGCAATGAGCATTTCGAGCCATGTTCTTTTGTTTTTCCAAATACATGTAATGTGCTTTAAAACGAATGTGTTAATAAAAGTAATGGTGGTCATGATGTCCGCACACAAGGAACTACTTTTAAAAAGAAACCCTTGATGTCTTACGATATTCCTGACAGAGATGTTAAAAAATCAACAAAAACCACACACACACACACACACACACACACACCTTTTTCAAATCATATTCAAGCAAATTGTAAAGAAATTTTTTATAAACTATATAATGTGCTCCAGTGTCAGTAGATGTACTCAACTCGATGGGTATGCATGAATCAAGTATGTGTTTTCCATACACTTGTGATATATTACCGTTTCATATCTGCGATTTGATCTACCTGGTGGGTATACTTCCTATGACTTAGTTGATTTTCGTAAGGTTGTTCGTAGAATTTTAATTCCTCATATTTTCTCCCGTATACAGAACTTGTCCATCGATATAATATTTTAAATTTGCATAAATACTCTTTCCTTTGCCATCATTTTACTGCAGGTCAGTTTTGGCAGTTTTATCTAACACACCATCGCCTATAATATCACTTTGAATAGGCAGTCGTCAGTATGTAATATATTTTGCAGATTGTATAAATAAATGAAATTCCTGTTAGATTTCAGACGGTAATGTTGTCGATGGCTTTTCATAAGTAAGGTTTTGCAAGTCTATCATCGTGGTAAGGGAATTCCAAAAAGATGAAGAAATTTTGTTTTTGACAAGAGTTCTATTTCGATTTGCATATAACTGTACTGTCTGAGGTAACCATAATGTTATATTACCATTTTGTAGTCCACAACATTTATTATCACCTATATGACAGAGAAATCCGTGTGTTTTGCTAACCATACTTTTTCTATCTCAGTCTTTTAATCTTATGACATGTTGTCTCAGGTATGGGGTCCACACTGTAAAAACTACTTTTAAAAAGAAATCCCTTATGTCTTCTGCTTTGCCTGATGGAGATGTTATAAGAAACGACAACAACAAATATAAAATAAACAGAAATTAACTCATAAAGAAACTTAAGATCTCTCCAACTTTGATAACACCAAACAGAAAATTTGCACACACACACACACACACACACACACGTGGAGCTTTTGATACTCCATACACAAACAATACCCATCACTGGTCACACAAATCCAAACTTTCAAGTGCTACTGTAAAGCCAATAAAAGCCTGAAATGATTTATATCCAACTTGTTTCTTCTAGCTCTGTCAAACAACCACAACCCACCCCAATTAAATCAAATATAACAATGCGAATGCTAATGTAAATTCATGCAATTATCAATCAGAGTGGATCATTCATCACATTCTATTCCACATCGAGATTAACACACCCATTGTGTGGCACAGTATCTTGCACTGTACAAACTTGTATACCTATGACAATAAGGACTGCTTATCTTACGATTTATTGAATAAATTATGTATATTACATAAAGGATAAATGATTGACACTTACGTGATGGTGACCCAACCCATGCTAGACCCAGTGTCCCCTGGGCGAAGTCTCTGTAGGTGAATACATACGCCAAACAAAAATCATCATGATTTTCCATTGAATGGAGATTAAGGAAGTTGCTGACATCAAGGTTGTCATCACAATATGGGGATTTTCTAAATGGATCTGCACAATTCGCATCCCATGTCATTACCTAGAAAAGATGGAATGAAATTGAAGTTTTACATATCAACATTCCAGGGGACATGAATGCAGTAGCTCACATGCAAATTCATGAATTATGTTTGCACTTCGTCCAATTGACCACACTTTGCTGACTGCGATGTCATCACCTTGAAGAGATGGAATCACAGTGAAATTGTATTATATTTATTGACATTTACTAAAAAGTAACCTTAAGCAGCAGAGAGGGTGAATCAGACAACTTTGAGTCAAAAATCTATTTTAACCGTCAAAACAACAAATAGACCCTTCCTACGAAATCTCATGATTTAACCACAAAAAAAAGAAAGTCTCTGTTTGGCAAATGAAGCCTTAGTGATTTTGTCTGAAACACGATCTTGCAGGGTGTGAATCCAGGTCTCGAAATGGGTAAAAAAAAACACGATGGACACTCACCTATGTAGATAACAATCTTTTTAGGATGAAAATAATTGTTGAAATTCGAAGAATTTTCACGATTAAAGTCCTTAGGACTTTACAAACAGACTAATTTGTAAAACCTCACCTTGTAAATCAATCAGATTATTAGACTGGTCAGTGAGTTTAAAATTGATTCTGGTTAATGAATTATTATGACATCGCATATAGACTGGATTAACCGGAGACTCAATAATTAGAAATCCTGGAGGAGCTGTTGGTGCAAATGAATACAGAATATATCCCTGCTGAGCTTGATTTGATCGTTCGAGATTTATTTGATAGCTTCCTTCGATAACATCACATACTAAATTGAGCGCAATCACCGATGAAATGTTTACATTTTGAGGAGCAATATGCCTGCCGCCACCGTCTGGGTCATTATTGTGTTTGAGGATTTTTATTTCCGGTGATGTTGTTTTTTTCCATGCATCATGAATTATTTTAAAACCAACATCGATGGTGTCACTGAGAAGTTTTTTTAGTTCTGGTACGTTATATCCTGGTAGTTTGAATGTTGGAATATCTTTGACGGGAATTTTATATTCTGATGCAAATGTTTGTTCTCGATAAGGGACTATTATCTTCATCTAATATATTCTGAATAATTTTCAGATTAAATGTTTCCTTATCGTCGATAATTTTGTTGCATGTTTCTACGACGCTGATAAATTCATCTCGGGTGAGAGAGCTTGATTTAAGAGATATTAACAACAGTAAAAAATCATTATTCATTGCTGTGAAATTTTCAATAATTTTAGGTTCGTTAATAACATTATATTGCTCTACTCTACCCCTTTCCCACTCTCCCCCAGTTAGTTTGTATCCGAAACCAAAACAATCTATAGTATTTGTGTGATCTTTATAACTCTTTATTGGATTATCAGATTTTATCCTGTCGGTGATATAATCAGATTTTTGTGGTTCGGGTATTTGATGAGCTGTCCGAGGTGGGATTTCAGGCCAACCTAGTACGGTTCTTATAGAACTCTGATAGATATCTACGACGTATCCTTCTGTGCTTATTTCAATGGCAGATGATAACGTCGGCTCATGAACCGTTATTGCTATTTTTGATTCTTTTCCAGTAATCGATTTTATTCTACGTTGCAATTCAGCATTGATTTGTTCAATTTGGTACGACCCAGTTGGTATGGAAACAACGTTCCAGTCTGGGGTTCCATCGGGTTTATTCTTATACGCAAATACCAAGGAATTATTCGGTTGTTGACCACCAAATGATTTTGATCTGATATTAGGCCAACTGTGATACACTCGTAGTTTTGCTAGCGCTATCTCCTTCACGGGGACTGGGATAGGGAAATTTACACTGAATTCTGGATTCGTTGATGTTATTGAGATCATGCTTGTTTGTACTGGGTTTGTTTTCTCCACTATTCGTTGAAGTAATTCCTGCGGTGTTGTCATTGTTATTATACTGTTGTTGTCGCTCTAATTTTGACATCGCATAATCATAAATACTGACCATCGCTGAGAACTCACTATCTGATATAATTGTATCATCGAGCGATGACGATATCAACGAGGATAATTGCGAGTATGCAGTTGATACAACATGAAATTTAATCACGTAGTCTTGCAGTTTACTCTGGCTGCATGATGATATTTTTTTTGTTACTATCGAAATTATTCCCGCGATTGTTGTTGCCGCGGATATACAAATTGAAACAGCTATCGGGGCAATCATTGTTACCGAGGATAGTATAATACCAGCTCCGGTGATTACACCACTCACCGAGTATACGGTAACATCAACTGCTGTGATTCTTCGTTGGTATTTTTTAATTTTCATTGCATACTCTTCAGTGAGAGTTTTGAGTTTCATTGAAAACTCTCTAGCCTGATCATAGCGATATTGAGATACCGAAGGTACCGTTGATGACGAAGTCATTTTATTCCCAAATCAGTTTACGATTTCAATTGTAACCGTTATTTACTTAAATCCGCTACGAATTCCAAATATCACGTTGTTGAAACCCTAACCAAATTTTTATCAGTAGATGTTATCGTGAACTTTTCAGTTGTATCCTTGTCGATGATCATTGAAATCGTATTGTTGACCCCGGATGAACTCGACGATGAATTATTGACATTTACTGAAGATTTTCGTCTCATCGATGGATTTTTTAATATCAGGGAGTTTTATGTCGAGTTTATCCAGTGTGGTTGCAAAGAATTTATCAATGAAATTTTTTCGAAACGATGTAAATTTTTCAACGTATTTTTCATATTCGGATTGAAGTGTTGCTAGTTCCAACATAGAAGATTTTATCTCTGTGAGCTTCGGTGTGGTCACTGGAGGATTACTAAGGAAATCTAATAACGGCTTGTCAATATTGCTAATTCGTTCCAAGATAGTCGAAACGAGTACACCCGGTTTGAGTTGACCCTGATCGGAAAATAACACGATAGTATCCTCGATTGCGTTTCGTTGTTTAACCAATATATCATCCAACGACATATTACGAGTTTTCAATTTACCCTGACGATCTTGAAATACAACTATTTCCCCGGGGTCAACACTTGTTAAGTTCAACGTCTCAGCGATTTCATCTTCAATTAATTTTTTTATATCACCGGTTGCAGACATTCCTGCAGTGCCATCGGGTTCGGGTTTCAAAGATGTCCCCCAAATATCAATCATGTTATTTTATACATCTCTCTTTAAAATCGTTTCGATTTCCAGCGATTACTAGTGTATTCATTTACGACAACATGTGGTGGTTTTCCCCTTGGGTTACCCAAGGAGTTAGAAATAGCGTCAAGGACATTTAATACTTCGCTGCCGCATATTGGTGGATCATTCATTTGTTGTGTTGGTAGCATAGAATACCAAGTCTTCATTGGAAAAGTTTTTAAGCGGTTTATATAACGCATAAACTCTTTTGGCGGGGCTAACCCATATGAATCAAAATAGACGATTGCACGTGGATCAATAACGTATGCAACCCAGTGAGTTCCAGGTCCGGTGCTGTTATCGAGATTAATGATACCGGTTTCAACGCTGTTGGGTTGTGTCGGTAACTGATCTTTCATAAAGACACCTCTGAAATTTTTAATCGCGAGTTTTTTAGCGGCATCGAGTAAATCAAAATTGGACATTGGAACCATCGGTTCCTCAATCAAAGACTCTCCAACTAGTAAACCGGTCCTAGTCTTAGATCCTTTCCGCTGTACCATGAATACGGGGTTCCTGGTAGTCTTAAACCCTTTCCCTTTTTTTATACCCTCGTCCTTTCTTCGGTTCATATGATTCAGCAATGCTTTGTACCGCTTTTGCTCCCAAGGCTCCAGCTGCCCCCAATGCGACCGTTTTAGCCACCGCTGGGGCCGCTGCCGCAATCAACGCTGGTAACGCAGCAAACAACGGAAATATACCTCCTGTTTTAATCATATTTTTGATAGCAGCCGCAGAAATAGTAATCTGAACACCTTTTTTGCTACAAGTGCATCATTGAAATGTTTCACTTGACGAGTTGTCAGCGATAATTATTTGCACCACCTTTCATTTGATTAGGTTTCAGCGTTATTGTGGTTCCACAATTTTTAGCCGACTCTGATTGCAATTTCTTGACCTGACCCGGCGTCAGGGCAACACTAATAACACTATATGACATTATACATCATAGATTGATTCTAAATCGTAAAGCGATTCAATGGAAAAATCTGAAGGATTTTCAATTGCATGGTTTTAAAAATCATAGATTTTCCACTGGTGCATCAATTATTCTCATTCTTCCACCAACACCTTCAAGTAGCATTGATTTATCACTGAGAATGACAGCAACCGCTCTGTAATTAATAATACCACCAGGACGGGTTACACGGGCTCTAAAGTGTATATCGACGACAGATTGTCTTGTTAAATCAAGATGTTCCAATGAAAAGTAATAGATCGGATACAGATTTTTAAAATCTAACTGTGATATTTGTAGACCAGTATCAACATTTTGATCGCGTGCCATAAATGACAGCATATTATGATATACACGTGCAATATGGTTGTGCTTATAATCAAGTTGTATATCCTCGGATGGTTCCTGCTGTCCGTTTATTTTCAGCGAGACTTCTCTAACACCTAACTGATCAAATATCATATGACTTCGTTCTTGATTACCAACTCGCGCATTATTCTGTAACGCAATAAATATATGACGTGGAGCTGAAACACCATGTGTTGATGCCAGGTGCCATGTAAATATATCATCAACATTATCCTGTTTAATATCCGTGGTCACTGATAACCAACTCAACAATGATTTTCCTCCTCGATCCATAAATGATAGTAATCGCTGTTCTTCGGTGATTGATGGAGTTAACACTGGCATCCATAATGATAGTTTTGTTAAAATGACTTTGCCGTCGGGAGCAGCAGCATCGCGCCAGATTGCATCATTATAAGTACCCTTTCGCACAAGCGCTACTGTATGCTTTGCTCCATAGATAACTTTTCGGACGTTTCTACAGAATCCAAATATATGATGCAGTGGAATCGCGCATGGAAATTGTCGACGCTGTCCTTGTAACGTTGCTACGCGTGTTGCAAACCCTAGGTTGTAGTTAGTAATATTATTTATGACATCAAAAGTAACAGCTGGTATTACATATCCGGCTGGCGCTGGATCAACTGCAGTAGCTTGTGTTGCCTTTACTCTAGAATACTGGACGTGTTCAGGGTGATCAGTAATATCCTTAGAAAACATCATAGATGGACGAGCTGATCTTGTATAATCATCAGAATATCTCGCTAACCCTATGATTGTTGTGGCAACATCAACTTCACGGTCTATTGATTTAATTTCTTTTCCATCATTGAGATATCATGCACTTTCAAATAACGCCATTATGCCATTATTAACAAAACCAAAATGGATAGTTGGGTTATTGTCATATGGGGTATAAGCTGCAACATTTGTTACAAGTTCTCCTTCTACTTCGATAAACGCTTCACAAGGCAAAAAGTATTTACTGGTATCATGAACTTGAAGTTCAATTCGCGATCGGAGATCTGGTTGTGTTGCGTGATAAGAATAAAATTGAAAATCGCGTACAGAATCATCTTTACGCACTGGGGCATCCATATCAAACGCTGGATCAGGTGACCGTTTGAACATTGTATTCTATTTATCAAAGTCTAAATCGCAATTTTTCACCCTGCGGATTGTGTAGGATTTCCCCCGTCGTAGTTTTTTTAAACCGCTTCCCGCTATCATGTTTGCGGTTATGTTATCCTGGTCACTTGCTGTCAACGACGGAGTCATCAGCGACGCTAGTTTCTGTTCTACTGCGTTATTTATAATTTTACTAACCCGTGTATGCATTTCCGCTGTAGATGGCAGTGGTCCTCCTTTGGATTTTCTCCGTGATTTCACTAGCGCTGTTAATGTATTCTTCGCGGCTGAAAACGCTTTTCCGGCAAGATCTCCAACAGCACTAATACCCTTATCACGAATAACATCAATTGCTTTCATTCCTAATTGTTTAGCTAACGGCATCACTTTTGGGGCCATTCTTGCAAATAACTCCGCAATGGTATCACCGAAACCATCACCATAGTAAACGCTATAAACTGGAAACCGTGAATTAACTACATAGACGCTGGCTGGTTTGTCATGGTTGTAGTGTATGATCATTCTTATTATTAAAACACTAGTGTTTTCAATTGCTAGCGTGAAAATCCGTAGGATTTCAATTGATCATTTCAGTCACTATGATACCCACTTTCCGCTAACTCGCCAATGAAATCTCGATATGTGCTGATATCCATGATACCACCTTGAAATAACCGTCTACAGATATCAGCTGCTTCATTAATTATTTCCGGTGAGTTATTTCCAGCCCGTTTTCCTCCGATGAGAACTTCTAATCGTGATATATCACTGAGAACATTACCAGGACATGAAACGCTAGCGTTTCCAGTTGAAATTCCACTGGAATCTCTGGAAATTGCCGGCAATCCCTTCCCGCTATAACCAGTTGCTTCATCCAGTTTTTCTGTATCCGTGGGTTGTAAATAATCAAGAACATCATCATCATCTCGATCAGGTGGTAGTTGTTGTTTTTTAGGCGAGAAGGATATTTTCTTTGCAGGTTGCTGTCGCTTTCCTAGCAATTTTTGCGGTTTTTGTTGCTGTTTAAACTCTTCATATTGATTATACACGTTATCCACCATCTTGATATATTCAATGTATGATGCACTTCTTGTGTCAATTTGACTTGTTTTAGTTTTGATTTTGTAGATTATATCAGCCCAGTGAGTTATATTTCTAACAAATTTATGATGTTCTGGTTTCAACATTTTTTTTCTGTTTTCATAAGTTGTAACAACAAACGCAGGAATTTCTGCTGGTTTAGTCTCAACAATTGCTGCTAACCCTTCCTCGTTAAATCTCGCGCGTAAATCATCTACTGTTCTTTTTGATTCAGGTGTTTTAGATACAATATTAATTTTCATATCACCGTGGAGTTTTTGTACAGCTTGTTTTGTTTGTTCAGTTTCCGCTGCTATTTTTTCAAGCTCAACAATAAGAGGTTTTCCCGCATCTCCCCATATAGCACGCTCTACTCCCTTCGTTGCTGTGGTTACTGGTTTAAACACCTCTTCAAATCCCGCAGCAAAATCCGTTTGTAAACTCTGTCTAGCTTGCAGTTTATTCCTTACAGAGTCGCGAATTGGTATAAATCTCTTAATTGCATCTAGTCGCTCACGAGTCAATCTAGTTGTTAATGCTTCATTGACCATTATTTGAAATTGCAAACAATTTTTCAATTGTAAAACAATTTTTCAATTGTAAAACAATTTTTCAATTTGAATCCCCGAACCCGACCTAACAGACATTTTAACACCACCGTGGAAGTCTTATTTTGACATTTGAAGGGCGTTATCATTGATGGCGAAAGTGTCAAAATTGTATATAAAATATTAATACTGACACTTTCGCCACTTTTCCATTGAACTAATTGGAACCATCCATTAACGGTCCATCGATTTTTTATTCACTGTGAAATATTTTTTATTGCTGTAATATATTTTTTATTCACTGTGAAATATTTTTTATTCACTGTGAAATATTTTGTATTCACTGTGAAATATTTTTTATTCACTGTTTTTAATGCATTTTCACTGATTTTGATGATTTTTGACAGTTTTGGTGGTTTTCCTTTAAGATTTTACGGTCAAATGGTCGATTTCCCATAGGATTTTCCATTTCAAAATCATGATTGCTGCAACTAACAATAAAAAATATTTTTCTCATATAATTTGTATTGCTGTAATGCATTCACTGAATTTTATCAATTTCAGTTGAAAATCTCTTTGAGTTTTACGGTCAAGTAGTCGATTTCTCGTAGACTATTTGTCAAATCGTTCATTTTCTTGAATTAACGCCCGTATATTCCTGATTTTAGAATTAACCTCTTTTTTCAATTCATAATCCCTACCCAATTCTTTACGTATTCCTTCCACGATAGTAAATAACGAGACAAACACACTTACGTCACTGGAAAATACAAGAGAGTCCCGAATAGGATTCTGAATTTTTTTGATTAACGCATATTTCTTTGGTAGCATATACTTGTTATTCACAGCACCGTATTCTATATCCTGAAAGCCAGATATAATTTGATCAGGATTCAAATTGTCAGATAGTTTAATATCCTGACTTTTCAATTTTGAAATTTCAGCTATAATGCTATTCATATTTTCAGAATTCATATATATGATAATTATACACCTCTAAATGAAAAATATTTTTCTCATACATGGACGTCTATGCATAAATGAATTGAATTTTTTGTCCGGTCTTTTTTTAAATCGCAGATCGATAAATTCCCTCTGCAACGAATTGAACAGAAGATCGACAAATATTGAAATACTTACCGGCTTTATTCATAGATGAAAAAATTTCTTCTTCGTTATTTGCTGTATTAAAAGATTTTACTGGTCTCGCTTTTTTTCGAGTATTTTCCAGTCTTTCCCCGTTTCAAATTCTCACTTTGTGTAACAGCCTGTAGATTTGATAAAGAATTGTTCTTTGGATTAGAATCCATATGATCAATAACAAACCATCTTTGATCAATCCATGGAAACATTCATACACTATTCTGTGATTGAGATAAGTTTTCATTCCAGCGCAAAACCTCAAATATCCTTGATTACTCACAAAACCAACTGGTTTCTTCAGTCTACGGTTTCTGACAGTACCATCACTGGATGCTTCATAATTTGTAATCACAGGATGCTGTCTGAATTCTTGGTTCATTTGTATACAAAAACTATTTGTCTAATTCATTGTTTGGTCTAATAATAACATCACTGGAGAATATTTCGATATAGTCTTGAGGAGTTCTTATGATTTTATCCTTGACTCTGTCTAGGACTTTGTCAAGGACTTTGTCGGGTCAGATTTTTTGATGGAATTTTTAATCTTTTGTCATAATAACGCTTCAACTCCTTGTATCGCTTACCACCACAATTCAGACACAACTGCGATTTCCCCCTAACCCTAACCCCACATTGAATACAAGGTAACGGACCAAGGCTTCCACGTCGAAAACTTTGCATATGATACCCACAGAATTCATTTCTGCATGATTTGTTACAAGGGGTCACTGATCCAATCATGAGCCATTTGCAATGATTCATTATACATAAATCTTTCATTTAAATGATTGTTTTAATTATAGTATGAAGGAGTTTGAGAGATTATCGAAAATTACGCCTTGGAAAAATGCTAAATTCAATCTTGATAGAGTTTCTGATACACCAAAGAATAAAATTCTTGATAGAACCATGATTAGTAAAATCAGAGATTGTTTTAATGAATTCAAGCGTGATGGAGCATCTCATTGTTGGTCAACATTTCGAATTGTACCTAATATCGATGCTACCATGAATGATGAAAAAGCAGCAGTGATAATCTCACATCTTCGAAAAGGTATTTTTTTTAGAATAAAATTCATTATCCGTGACGACACTGGAGGTTGGATCATCAGGAATAAATTTGAACCAATTCTCAAGGATAAGAAAACTATCACTGTGAATCAAGATTCCAAACCAGGAATTTTGACTGGAATTGACAAACCATACTACGAGAGATCTTATCCTGTAACAGCAGTTGTTCATGGGATATATCCGTTAAATGACAAACCTGATATTGCAAAACTAGCACCAATGAAATATTCTTCGTCGGATTCAACGTTGAATTGTGTAGCAGAACGAATAATAGAAAAAAAATAAATGAATGGGAATTAACGGTGAAACAGCATGGGGCAACAATTCAGGATATAGTTAAATTAGAAAAATCATTGAGATTTCCAATAACCGTAGCGACGATAACAGGAGAAGTATTGATCATAACGAACACGCGTGGTCATCTGCAGTAACAATATTTCCACGGGATAGAACTGTAAAATATATACCCCAAACCCTGTTTGGACTTGGAGAGTGTTTTTCCGAGCAGAAATTATTTGATGCTATTTACAATTTGAGTAAAAAAGATCCTGTGTCGATGTGGCTATTTCACAGTGCTGCAGACGATGAATGTGGATTCGATCAGTTTGTAAGACCCAACGGAGAATTGTACCGTACTGAAGCGCTGCATAATCAAATGAAAAAACTAGCTAGTGAGTTTTCTCCAGAGAGTTCTCTGGAGGAAATCGAAGATCAATTACTAACAAACTGTTTTACACTTCCCTCGGTTGCAGCTCATTTTGCTAGAAAGAAAAACACGTGGAAACCAACACGAAGTGAGTTTCTAACAGATGTCAGATTGAGCTGTCTTGAATACAGCCATGGTGGATTATGGAATACAAAATATGACACTGAAACCGTTATTTCCGTTGATATGATTGCGTGTTATCCAGGGAGTTTTCTCGGGTATGGAGAATGTAGCGAATACTTCAAACGATTTGGACACCCCACACACGAAATGGCTCGTGTTGCGATTAATGATCCGCTGCCACATTTTGATTTAACCGGATTCGCTCGTGTAGTATCATTTGAATTGGCTACAGGACTTCATCCGTGTAGTTATCTTTGGATTGGTAGACACATGTCTGAAAAACACTGGATGCCAATATTGCTATTGAGATATATGATTGATTGTGGGATGTTACAATCGTTAATTGTCAGTGAAGCGATTATATCCTATCGAGCACAGAAATCAGTCTGGTTACCACAACCTGATATAGAAAAAATAATTAGCGAACAGCGAAAACTGTTTCCAAATTTCAATGAAGAAGAAATTGTAAATTGGTCCAAACAGTTATTTGAAATCAGAAACAGAGAAGCAAAGGATCTTGGACGAAGAATAATTGGTAAATTTACTCAGGGTGGCAAATACGACAATACAAGATATTCTTCACGGTTGATCATAGACAACGCTGAATACGATTTTGTAATCGCGGATCTAACGAATAAAGGCATATATGTCAATCGTAAAGACGCATTTCTGTCCGATGGAACAAAAATTGGGTACAATTGTTACCTACAACGATGGATACAATCCGCAATACACACATTGAGAACTTCTATGCTCGCATATGCTTCTATCAATTTATTTTCAATGATAAATAAATTTCCTAACACCGCAGTTAGAGTCGCCACTGACTCATTTTACATAAACAGCGATGTAGCTGAATTCATAAATTCTGACGAGAGTTGGGGATCATGGAGAATTAAGCGGGAAATGCTTCATGATTATATTCAATCAGCAGATGTTACGATTGAAAATAATTATTTAAAAAGGAATCAGTGTTCAGAATTTTTTAATGCACCATCGATATCTGATCCAATCTGTAGATATAAAACAGTTTATTTAAACGGCTGTGGTGGATGAGGAAAGATGACTCGTGCAATTGAATTATTCCGTGGGAAAAATCCTACGGATTTCACAAACATGATTGTGCTAACACCAACTCACAGACTTGCAAGAGAGATGATACAGCGAGGGGTAAATGCCTGTACTTATCACAGTTTCTTTCGATGGAAAGGAGATAAGTGGACTCCTGAGCGTATGGGCGAGAAATTTATTCCTGAAATCATAATTTGGGATGAAATATGCACAGTGTCATTAGATGTATTACAAACATTTCTCGAGTGATTGTTATTGAAAAACACAAAAGTCGTCATGTGCGGTGATCACGGCCAACCATCACCATTTGTCGGTGCATCCCAACATGAATGGCTAAAGGGTTTTGTACACTATTATGAAGAAATTAACACTGATTATAGATCACTTGATGAACAATTACGAGAATTCAAAGCGCTAATTAGATTACAACCGGATAGAATCCAATGTGAAATAGCGCGTGAAATAATTTCAGAAACTCCCATGGAGGAATTTTGGGAAACATGGAGACCAAATGATTTGATAATTGCAAGTAGAAAAATAGAGACAAACTTCAGATGAAGTTATTTGAATTGCATAAAGAAAAATTTACAACACTTTCAGTACCGTAATGTTATAGGCCTTCGGATACACGAAAACAGAATATTGAAGTTGATATTCCAGGACCAAAATCCAAAGGATTTCAAAGACAGAATTTAGTGCTAAATGATATTGTGCTGGTTGATATCAGCGCCGTCGAAGATGCATTGCGTGCTAATAAATCCCCATGGACGCTAGGATACGCAGCGACGATACATTCTTCACAGGGATTGACTATATCGGATACAATTGTTTGGATAGTGGATAATCACATCGAATGGTCAAATTTAGTCTATCTTGCAGTATCCAGAGTGCGAAGAATAAATCAGCTTCGAAGAATTGTTGTTGGCGAAGCCAGTGACGACGCAGAGATGCTAGTTAAGACCCCGCGGTGGTAATTGAGTATCCTCGGGTATCACTTGCAGTTGTTGTCGAGTAAATCCTCGTTGAGGGGCAGTTGAATCCAGTCTATAGATTGCTGGTCTAGAAACGCTAGCGTTTCCACCCGTAGGTCGTGTTATACTAGATATCTTGTGTGCAGCAACACTCCAAATAGGATCAGTAGCCCTTTTTCTGCCACCTTCAAGCTCTCCTGGTTCGTATAAATACCTAACAGTGATATTACTACCAATAATTGGTTGGGAAACGCTAGAATCCTCTTGTGGGAGTTTTAGTATAGACTTCTTTTTAATCGCGTTGATAGGTTTCATGTTGATTGTTCTAGTAATCTCATTATTCAGTGCGGTAATCACAGCTGGTAATCTTTTAACCCATTCATGAGATCTTTTTTCTTGGATGAATTCTTTCGCGTATTGATATCCGAATAACCGCTCAGCAATCGTCCGATTAAACCGTTCAACAATTGCCTGATCACGATGTAGCGCAGTATGTTCTCGTCTGATGGTGACATTATGATGCTTCATTGCTGATAACACTGCACCCTGAAATTCCTTGCCAGGATCAACTTGTAATAGATTTGGCCAGTGCAGAGGACCTCGTCGATAAATCCTTTCAAATGCAGAAGCTACTTCAGTGGCCGACTTTGTCTTCAGCGGTTCTGCTTGTTTGTATCAACTTGCAACATCAACTACGGTTAACGCGTATTTATAGCCGTCGTCATGTGGCAAAAATAATAAATCAGCTTGATGAACTTTATTAGGAACGGTCACATCAAAATGCGAGTAGTGAATTTGTTTAGGCGGTGGTAGATAAATTTGCCATATAGTCTGTTTGGATAACCAATTAGCCGCAGTGTTTTTTTTTTTCACTTTTGCAGCGCTAGCGAGTTTATTGATTGCTGCCTTGCCTCTCCAGTATCCACTCGGAGAATAAAAAATAGATTACATGTTGTTATTAATTACCAGCACCTAACATCAATTTACCTTTCATAGCCGATTTTATCAAAAATGAAGCCAAATTTTCTTTGAAGGATTTATCAGGAATAGCATTTAATGCATGAATTAATTTCACATCTGCTAGATGTCTATGCTGCAAATTGCTGCTCTTATATGCAACATCATGAGCGTGATACGCCTTATCAATGGCGTTTATTGGTTCTTCACCGGGTTTGGGTTGGTTATGATTATTGAGTCTGATATCAAGTCTTGTTCCCGGTCCACAATAAATATACCCTGGAAGGTGTTTTTCTCCTGGATACTTTGCCCATGGGGTTCCAGGGAGTTTAGTTAGCTTGGCTGCGATATCACCTCCTCGTTTTTTTTTAAAGGTTCCTTGGGTTTACCAAGGGAAACAAATCTAAATTTCTTTGTACTACATTGTACGCATTTACCAGAAAGCGCTGATCGATTATTTTTAGTTGTAATCGTCGTCAAGTCATCTGTGCCAGTACGCGCCCTACATTTCACACAATATAGATCCATAATTTATATATAACAACATGAATGTAATTGATTATTCAGCTACCCGACGACGGGAACCTATTAAACACCATGAAATGTTGCCGAATTCAATTAGAATGATTATAATCGGACCATCTGGAAGCGGCAAGACACAACTGCTACTTAATTTGATAACGAGATGGATGAAATGGGACAAATTGTATTTAATAGCCCCGAATGTAGACGATCAGCGATGCTATGAAGTGCTACAGGATTTTAACGAGAACGCAAAAGAATTTCAAATCGATGATGATTTTATCGAGTTTATTACTGACATCAACGATGCACCGAGTATTGATTCCATCGACGGAAGTATTAACAATTTAGTCGTATATGACGATATCATGTTAGATAATCAAAAAAATCCTGCTAGGATATTTTCCAGAGGCAGGCATAAAAACACCGATGTGATATATGTCACTCAACGATACACACAAATACCAAAAGTGATCAGAGATAACTGCAATGTATTGTGTGTATTTAATGGAGTTGACACACATACTCTTAGAAATATTTGGCAAACTTGGTGCTGCGGTGATATGGATCATAATCGATTTAGAAATTTCTTTAGTCACGCTCAGTCAATACCACACGGATTTGTAATGATAAATTTATCAGCCCCGAGGACACGATATCGTATCGGACTTGATAAAATATTCGGTTGAAATCATAGGGGGTGAGTGTCCATCGTGTTTTTTTTACCCATTTCGAGACCTGGATTCACACCCTGCAAGATCGTGTTTCAGACAAAATCACTAAGGCTCCATTTGCCAAACAGAGACTTTGGTTAAAACATGAGATTTCGTAGGAAGGGTCTATTTGTTGTTTTGACGGTTAAAATCGATTTTTGCCTCAAAGTTGTCTGATTCACCCTCTATGCTGCTCCTTAGTAATGTGCGTACGTACGTACGTACGTACGTACCTACGTACGTACGTACGTACGTACCTACCTACCTACCTACCTACCTACCTACCTACCTATCTATCTTTCTATCTATCTATCTATCTATCTATCTATCTATCTATCTATCTATCTATCAATCTGTGTGTGTGTGTGTGTGTGTGTGTGTGTGTGTGTGTGTGTGTGTGTGTGTGTGTGTACTCAACTAATTTATGATATTCTTGAGTGAACCAAGACATGAAAATTTAAGAAAATCTTCAAATGTTCTGCTGCAGTTCTGGTAAACATGTACATTATACAGAACATAGTACACTATTTCAGATATAACGGGTATGCAAGTCTTGCTAACAAAGTAGATTTAGGACCTCAAAGAAAAGAAATACATTGTTCCCGTCTACTCTAGATGTGAGGAACATGGAGAATTTCAAAGGGACAAATGCTAGTGCTGGTAAAACAAAATTTCTATTTAAAAAAAATCTTTGAAACTTTTCCCCATTATAATTTGGTTGTCTGCACATTCAACTTATTTGATAATGAAACTTCATTATTTTCCCCAAAATAGCTTGGATACGGGACACAGTGTCATGTTTCCTCCGTTTCTGGGAATGCCAAAGAATGTCAAGGTGTGCAAATAGTTGAACCATGTGATGCTGATACAAAATGTGATAATGGCTTTGACAGTTTTTCCTATCCTAATGTTATCTGCGTAGCGCTACTATCATTTATGTCGATGCCTACGCAATAGTTTTTATAGGTGTTCAAGGAAATCACACAACAATGACATCTTCAACAATCTCCCTTACCTGAAATGCGATATCATTATAAATTTTCCTTTCCAGATCTTGTTCTCATTTATCGCCCTAAATGTAAATACCTATACATTAAAATATAATAATTATTCTTATGAAATTTATGTCATAATGAAACTGTATTATTTTTCCTATATATTTCTTTAAAAAAAACAATATCTCTCACCCAGTGATTGTATACAGAAGTATCCGGCAAGTTAGTTATGCTCGCTACATTAGTTGGCAAGATAAATTAACTAAAATTGTATCATTGTATGCTTAAAAAAAGCACTAACGTGACACTTTTTACATACTCTTTTTACAAGTGAGAATATCTTGGCTGCAGTTATATTGTTTGCTTTTGCATTTCTTTTAAAACTATGTCAATAAATCTGTTTGCGTGCATGTGCACATAATGATGTTTGTGATAAATGTGTGCAGTGCCTAACTAAAAATAGTGGCCATCACGAAATGATATTGCTTTAATTTTTGTTAACTATGGGGATGTTATATATGATTTTACTTAATCTGTTTTTGGGATTAAAACCATTAATCATCACCAAAACAATATATCTATACTACTGATCTTCGGTCTGAGTGAAGCGAATTCTAAAAATCAGATTGTTGCACAAAGCATATGTATTGCTAGAAAAAGGTATATATTTATTTAAACTATCACTGTCAACCCAGACATTGTTAAGGAGAAGCCATTGATATTTTTACAAGAATACTAGACAAGATTTTGAAATTAAAACTCCAAATATGGTAAGGATCCCCCCCCCAAAAAAAAATGAAGATGAACCTAATATGTGAACTGTCATATTCCCTAATGCATGTTGTTTATGTATTTCTGCCACTACAGGGTGTAAACAAATGTACCTGATTACCACGTTTTTAAAGAAAGAAAACAGTTAACATTTAACCCTTACTGTAGTTCTCTGCACTGCAAACCGGATCCCATTGTACCATACACTTCCATCTGTAAAGTTAGTGGGAGCATAAATTTCGTTAATGGCATCGACATGGCGTTTGAAGAAAGCTAGGATCTCATCTCGGGCTATGTCTTCACTCTGAAGAAGAAATGTAGTGAGTAAGCATGTAAGCAAAAATGATGCGTTTTAAAGCAGTTTCTTTGCATACAATATGCAAAATTTATCTTTGAAAATTAAAGTGCGTCCCTCGAGTCTTTGTTACAAAAGAATTGTCTTATTAATAACTTAAACACTCTAACTCTGAATGTTTGTGATCAAAACAACTTAAAATATTGATTATATAAATAAAAGCGATTTCTTGAGGTAAAATAAAATGAAACAATCCACACCTCAATGGGAAATTTCTACCCCACACCCATGGTCTGTATAACGTAAGGTTTTGTTCCGAGATTATGTTCACACTGTTACAGAATCAGAAATAACACTTAAAATGTAACGTTGTTTGTGATTCGTCAAAACTAAATCTCAAGTTGAAACAATTTATGATTTCCAGGTCAGATTCCTTAACATGTTATTATAAAAATCAAGGAAAGATACAATGTATGTATCAACAACTGCAAGCTGTTTGTATTGTGATAAATCTGATTAAATTGGAGAGTTGCTCATAATTAGTAAATATGACAGATACAATTAAAACTACATGTTCTCATGACCTTGGAAATTCCTGTCTACTTATATTTAGTTTTTAAAAAGTCAGAAAAAGTTTTGCATTTCATACCTGGGGAAGTTATGGTTAAAAGCATTATGCTACAGATGACGTTTTTAATTTCAAAACTGTGAAATCGGACATTCGAGCTCAAAACTCGAAAGGTCTAACCTATTATCGGTGTAAAACACATCATCGTTAGGTCAGAGATGTAGAGTTCAATAATATTGCATATCATGCATATTAGATAACATTTTGATGTAAATGGTCTTCACGCTGTCAACTTGCAGTACCTGAATTGTGTTCCTTCATCTGCGGAATAATTGTTGTTGGAATTTTATTTAAATGAAGAAAGTGGGCAGTCTAAAAGCTTACAAGATGGAACAAAATCGAAACACAAAGAGCTCACTGGGGAATAAATGCAAGATAAATTAATCAGTCCGATATATTTTTTATTCTTATTATGTTCCTTGAATATAATCAATACAACGAAAGGATTTGTTCCTACATAGAATTGCTGTAATAGGTGGTCTTGGTCCAAGGTCAAAATGAAAAACAACAGTTTTAGCTTCATGAATGTTCAATCAGTGTAGGAAGAAACTTCGTCAATGGGTTTAAGAAATATATATAAATATATATATATATATATATATATATATATATATATATATATATATATATATATATATATATATATATATATATATATATATATGCGAATTTCCTATAACTTTCACAGTGGTCCCTATGCCATAGCAGTAGATTGTCGTAGAATGAATTCATTTAAATTCATGATCCTATATCTAGCATTTAAAGAAAATCAATGAAAGAGTTCAAGGAACTGTTTCTATAGGATACACTAATCAAATTCTTAACTCAGATTTTATAAGGTGACCTTCATCTAATGGTCGTAAGAACAATTCTGCAAACAGAGTGAATTATTTGCACCTGATCCTGATTCGTGTTGAGTATGATTACAACCTACAGACAAGATCAATTCAAATGAAAACAAGACTTTAACCAAAACCTTAAATGAAGTTTGTATTTACTAAGACCTTATCTACGGTGTTAAAGATGTGACATAACACACCGTAGAATGAGTTGTATTAGTGTCATAATGATTCTGGGCATGCGTGATAAGAATTGATCGAGGAGACTAGTAAATATATTCAAATAAAATTTGTTAATGAAACAATAAAAAAAAATTCTTTTCATGCTGATAACAGTTCGAGATGATCTATCAAACTCCATAATACAATGCACCAATGAGACAATCTTAATTGTATCAATATGCTGTCTTTGTAGAATACAGTTATACTGACTTGAGTTTTTCCCATTACATGATTCCACAGCAACGGATCAGATTTGAGGTGCAAAGTACACGTGTTCGTAGTGAGAGTTCCCCTCTTCTGCCGATGTAACGTGGAGGTGTAGATATTGTGATCAGCATTGTGATGGTTATGAGCATCATACACTTCCTGCCATTCCATGACATTCTGAAACGAAATATGTAGACTCAGCATTTTTAGCCCATGACACCACAAAATTACATGTTCCCTGCCATTCCAAAGCATCCTAAAATATTTACAGACTGAGCACTTCTGACATTCGGCGAACATTATAGTTAGATTTCTACAATACACAAAATACGATATTATCAATAAATTATTATAAATGTTTAAAAAGCCTGCATGTTGAGCTTGCAGTCAAAACATTCCTGCTAAGCTTGGTGCAAAACCTTAACAAACTGTTGACATCGTCATAAAAGTGACTACTTTCTTTTACTTCCCAATAACATAAACTCAGTAAATATTAAACACACAAAGTGTTTTTGTCTGGCAATTATTTTGTTCCACATTAAATAATCGACTGGAATATATATATATATATATATATATATATATATATATATATATATATATTGAATGCTGATTTTGTTATATATGTTTCAGCACATGTCTTCTTACTTATAATCTTCTTGTCATATTCACATCAACAATTGATCACTTCATTTTAGATATTTGCCATATCAAGTATGTCACGTTTGATAAGCACTCAGCAACAGTCATTTATAAGTTATAATCTACTGTCTTGGGAATATTACCGTGGCCTTGTGTTTGATCTCTAAAGATTGCCACGGCGTTAGTATTTATCTCTTATGCAAGCTTGCCATGACGAGCCAGAGACTGGAAGCTTGAGTCGGCAAAGGCGACTGGTCGCGTCACTTAACAAAGACTTGCCGTTGTCACACCTATATGATAAAGGTTAGTTCAAGGGTCAAAGGAAAGCACACGAAAGATAAACAGCGAAAGGGACATTGTCTGCTAAATTTAATTGTACCGTCCTTGTGTTTTCGCAGGACGCTTTTTAAGGGACAGGTGTGTGTGTGTGTGTGTGTGTGTGTGTGTGTGTGTGTGTGTGTGTGTGTGTGTGTGTTACGACTGTCTGTTCCACGGCTCAAAGTACAAATACACATTTTAATTACGACTGTCTGTTCGACGGCTCAAATTACGTATGTACTATTTAATTACAACTGTCTCTCTTCCATGGCTCAAAGTATAACTACACTATTTAATTACGACTGTTTGTTCCACGGCACAAATTACAAATGTATTATTTAAGTATAACTGTCTTTTCTACAGTTCAAGTACATATGAACTACTTAATTACAATTATCTTCTCCAAGGCTCAAAGTACGTATGTACTATTAAATTACGACTGTGTAGGTTATGGACTTCACATTTGACACAGAAACAAATGAAATCAATCTTATTATATTTTAGTATAAAAAAAACACTTTCAATATATATATATATATATATATATATATATATATATATATATATATATATATATATATATATATATATATATATATATATATATATATATATATATATATATATATATATATATATATAAATATAGAATATATGTATAGTATGTACGCTGTATCAATGATATACCACGAGATGTATAAATTTTTCATTAAAAGGAAACGAGGCTTGCCCGAGTTTCCTTTTAATGAAAAATTTATACAACGAGTGGTATATCAATGATACAGCGTACATACTATACATATATTTTATTTATATCACATACAAATACAAATATTTGAAAGTTGGAGTTACGATGTGCTCCTGATATATTGCCCGAGTTAATGACCTCCTCAGAACCAAGTGGCTGTCTGCTACAAAATCTAGTTCTACCATTTTTCTTGTTATTCACAATCACATATTCAAATTGATAAGTTGATTGTTTTCTTTTTCATTTTCTTTTTTTATTCACATTTATTAAATCAATATAAGACACACGCATTATTTAAACATAAAATATGTTGTTGTGTTGTTTTTTTTAATGAAGAAAGTAGTGCACTGCAAACACGGTGATCTTAAATATTATAGACTCGCGTGGAATATAAACGAATTGGAATCACGAACCAACAAGAGGTAATTAATTAAAATATTTTAATATATTGACAGTTCTACTAAGTCATCATTTTGATTTAATTAGCGATTCTACAGACTAAAACATCTCTCTCTCTCTCTCTCTCTCTCTCTCTCTCTCTCTCTCTCTCTCTCTCTCTCTCTCTCTCTCTCTCTCTCTCTCTCTCTCTGTACGTCTTGACTAACATTGCCATCATTCATAGGTCCAGAGACATCGTCGTATGACACAAGCAAAAATCCACAACGCTTGTATTTTCGTGTGTTTTTGCTCCAGAGAGGGGGAGGGGGCTGACGACCATTTGAACAGTTTTATATTTAATTATTAATACTCGATTAAAACGGGTTTCAGAAACAACAACAAAGGCTTAAAACACAATACAGTATGTGCGCATCGTAACCGACAAATTTAACATGTAGGCCTTGTGTGTCGTCTGACGATTGCAACTATGTATCATTGATATTATGAATACTATACATAAATCCCAAGGAAAGCGTAAGCATAGGTTTACGAGGAAACAGAGTACTGTGGGTTACTTGGTACAAGTTCAGCTTTAATGTTTTCGTCCAGCGCAATATATTTCTCTCTCACTCCAGATTTGTGCTTATTTTGCATTGAGAGGGGGAGAGGAAAAAGACAGGATTCCGATGAAATTGTGTACCATTTTAATATTTAGAAAACAGAGACTATTAATATTTATGTCTCTAATTTCATGTCATTTATGATTAATGAATGAGTAGAAATTCTTCATAGAGCTATAGGCCTACGGTAGAAAGAATGTTTATATATTCGTATTATTGCACTATGGGCTGATCACTATTTGATATACCAATAGTATTGGTATATAGATTTGCTTTATACCAACACTTTAAATGCCATGTTATTTTTAATGTATGTGGTATATATATATATATATATATATATATATATATATATATATATATATATATATATATATATATATATATATATATAACACTTCTAATGCAATTCAGAGAAAATTTCAGTCTTATTACTTTTGGTAAAGATTTTGTCCTAATATACATGAATCCTAATATTGAGTGAATTTAATGAAGTTTTATTAAAAGATGGAAATAGAATGTCCATTTTCAGCCATAAACGTATCCTTTAGATTGACCCCCATCGCCTGACACACCTGACCTGTGAGTCTACAAAAGAAATTAATATATTGTTTACAATTAGGAGCATTGTAGACTATGTATTCAGGAAGTTCTTATCATTTTAATTCGTTATTCAGTATCTTCCAGTCCAAAAACCCACCTTTAAAGAACGCACTGGTAGTGCTTCTTTCTCAAACGCTTATCAAATTGTGAGAAATAAACAAAGTAAGAACTGATATTTATCTGATTTTTCAGTGCACACAAAACACAGGACATGTATATATAGAAGTGGAGAGAAACGTACACGATTGTGTCTGTTTTTATCATGTGTATCTTCAGACTGGACAACGGACCTCATCCATTGGACCGCTTGGTCATTACCACAGTAACCAGAGGTGGATGCTGACCTTGATGCCTCTCTTCTGTCACGCTCCCGCTGACTCCTTCAAAATAAAATGGCAGATCAGTTAAGAACTAATGTCAAATAATGTATCTATTAGCTTTTATGGATGCATCAGCACGATAACGAAAACATGGATGACAATTTTTTGTGAATTTTAAAAACTGTTAAAAAGAAGAATAACAACACTAAATAAGGAACAATAACCAGATTGCAATATGTATGTTTTTGACCCTGAGGCAAATAATTCCGCGTCATAAATGTACGAAGATCAGTCTTGCGAACAATGAGGTGTCAATCCAGTGTTTATAACAGAGCCACATGAACTCGTGACTGACGCCTTATTTTGGAAGATCATTCTTTATCGGTACGTGACATGAATGTTCTGAGTTCGGATCAGAGGAACATCAAGTGGGGGTCATAAATCCACCCTTGACAGACTGCCGGGGAGGGAGAAAAAGCTGCTTATTATGTACACCATTGGTGAATCGACATCCGGTCGGAGTTGACCAAAGTGCGGTCACCATTGGAATCGCTTGCTTAAATATAGTATCTTGAGAACTAAATGTCATTAGTCGCTAAACCATCTTGGGGTTATTATAAGGGAAGATAAGCTACTCCAATGACATTCAAAACTGGCGAGAAACTTTGTTATTCTGGAAATTACAAAGGAGCTTCGAAAAGGAAGATTTTAGGGACCAGAGGAGCTGTAGAAGGAAGAGGGAAATACCCTCGTGCAATTAGTCTCGAGTCTCAGGAAGACGAGAAAAGTAGAGAACGGAGGTAGAAGTTGATGGACTCAAGGGACACTTGATGACTAGTCCTGAGAAAGCATAATACATATGAGAAGGAACACAGACAGAATGAAAATCTATCACATTAAGTCAAACGATGAAATAGGCCGTCACTTGATCGAGTGAAAGATGAGTCATATGGTTTTAAATTTGAATTGTATTTGAGATATGACCATCTTTTACTGAATGATATTAAATTAATGTTTTTTTGAATTTCACATTTTGTGTATTCAGTAATTTAACTGTCTACATCGCTGACTGGGTGTTCAGATAAGATTTGCAAATCTCTATCACTACTTAAATTTCTAACAAAAGCGAGCCAGTAATAATTAGAAAAGAATACCGGGAGCACCCTACCTTAATCATAGTCCACGAGAACATCTACAAAGATAAATCTTTCTGCATACAAATTAACATGGCGCACAACAAGGTAAAACATAAAGGGTAAAGAAATGTAAAATATGACTAAGTTGTAAGTATATTAAAATAATGGTAGCGAATTAAAATCTTAAAAAAAATATGATCAATTGTTTTATAAAATACTTATCATTCAAAATATTCAAAAGATTAAATTTCTTCATTGAGTTTATATATAAATTACATCTGTCGACACACTATCTAAGAATGTGTTTCAGAGGAGATGCACTCTGGATGAGGTCCACCTTTCAGAACGTATTCATGAGACAAGTATATTACCTTTATATATGTGATTTGTTCCATACGGGGGATAACAATTTCAACATGTGGACGTGATATTCTGAAGCTTGATTGAGAGTACAGTGTATTGTTTCCCAAATATGAAGAACGCACTTAATTATGTAATGTTTGAAATCATAATGAGCATGTTGTAATTTCAATGAATCATTTTTATGTATATAATTACTTCAAATTGTACCTTAACACAAACATAAACTCTGATAAAAGATTCCTAAAGACTGATATTTACTTGACTTATCTCGAAATATAATGCTCTGGAAAGCGTAAATATCCGATGGAAAATTCCATCCAATTGTAAACAAATTGCCTTCCGTAAACTTTTAAGCTCATAAATACGATATCAAAGTTTATTAAATATCTTAAAAACATCGAAAAACTCAGGTCAGTAAACAATCTACCCTCAATCACGGACAAAAGCTGAGCGCACAATGTAAATATACAAAACACTACTGGCAGCCACATTTTATGGTTAATCAGTGCAATTTGTACAGCTGAAAATGTCCTAATTCTATGATTCGTTCTGTGATAATTTTATAAGCATCCTTTAATTTTAAAGAAGTCATTTAAAGGTTTTCACATTTTAAAAAAATATTGTACCTGATTGGCAGATTGGCACCTTTTTCATAAGTTTAAAGCTTTCATGTTCTGGTGATTCATGTTCAATTGATCAAATTTTAGTTAGCAGTATTTGAACAGTAGAACAATATGCTTGTTAAGGGCTTAACGACACAACAACCCAATATCATGTTCTACTGGCTAAAGTTAGGTAGCTACAATGGTAAAATCAAAACTTTGCCCAAACACCCAGAAAACAGCAATCAAACGTGTTATGTATCAAAAAAAAATTCCATAAATTGTCAAATCATTCAGGCTATGGGACTTTCCGTAACATGTCGTAAATCTCATAGTTGTTTGAGAATACGTCGTTTCAAGTTTTTGCTGTGTTTAATACAAGCTGCCAGTACTGAAGAAAAGGCATCATATGACTTTCATGTCAAATGGTTCATATCAGATCTGGTTGTGATATGGTTAAATGGTTTTGGAAAGGACGTTTTTTATATAAAAAAAATAGCAGATGTTGTAAGACAACACATGAATAACATGGTAAAGGTAACAAATACCACAGACATCGCATTCTGGAAACACAATCATACTTTCAACATACATGTTATGTTGTAACAGTATTTAAAATGTGAACGAATTTCATATCAGGTTATTCTCTACAAAATATTTTCTTGTTCTCTTACACAATTCTTACATAAAGCTGTTTACAGGTTTGTTTATCCTTATTTTGGTAAAATGTTGAAACTGTGCCAGTCCAGGATATTTTCCATAAACTCTGGTCACAGTTGGTTGACCATGTTTTGCAAAGAAGTTTAAAGTTTTATTATGTACTAGAACGTTTTGCCAAATTGTATTGCTTATTGACAAAATCTGCAACATTTTGAAGAGCTTATTTATATGATGCTCTACGCTGCATCTTGTTAATACGGGGTCAATGGTTGTTTGAAATAGTTGAAATAGTGGTGCAAATAGCAAACTAACAAACAATATATAACACACGATGGTCGCCACGACATATTGCAAACAGATCCAAACTAAAAGCTCACTTTCAAACGTCAAATTATTGAAAAATCGCTGTTGTAATTATTGCCACTGAAACATAAGTTATTATTATATTATTATTATTAATTTTATTATTATTATTAATTTTATTATTATTATTATTATTATTATTATTATTATTATTATTATTTGTACAAATATATTGCCTATAACGATTTATGTAAATGCAAATTATTTACCTGTAAGGGTCCAAATTTAGGTCTTGATCCCTGTATATGACAGAGTGATGACCTGTGCTTAATTGGGACTTGTTAAATCTGTTGTTGACTTCCACATGATACACTGTGTCTCCAGGAATATGGATTTCACCACGAAATATTCCCTGAATGATAGCTCCATCTACCTTACTGCCAGGTATATCTATAATTTTAAAAAAGGTGCTTATTCCTAGACCTATATCATTGTATCATAAATACAGAATTTGCAACTTCTTTGCGTCGAAAAAGAAAGTCTTTCGTAAATATAATGTGTTGTTTATGCAATCAAAATATGCTCTTGATGGTTTCCCTTCCAATTTGAAATTTAAATTGTCAAACGTATCGCCATTATTGAGCCTAAAACGGTTGTTGATAAAATATTATCTCTTTTACAGAATGCAAATAACGTTATGAATGTTTCACTATATCTTTTTCTCTGTGACACAGTCATGATGTTCAAGATAGCACCTAATAGTTAATCGATGATTTCATTGCTGCAAAAAAAGATGTTTGACAAATCATGATGCAGAAGTCATACAGAGGTCGATTCTTAGTTGCAGAGTGATTCACAAGTACCTATGATTACTGAACTAATTCATTGTTTCTAATCAAAGACATCATTGCCACAATTATTGTTATCATTATTTAGATCATCAGCCGCAGCATCCAGTGTTCACGACAGAATTTTAAAACCAAATATCTTAATTGTCCGTTGATTAGGAAAACAAAAACAATCAGAGATATTTTTGCTCATCGGATGATCAGTGGTTGAACAACAAAATAAGTTGGAAATACTAAAATTACTAAAATACCAGTCTTACCACTACATATTATTACATATATATATATATATATATATATATATATATATATATATATATATATATATATATATATATATATATATATATATATATATATATATATATATACACTATTATTGTAGATATAATTTAAATAAACCCGGCCGAGTCATACCAAAGTTATAAAAATAGTACAACCAGATGCCTCGCATGAAATGATACCCCAGTGCTAGTCATCACTATAATAATGCCACACTGTACACATCGTAACGATATGACTGAATCATTGTTAAAGTTACCTTAAAAATATAAATCACACACACACACACACACACACACACTAATTGAAATTATGCATTGCTCCCGTGGGGAAGAATGTCAAATTGCAAAATAACTAATAAAACATTAACGCATATGTTGGTCCTTATGTGTACTATTAAAACACATAATGCAGTCAGTGAAAGTCTGATTTAAATAAAAGTAGTTTTACATAAAGTGATCTTGATAGGAAGCTTCCTTTACGCATGTGCACTGGAACTATGAAGTTGATATTGGGTGTGGGGAACTTCATATAACTGGGATTTGGTCTCTGAGCCTCAGAATTAACATGAATATACCTTTCTCCTAGTGCACACCGCCGGTACAAACATTTAATTAAAATGGGATCCAAGAAATTTGACATATCAAAAGGAAACAAAACTATTCCACCAAAACTATTTCATATACAGTTATTTACCTTTGACCCATTTGGGTGTGAGAATCAAAGGGAACTGCCCCTGACGAGATTAGCGTACTTAATAAATTTGATTTAAATTAGGCTAAAGAGGGTTTACTTATTAATCATCATAGATTATAGAGACCAATATCCACAATACATATTTTTTGGCACGTGGTCGATGTTATTCAATCAGTTGTTTTTGTAACCGATTTCAATTGAAAATAAGTTAGACATCCCAGTTATTTAACTATTATACTTGTTCCCATTATGTTAGAGATGTTTCATGCTAAGATGTGACGAAAGATCAAGAATGTTGTATTATGCCTAAATATAATCAAACGTATTTAGGGAAATTGTTCCATCTGCAAAATGCGATTGACTGAAGGACATAGCCTAGAATGAACGCATCATTTTTATCATCATCATGATCGTCGTCGTCGTTGTCATCATCATCATGGTCAGTACAACATACCCACAACTTCTCCTGTATAGAGAAAGGATAGGTCTACATCCTTCAGCGTTCCATCTTCTTCTCTCATCATATATGAAGGTGTAAAAACTGACGTATCTCTGTGTAGCCGCAATTTAAAGTTCCTGCAAGATTTACATTAATTGTATTCAACGAATTTATTTTACAATTATTATTCAAAGGTAAACAGCAAGCAGGCGACAACTCTGAAAACTTAATCTTCCAACCACCTGTTGTTTATTCAATATTTGAATGCACCACTATACAGTCTTCAAAGGATCATTCCCCACATTAAAATAGACCACTGGTCATTTTCCAGTGGACCACTATCCATTTTCAAACTAGCGCTCTGTTTGATGGATTACCTGAGAATATGAAATGCTACTCTTGTATGATCATAAACAATTTGGGTTATCTGATATTCTCCTATCTTGGCCAAATGTTTGATAATTCCTAATTTCCCAAGACATTCAAGAGATCTAATAAAGTTTTCATATATGACTGTTTTTGTCTATAAAGTAAATGTCTTCGTTTTATAACTCTCGAAATGTGTATTTAATATAAACGTGTCGCTCAGTACTCCATATAAAAAGCAACACGTCTATATTACTTTGCATGTATCAGGCATTAAACAAACTCAAAAGGTATCAACTGCCCCATTACAATCAAAGGTACATCCTAACAACATTTCACGGGTCATTTTCGTTGATTCTGTAAATCACAACGTTCTATTATGCATGTGTTCGTTTACGAGAAACGATGGACAAAAGTTGAAACTGGAAACAAACGGAACAGATCGAAAATTGTATCAACCTGTTTTCAGAATACTTCAATAAACCTTGACACGATATTAAAAAGAACGTAGCAATATCTACAAGTTATCGATCTACACTACTGTAATAATCTATTCAAAATTGTATTGTATCTAATGACGTCTGATAATTACCTTCCAAAGGCATCAAAACCCAAGTGAACAATGCCATCTGTTGAGCGTTTGCTGCGTAGATGGCGCTGGTGGAGATCTGCTGAATCATAATTTAGTTCCTCATAGTGTAGAATATAGTCATCAAGGTTTGAGCCCCCAGAGCATACTGCAAAACATAAGGCAATGCAAATAATTTGTGGTTTATTATAGTGTGATGAACAGTCTACATATGTGTGGGCCACCACAGAGACTTGCTCATGGTCTGATGAAAAAATATTAGACCATTACCTTCGTTAAGGAAATAAGGATGTGAAACTGCTTGCTTGAAGGCTTCCTATGCAAACTGGGCTTTAGAGAATTACTCGTTGTCATAAAATATCATGTTATGCTGAAGTGTAAGCAATGACTGTTTCATACATAACAGGCATTTTGACCACACAGGTACACATCACCGACAATTCAGATGTTGTCTCGTATGTTAGAAAAAAGAGCAGATTGCTACACTTCACAATGGGTTACATCCCTTTGATTGGATAACGCTATTGCCACAAAGATACTCATTTGGTGTTAAAATGCCACATGGTGAAAATCAGCTGCGACCTCCTGCCTAGGCAAACTCGGCAGCTATAGATATATTGTATATTGCATACGATAAAATACGTACACGGTACCCGTGTATATAACCCATGTCAAGATTATGTTTAGCTATACGTGTATGTCCTTTAAATGTTGTAAAACAAATCTAACATTCCCTTGTAGGATTCTCAGATATTTTGTTTCATATTTTTTGTCGATTTTGTGTATATTTGACATGGAAAAATATTTCGTATCACTCACGTGATTCCCACATACTATCGAATGCCTGTAATAAATTTACCTCTAACAAACACAAAATCACCTATCTTTCAAGCATCCATGTTTATGTTCCCTACAGATAGCAACGATGTTTTAACTATTTGCATACCCGAGTGATTTCACCTTTTTAATGCTTACCTTTGAATTCCATCGCTAAGATACAGAAAATAAAATATTTCCATATCGACGAAAATTGTGTCATGTTTGTAAAATATTCATCAAGAGACTTGAGTCAATGTTTGATACCTCTACTTCGATCAACTTTAATGTATACCAGAAATCGATTCCCAGTCGGCTTATCACAAGCAGGTAGGTAAACACACATTGCACAGATTTATTGAGTCGGGTAGCTGCTTGATTTATAGTTTCACTTACACCACAAAAGTATGTCCTAGACAAATTTACATGTATCTATTATTATTACTTCCTGCCTGACCATTTTCTGATTATCATCTGCATATTTTCTTTTAATACGGCATTAAAGCCACGAAATGATTAGAACTAGAAGCGCCTGCCACGTAAGAGAAGTAATCGTCAACAAACTTCCTCATTGATAGTGTTGCCGCTTGTATGGTAGCCAACAAGGTCATCAGATTATAAATCTTATCCTGTACAGTGACATTTCTTGTTGCATACATGTCACTTGCAATGTGTATTAACACTGAGTGTCTGATAAATCGTATTCCATTACACTAGCGGGTACCATAATACTATTTAAAATACTGTGTATCACTCACTAAGGTCAGACGGCAAACAAAATATCAGACTGTATTTCCCCCATGTAATTTTGAAAGACATTAATTAAGGTTATTGTCGATCAATTGGTTCTTCAGTTTATTGGTCAATCGTAAAATAATGAAACCTCTGGAGGGGTGTTAAAAAAGCAACGTGGTATCCATTATAAGCATCATTTACACACGAATTGCATCCAATGCCTTGTAGTCTTAGTTGCGCGAAGGAAGAAGACATGTCTGACACAATTAAAAACTAAGAAGGTTATAACTAAAGCACAAATTACTGGCTCAAAAACCGCTCCGGTGGCCTAGTGGTTAGAACGTCCACCGCGGAAGCGGGAACCCGTGGGTTCAATACCCGGCCGAGTCATACCAAAGACTTACAAAAATGGTACTAACAGCTGCCTCGCTTGACGCTCAGCATTAAGAGGTTAGTGTTAGGACTGGTCGACCTGGTGTCAGGATAATGTGACTGGGTGGGACATCATGATACATGTCTGCGGCATGATGCCCCTGTACTAGACATCACTATAAACAATTGTCACTGCAGATATAGATATGACTGAACAATTGTTAAAGCTGTGTTAAAAATTCTAATCAAGCAAACAAACAAACTGGGTCAAAATGTTTTGTCGCAATCCATCAAACACTTTGGGACTATCTTTACTGCCGAGACTGTGTGCTTGTTGGAAGATGGATTTACTAATTAATTTGTCCATAACGGGCAAGTGTCTATTATACAAAAGGCACAGGAAAAGAAGAAAAAAACTACTGAAGAAAAATAATTGTCCTTTAAAAGCATTTGCCCCTAAGTGTCTTCCAAACAGCTTTCACTGTCTTAACTTTAATATGTATCTATATAAAATCATGAAATGAACCCTAAGGCGTTGCACTTCATAATTTCTATTGCATTATTATAATTTTGCAATGTATTACAAACATCTCACAAGTTGTTCTCTTGTCATCTGAGCATAATACAGTTAATTATCTAATAATTGTGATGCCTTCGTCATTTAAAAACCTGTTTAACATAATCTCCGCTTAATGCACGCAATTACTTTGTGTTGACTGCTTTCGTGTTAATTTTGTTTCTGTAGCTTGTATTAAAAACTAATTATTAACGACAATAGAAATGCCTAAAACTTAGTGTATCTACTTCCGAATTCACAATATACCAAATCCGGTAATTTTGTTATGTTTCATTTTCCATACAGTTATATTCCCATTATTCCAATCTATTTCCTAACTGTATTATAAGCATCCATTATTGCTTTGTAGGGAGAAAAAAAAGTAAAGAGTGCCATGCGTGTATCCTAGCTAATTAGTATTTATATAAAGAGTTTTTCAGAATAACTTTAATGAAAATGTTGGTACCATCTGTCCACTTTTACAAATCAAATTTTGTCTAGAAAGTGAATTTTATAATATTCGGTGTATATGCTCAACAATGAAACTGTTGTTCATTTCTTTAAGGTGTATTTATTTATTTGCCTGAGTATCAACTGAGATCATATTTCTGACAAATGACATTTGCATTGCTATCGTTACATGAATTCATGGATTGGGAAATTGGTCCAGTTTTTCCGCAGAAGGGACATCATTCATTGGGTCTGTAAATATGTTGTTTGCATCAGGAAGGAAATCCACATAAACTGGTTACTAGATGACTTAAACAAACGTATTACAGTCAAATACTCGTGAAATTAGCAGTTCCAAAGAATACAACGAAAACAATTTGATCTAAAAACGTAACAATTATGTTATGATTTTACCATATCTGTAAGCAAATAATGCCAAATGACAAAAATAAATACAGAAGCATTTATTTTTGTAGCAACTTCCAAGCATTAACTCCTCCCAGTGCACTCATTCAAGATTTAAACACATTTTGGTATTCTTCTCAGTTTCCATTGTTTGTGCTGCTCGTGACAGATATTCTGCTCTTGATTCCTCATGGGTGGTTATGGAACCAAAATATTTGAACTGGCTTACTGTTTCCTGTCCTCTGACTTGAGTCTTGGTTGAGATTTGTTTGCCACTTTTTGTCATCAGCTTTTTCTTCTCGGCGCTTATCCCCATGTCAAATCTGGAAGATCTTTCGTCCAGATTCTTCACTAAGGTGGCAAGCTCGTCTTCACTGCCTGCCAGCCCATCAATGTCGTCTGCAAAGTGTAGGTTGGTGATGTTACGCCCTCCAATGCTAACTGTCCCATAGTGGTTTTCAGGGCTTCGCTCATGGTTTATGTTGAAAAACGTGGACGACAACAGACAGCCTTGACGTACTCCAACTGTTGTCTTGAACCAGTCCCCAACAGAACCTGGAGCATTTACTGCACTAATAGTCTTGACGTACAGCTGATAAATGGTATTGGTCAACTTTTGACTCATGTTGTACTTCTTCACTGTGACCCACAATACATCATGTCAGACTCTGTCAAACGCCGATTTTGAAATATATGAACACATAATAGAATGTCTTGTTGATGTTGTGAGTATTTTTCACACAGAACCCTAAAATTTAAAATTTGTTCAGTTTTCATCTTCCACTCCGGAAACCTGCTTGTTATTCAGCTTTTTTTTTCTTCTGCTTGTGGATTCAGTCTGTTCAAGATGATCTCCAGCATCACCTTACTAGCATGGCTAATCAAACTGATAGTTCTGTAATTTTGGCACAGCTGGAGATTGCCATTTTGGGGGAGTGTTATAATCAGTGACTGGGTTCACTGTCTTGGCCATTCACCTGTCTGGCAGATATTGTTGCAGATTGTTGTAAGTAGCTCCATCACTGATCGCCCACCATTCTTGATACGATCGGCTGGTATATGGTCTACTCCAGCCGTCTTCCCAATCTTCAGTGCTCTTATTGCTGTATCCACCTCTTCTTTGAGAATGGGGAAATTCATCATCATTTGTGGACTTTGGAACTTCAAGCGCCTCTATGTCTCCTGTGGATGGATGGTGGTAGAGTTCTTTACAATACTCAGTCCATCTTTCTGCAATGTCACTTGCTTTTGTGAGTCATTTTCCTTTTTCGTCTTGAATGGTACTGACTCTTGGTTGATTCTGTCCGGTGAGGTCTTTCACAATTTTAAATGCCTTTTTGCTGTTATTCTTTATCCGACTGCTCTCTATTTCTGTGCACGTTTGTCCAATCTAATCTTATTTTGCTTTCTTCAAGTTTTTCTGACATTCGTGTTTATTTCTAGGTACTCTGTTACCCTTGTTGAGTGTCTGGTGTTTTGTATGTCTCTTCGGGCATCACACAGATTCATAATCACTTCTGTAACCCAGTGTTTCTTGTTTTGGCGATGGAGGCCAATAGTGTCCTTGGCAGCTGTTATCATTGCTTCTTTTCTAGTAATTATGTTTTACATTTATTTATTGTTTTGGTATATGTTTACGCTTGTGCTTTGGCAGCCATGGGCGTCTGTGAATTGATCAATCGCAATCTACAGTACCCAGGAACAGATCTTCATGGAAGGCAAAGTTGGTTGCCTCATTTGACCTTGATGCCACATTTCAGGCAAGGTCGTACCCCTCTTGCCTCACTTAGTATTTCTGTGAGTTGTACATTACTCATAATGGCATGGTTTGCTACAGGATTCGTATTTTCCTTAGACAGGTTAAATTACATTTGTTGCATCCCAGTATCATGCGGCTTCTGCGTTCCAATGCCATAGAGCTTCATATTTACACATGTGCGAGCGTTTATCTAATTATCTAACACGGCTATAGTTTCTGTTAGCAGCACTTCCACTCGTATTCTTCATGGCGAACACAAAACTGGAAACCGGTCCTTGCCAACAAATTAACTACATCTATCTCAGAGTAACCACAGCGAAAACCCGCGGTGTTGGGTAAAACATCTTTCAGAAACGAGCCCGTCTCAATAAGCGCAAATTAGTCATCAGTAAGTACAACGGCAAGATACATGTTGTCGCAGGTACTCAACATTGTTGAACTCTGCGAATCGATAGTCTCATAGACTTGTACAAATGTACTAACGGTTGCCTCTCTTAATACACTCCGCGTTAAGAGGTGGCTTGGAATGACTTGCATAAGACCTGTCAGCCTGGTGTCAGGATATTGTGACTGAGTGAAACATCCTATTTCATGTATGCGGCATGATGCCTCAGTGTTAGACATCATTATAAATTGTCATGATACGAACATGGTAGCGATATTACTGAAAAATTGTTAAAGGTACTTCACAAATCTGTTTCACAAACGCACGCACACACACAGAGGAAAATTACAAATGCATAATCCTCAGTTAGAGACCGTTTGTTTTAAAATATTATATAGTTCCTGAAAACAACAATAATTTACTTGTTAACTATAGATGCTGGAAGATGAGCAACCCAGCAGTCCTCCCTATGTGCTACCAACAAAACCGGCCAGTATGAACAAAACATTCTGCCTAAAATTCAACGTATAAATTATACATATAGATACCTGGCTTCTTTTCATATGTGTCATTTTTTTTAAAGTTTATTGAAATTCGACGAATTTAACGGAACTTCCAAAATACTATTTAAAATCAACGGTAAATCTGCCAGCAAACCAGATATATAGCCCTTGCTGATTTTATTCGAGATCTGTCTACTGAAAGACAGTGCATCAACTTAACTGTACCACCAATAATTTCTATCCCGCCTCACTTTAGCAAAAACCAGACCAGTTATCAAATAATATATGTCGACCCAAGCATCACTGAATCATAACCAAAGCACCTGTCATGGACGGAGTCATTAATAACACCATGGCCTTTTGTTTAGGCGATATGTGTATATGCAGATTTCTTTGGCTGGCTAACCCTTCTGGTTGTTTGTCCCGACCCGACACCCCTATTTTGTAAACTTTTAAACGAAAAGGCATATTTTTCATTGATTATACACTTTATGCATGTACATTAAAATTAAAAGGTTCAAATAAAGAAGAAAAAATTGTGGACGATATGTAAGATCATATATGTGTATAATAATGTTTGTTTGATTTTTAACGGCGCTCCAGCACACTTAGGCTATTTAACGCCATACAATAGGTTGTATTTATACATGTTTAAAATACCAAAAGGTTCTATATCGACATAGAAAACCAAATAGTTCAAAGTAAAATGTGTATAATAAACATTATCAGTACATTGATTGGTAACTATACACGTGTTATTATAACCAGCGTCTTTTTCCAGGTTTACAATATGTGGTATGCAGATATGTAAATGTGCGCATCTGTGCATGCATATGTACTGTTGCCAGATTTTACTTACATATGCATATATCGATAACATTACTGTTAACAATTAATGCACATATTTCTCTAATAATTATATTTTGTATTGAAAGCATCAACGAAAATTATAAGTTTTATTCCTGCTTGTATCGTTTTAAGCAAAAATTGTCACCGTATTTTTAAATGTTCTAATTCAATGTGTCTTTCCTGTAATTGTTCTTACAATTTTTTAACATAATAAAGACATGACTACTAAAACTGGAGTTCATCTTTTTGTATCAATTCAAACAGTCTTTTTAGCAATGTACAGTTTGCATATCGCCCTTGCCACAGTACGGAAAGTACTCTTCGGAAAGTATTTAGCGACATTCTCTCTGCTTTGGATAGTGGAAAGATTACAATCCTCACTCTCCTGGATTTATCTGCAGCATTTGACACAATAGACCATGATATATTACTTCACCGTCTCCAGCATGTCTTTGGCATTCAGAATATAGCCTTACAGTGGTTCAAGTCCTACTTAGTCAACATGACACAAATTATATCTGCAAATAGAATACACTCCAGCCCAGTTGACGTATGTTGTGGTGGTCCACAAGGACCTGTTATTGGACCTGTTGTCTTCATTCTGTACACTCAGCCGCTCTAAAGTGTCATAGATCATCACCCAGTGTCGCACCAATTGTATGCTGATGACTCCCAAATATACAAGTCTAGCCACCCAACTGAAGTTGATGCTACCATCCATGGAGTATAGAAGTGCATTTCTGATGTGAAATCGTGGATGATATGTAACAAGCTGCAGATGAATGATGATAAAACTGAGGCTATTCTGATCACAACACAAAGACTTTCTCATTTCTCATTCTATAGCTCATCGTGTACATATCGATGGATCATATTTTTATTGACTTTTTGAATTATGATATATGCAATTATAGGATTGTCAGTTTGAGATGATGTTTGGAATATGCTGAAAAAGATAATGATTTGTGTGACGAGTCGTTGCAGTTACTCTGTTTCGCTTATAAATATTATGCAAGAACAAGCACCCAATGGGAAGGAGACATATATATATATATATATATATATATATATATATATATATATATATATATATATATATATATATATATATATATATATATATATATAGTGAATGCTGGTTTTGTTACCATGCAGCCGATACTACCAAACCATTCTGACCGCTCAGGTTGCTTTCGTGGTTAGACCATCCACTTCGGATGCGAGAGATCGCAGGTTCGGTTTCCGGCCAAGTCATACGAAAGACATAATAAATGGTACTAGCAGCTGCCTTGCTTGGCGGTCAGCATTAAGATGTTAGTGTCAGGACTCGTTGGTCTGGTGTTAGATAATATGACTAGGTGGGACAGTGTCAGGGCTGGTTGGTCTCGTATTAGATAATATGACTGGCTGGGACAGTGTCAGGACTGGTTGGTCTGGTGTTAAATAATATGACTAGGTGGGACAGTGTCAGGGCTGGTTGGTCTGGTGTTAGATAATATGACTGGGTGGGACAGTGTCAGGACTGGTTGGTCTCGTGTTACATAATATGACTGGGTGGGACAGTGTCAGGGCTGGTTGGTCTCGTGTTAGATAATATGACTGGGTGGGACAGTGTCAGGACTGGTTGGTCTCGTGTTACATAATATGACTGGGTGGGACAGTGTCAGGGCTGGTTGGTCTCGTGTTAGATAATATGACTGGGTGGGACAGTGTCAGGGCTGGTTGGTCTCGTGTTACATATGATTGGGTGGGACATTGTCAGGGCTGGTTGGTCTCGTGCTAGATAATATGACTGGGTGAGACATTGTCAGAACTGGTTGGCTTGGTGATAGATAATATGACTGGGTGGGACATGGTGCCATATGTCTGCAGTATGATGCCCCAGTGCTTGACTTAAACTGTCGCACTGCAGACATTGTAATGATAGGACTCAAAGTGCTCAAGCTACGTTAAACATGTACACACATCAACCCTTCAAAATCAATACAATTAAGTGCTTCTTTTTGTTTTAGCACAACACATCACAAAGTGATATTTTGCCACATTGTTTTCCAAATCTTTGAGATTGCTAAATATTATCCATACTTAAAATTACCCACTACACTTGAAGTGTGAAATTTGAAACATGAAGAGTATAACTGGCAATCGCTTGGAGACAATCGAGTTATCAATCAATAAATGTACTGGATCAGTTCTGTGCAACCTTGTATCCTTGATGTTTCTCGTTTTCAAACTGATTACGCGATACAAGCAGAAGTTATAGGTGTTCTTACATGTAACTGGCTGTCCTTATCACCACTCTGGAGGCCATATTTCTAAATCGATTGACAATCTTTGTTACCTCCATGTATACCATGTTTCTAGTACGATACAGATGTGTGTGTGTGTGTGTGTGTGTGTGTGTGTGTGTGTGTGTGTGTGTGTGATTTTTAGTGTAGTTTTAAAAAAATTTCAGTCATGTATCTACGATGTCTAGCACTTGGACATCATGCCGCAGACATGTAGCATGATGCCCCACCCAGTCACATTATCCTTACACCAGGCCGAACAGTCATAACTCTAACCTCTTTATGCTGTGCGCCAAGCGAAGAAGCTGTTAGCACCATTTTTGTAAGTCTTTGTATGACTTGGCTGGGGACCGAACCCAATACCTCCACCCTATTCTGCGGCGGACACTCTAACCACTAAGCCACCGGAGTGGTCAATGATCCAGATGAAGCTCAAAGTACATTATAATATCACTAAGATATTAAAAATAGGATGATAAGTGAGATGTATGAATATGAATTAGATCTTGCATCTGGTTGCCCGGCCCTGTTACGACTTGATTTAGCTTCTAGCCACTCTTTATATCCGGGTTTGATCCAACGTTACATAAAAGCTTATATTATGAAGATCTCACATGATTTTGATATTACTAGCTATCTGTATTAATGAGATGATCTGACACGTGATTGGCTAAGCTGTTATCACTCTATAGATTGTGGTCCAATGTTGATAAAACATGGTTAACAGGCTTAAATAAAAAAAAGGCCCTGAATTATTATATGTATGAGGAACATCAATGTTTATTAATGTGATGATTCTGTATTTGATTGGTTGAGCTCATCAACACCTTAGTGACAACATCTTTATCACAAATAACAGATCGGTTTATATCATCAAGATATGGTTATTTTTTTTTTATTTATTAATTAGGTGCAAGATCAATGTGACTGAGTTTCTACTACCTGAAAAACTGTGCATCTGATCCAATATGAATCAGATTTATTAATGAGCTAACGATGCTGGAAAAAAGTTAATGAGCACACCCCATGCATATGATCTAACATCCAATATGGAAAATTTATCTTTTTAAAATCAATTTAGAGACTTTAATTTGTATATGATTTTTAACACATATAGTTAATATGTCTTTGTTATCTAGATCTATGTCAAGTTGTATTACGAGTCAAATTCATCAGTATTACTGGTAGTTTTATGAGATGATTGGTTGGAATGTTTAATAGATCGATCTCATAAACACATGCTGGGAACTCAGGAAGATAGCAAGAAGAGAAAGATGAGTTCCCAGATAAAGAATGTCACCCGATGATGGAAATGTCTTGGGGACAGGTACGGAATCGAGGCTGAAATGATAAGGCGAAGATCTATTTTCTCGTCGATAGGAACTGACCTTTATTTAATTAATCAACACACATATATTGACTATATTCTAGAAACACATCTAAAAAGTTTATAATAAAAATTCATGCAATACATATTATATTTTCCTTTTTCAAGCTTTCCAACTTCATTTATTCGTATAACTTCTGCATTTTAGAATATTATACAAATGGTTAATTCTCAATCAATTTCAAGATAGCCAAAGGTATAAAAATGTAATGACCATAATTAATGTAACAATTAATTTAAAGAAATGCATTTTGCTTATTTTAAAATAGAATATTGATTTAAAATATATTGCTAGATATTACTCTTTCTTGCTTAAAGAATACTTTATTTCAATCATTAACTCAAAACATGAAGTTGGTAGCGAATTCAATCTTTACAATAAAAATTACACAAATATAATTAATAATAATTCTTTAAAACATTTAAACATCCCGTTACAATATATTATAAATAAGAGTATTAAGTGAACAATGATGTTAACATAACAATGCTACTATTAAAATCTCAACATCAAAAGTACTTATTCCTAAAGAAGTTATGACATATACAATTCTCTTACCTGAAATGATAAGGCGAAGATCTATTTTCTCGTCGATAGGAACTGACCTGACCCTTACACTGCGTGGTCTATTTATACGTAACTTGTATCAGAGTTTAAGGCATCGACGAGAAAATATGTCCGCTCTTTTCAGTTAAGGATTAGTTTCTCCCGGTCAAAACCGGCTTAATTTGACGTCATTTGACATAAGGTAGAACTCAAATTTGTAGTTTATCTATATTCGTTTGGCATTAAATAGGTCCGAACATGATAATCCCTAAATATTCTAAATCAGCAACATGTTTAATATATTAAGCCAGCAGCAATGTCCGTCAAACATTAGATACTGTCCAACATTAGACAAGAACCATTCTGTATTTACGTCAGTACGGAAGTTTGTTCTGTGTTTTACCGATAAGACTTTAGAGGCTGACTGACTTCAGTAAGATTCTTCATTTGACTGGCTGAATTAAATGCATCAGTATTAGCTTTGTGACACTTCATCTAATTGGCTGCGCTTGTCAAGTATCATGAACCACGTTTCTCATCAGATTTTGAACAAAGGTTTTAAATAGTTCTATTTTATCAAGATGCTTGACGAGATTATTTATGAGCAAGACCTATGGATAGTAATGAGGTATTATTGACAATGCTTGATACTGATCTGGAGGCTGATTTCCAATCAGGTTTTTCTCCACATTATGCCTATATTGTCGACATCGTGGAGATTTATTTAAGATGAGCGCGCATTAATGAGATGTATTGCATGTGATTGGTTGATCTTCGTACATCACTAGATGTTTATCTCATCGCGTTTCTATAAATTTTGTGAAATGTTTGTATAATCACACAAGTTTCTAAATATAAACAAAAACACTTTGATAGCTAGCACATGATTATATGAAGTCATATTCAGTTTATAAAAAATACCATTTTCTACTTTCATATGCAGTACTCCATAATGTACCAACATACAATTTCTAATATAGTGTAATTCGTATGAAAAAAATGATTTCATACTGGTCTTTGTTTCTTCAATTCTTCAGTCATATTGCTATGATGTTTGCACTTTATAGTGATGTCTAGCACTGGGCATTATGCCGCAGACAAGTAGCAGTATGTCCCACCCAATAATATTATCGTCACATCAGTCCTAACACTAACTTCTGAATGCTGATCGCCTAGCAAGGTAGCTACTAATACTATTTTTTTTAAAAATAAATCTTGGGTATGACTTGGCTGGGGCTCAAACCCATGACCCCGATATGAGGTATATAATATAACTACATGGACCACCAGAACAGTTGATAATAAGAGAAACTCGTGATGAAAACAGAAATGAGGATATAAAGAGATAAATAAAACTTTTGCCCAACATGAATATCGTACATGCTGAAAAATGTCTCATGCAGTTCAAATGTATGTGCCTCACATGTAAAATTTTAAATTACAGTGTTGTATTACAAATATGTCTTGCATGGGACACGTGTGTTTCAGCATGCACGATATTCATATTTGACTCCTTTTGTACAGTAAACATGCAAAGACAACATACATGATGCACAACATTTTATGCATGACATTTTGTAGCATTGTTACTTGTATGTCCCCACTCTTCGTACAGTTCTCCCTCTTTATCAGACTGGTAATGGCACCCATTAAACTCCGCCAAGGACGGTCGCAAGCCCGGTTGAAAAAGGAGGAGGGTTGGGAGTGGGGCTAGCAACCACACCCCATTAAAACAACTCTTGCTACGGAAATGACAAGAACGGAACAAACATCAAACGGCGCTTGGAGCGAAGCAGACCAGGCAACTAGCTTTATGACGGTTGGGGAACAAAACCACAAGGACGTCCCCACCCCGATAGCAGAAATCCTGTCGCCTAAAAACATGGATCAGAGCTAGATACTGGAATGTGCGAACGCTCAACCAGATTGGAAAACTGGCACAAACAGTGAGCGAGTTGAATCACTACAGCCTAACCCTCATAGGTGTAAGCACGATGGATTGGTGCCGGCAAGCAGAAGTTGAACTCCGGAGAAGTCTCATCATCTGGTCCGGAAGGAAGGACAATGACCACTGTGAGCGAGTCTCCATCATTATCAGCAAGAACAAGGCCAATACCGTCATACAGTGGAAACCAGTAAATGAGCGAATGTTGTTCGTCAGGATGAACTCCAAGTGCGCCAACTGTCTGTTGTGACCTATGCACCAACAGACGACGCGGAAGAAGAGGACAAAGACACCTTCTACTACGCTCTTCAAGCAGTCTTAGAGGACATCCCTCGACATAATGTGCTGATGTTGCTTTAAAGACAGAGAGAGAGAGGACCATGGGGTGCCATGGAGTAGGCATGATGACTGAAAACGGGGCATGACTGTTCAACTTCTGTGAAGAGAATGACCTGGTCATAGGAGGGACTCTGTTCGAGCACAAGGACATCCACAAGCTCACATGGACATCACCAGACGGCAGAACTCAGAACCAGATCTACCAAATCATCATCAACGATCGGTCGAAACATTCTTTGCAGAGTGATGCTGAACGCAGACTTCGGCAGCGACCATTTTCTTCTGGTGGCCAAGGTAACTTTGAAGCTTAGGAAAGTTAGGATAGTGGTCTCTAGGTATTAAAGCTTTGATGTGGCCAAGCTCAAAAATCCAAAAGTAAAGGAAGAGTTTTGGCTGGCCCTAAGGAATGGGTTTATTGCTCTAGAAGATGACACAGCGCTAACCATTGACAATTTTAACAGAGCGATGAAGGAAGCAGGAGAAAAAATTTTAGGCTATAAGAATAGTAAGAAGACAGTGGATATCAGAAGAGACATTAACTCGCATAGAAGAGAGAAGACAGATTAAGAAGAGACTTTTGGATTCCAAATCAACAAGGCTGAAAGAGAGAATTTTAAAGGAGTATAGGGGAAAAGACAAGGAGGTGATGAAATTAGCAAGAAGAGACAGGAGAGAATACACAGAGATACTGGCAAAGGAGACGGAGGCATCAGCAGAGTAGAAAGAAAGAATGATGGTGTATCAGAACACAAAGAAGCTGAAGGGCCACTACAGTCAGCACCACGACCTTCCAGTGAGAGATGAAGATGGAACCTATGTCACAGTGGAGGAGGAGAAGCTGAAAAGATGGAAGCAACACTTTGAGTCCATCCTGAATCGCACAGACCCACCAGTACTCGCTGACAATCCTGAAGCAGAGGAGGACCTCGACATCAACTGCGACATGACTATTGAAGAGGTCAAGCAGGCCATTCACAAGCTGAAGAATGGGAAGGCACCTGGCTATGATGGAGTATGTCCCGAGATGCTGAAGACAGAAGACACAGAGACGCCGCAGCTTCTTTGCCAGATTCTCCAAAAGATCTGGAATAGTGAAAAATCATCAAATGACTAGAAAACCGGAATCATAGTCAAACGTCCCAAGAAAGGAAATATGGATAACTGCAACAACTAGCGAGCAATCACCTTACTATCCATCCCCAGTAAGATCTCAGCCGCATCATTCATCAACGCATCACAAAAGCTGTGGACGGCATCCTACGCCAGGAACAGGCAGGCTTTAGGAAGGGCAAATCCTGCATCGACCACATCTTTATACTGAGACAGATCCTTGAGCAGTCCCATGAGTGGAATGGATCCCTTTATGTTGTCTTTGTGGACTTTGAGAAGGCCTTCGACAGCCTGCACAGAGTCTCTATGTGGAAGATCCTACGACACTATGGCATCACCCACCCCCCACCCCGAAACTTTTCAAGGTCATCAGGTCCCTGTTCGAGAATATTGAATGCAGAGTCATCCACAACAACCTACTCACTGAACCATTCAAGGTGGAAACCTAAGTGAAGCAAGGATGCATTCTCTCTCCGATCCTCTTCTCACTGGCCATTGACTGGATCATGCGCCGCACCACAGAAGGCAAGATACAAGGAATACAGTGGACGTTGACCTCAATGATGGATAATCTGGACTAAGCCGACGACATCGGGTTGCTGGCAAGCAGACACCATGATATCCAACAGAAGACGCAACAGATGGTACAGGCAACAAGCACCATAGGTCTTCGGGTCAACATAGGGAAGACAAAAGTATTGAGGAAGACCACTAGAGTGGGCAACCCAATTACCATCAACGACCAGCCCCTGCAAGAAGTAGATGATTTCACGTACATGGGCAGTAACGTCGCCACGGATGGAGATTTCACAAGCAAAATCACCACAAGAATCAGCAAAGCCAATCAGGCCTTCGCAATGCTGAAACCCATCTGGAGGACAAGATACCTCAGCATCCGCACGAAGATCCATATCTTCAAGAGCAACGTGTTGAGCATCCTTTTGTACGGGTCAGAGTGTTGGAAATCCACTGCTTACATAGAACGCAATCTCGAAGTCTTTTAAGCCATGTGCCTGCGATGGATCATGAGAATCTTTTGGCCAAACATGATCTCGAACAAGTAACTCCGGCACAGAGTAGGCGCAAGAACCATCGCTGAGATCAATGCTACTCGTCGATGGAGATGGCTCAGCCACGTCTGCAGAATGCCCCCTGACTCACTACTAAGGGTGGCACTGAGATGGACCCCACAGGGGAAAAGAAACTGGCAGACCCAAAGAGACCTGGCGATGAACCATTCAGTGAAAACTAAAAACCAGAAGCCTCACCCTGCAGATCACCCCCGCAACAGCAGCCGATAGACCAAAAGGGTGCTACCTTGCTGTCACCTCAAGCACCAGATGGCGCAGAGAGGATTGATGATGATGATGATGATGAATGGCACCCATTAACGTTTTTGTTTCTTATAGTTTAACGCCATTTTTCAGCATACAGTAGGCTATACATGGCAGCCAGTCTAAATGCGGAGGAAGATCCCAGGAAAACCCCGTAAAAAAACACCGATCCACAAGAAGCTACTAGCAAATTTTCCCACAAACCAACTCAAAGGTGAGATGGCAGTGATTCATAACATTGAGTGCTTTAGACCACTCAGCCACTAGAAGAACAAGGATATACTGACTTCATGTTTTGCTTTTTTCTTTGGCACAGACATGGTTGTAATAGATTAATAATGCTAATTGTGATTATTGTAAAAACTGAATTATGGTTTTACTGTCTTATGGTCCACACAATTATACATAAAATTATATATAACAAGAGCTTTCATTATAACAATGTTTTACAGACAGTAAGGTCATGCACTGAATCCAGCATCTGAGGATTACTTGTAAATATTGGTTGCAGAGGACATATAGAAACTGGATATCGTCATGTGAATTATCTGTAAATTTTAATTCTCATAACAGAAAAGGTACATTTTATCCCATTCAGTTCCTGAGATTTTTTTCATTTTTGCCTGAAATAGGGGTAGGAAATGCATGTTGGAGGTAAATTCTGAATATATCCAAACAAATATGCTTTCAAGATATTTACATGAGATGTGAGACAGAAGTGAGATGGCAGTGATCCGTAACAGAGACCACTTTAGACCACTCGGCCACTCAGGGCCCCTACAATGCGAGTCGAACATCCATATTATTTAGTATCAGTGAAGAGCTATATCAGTATATTTGTCTGTAATAGCAGACAACTTTGTGTACCTACCGGTATCTTAAAATGACCTTGATGATACTGATATTTGATGTCCCAACCAATATAAGGAAATATATGGTAAAGTTTTAATTCAAACCAAGGTCCATACAAGTTCATTATGATGAAAGCCACACTTGATGCAAGTCACTTTTTAATGCAAAGCTTCATACCAAATTTGGCTTTAACCCATAAAATCCTTCAGAAGTTATTGGGTGCAAACATTTGTCATGGAATGAAAATCACAAGATGTGACAGTATAGCATAATCGTAAATAATGGGCAACGTTTTCAAGTGTTCTACAATCAATAAAAAAATAATTCCAAGGAAGTATCTTCACCAGTTTCCTGTCTGATATGGGTAAATGTATATTTTCACTGTCTAATGACATTGACAGAAGATTAAACATATGGTAGAAGTACATGAATATAAAAGGCCCAATATAACTAGTTTTACAATGACCACCAACCCCCAAAGATTTGAGGCTTATGCTCATACACACAAAAATTAAGCAAAAACTTTATCAAGAGTTTTAAATGATCTTAAACTTGTCTCGGTATCAGAGAGACTTTTGGAGGAAGGGTATAATAGTGCACAGTTCCCTAATTTATCAGTCCATATATGATAACTAACACTCCCTGGATCTGGGACTTACAACTATACAGAGAAATATTAGCCAAAACCTTTAACAAGATCTTAACATGCCTTTGTACTTGCTTGATGATCAGAAGGGACAGCTGGTGTGCATGAATATGAAAGAGCAAACTCGTTATTCCACAACTCAACTATAATGTCAGCATTCCATTACAAGATAATGGACTTGCAATTTAAAGTGTAACCTTACTGCTGTTGTTGTTCTGGGGTTTAATGCCATTTCTCAGTGTTAGATAGGTTTAATATGGCAGCCAATATAATTGGTGGAGAAAGATGCCAGGAACACCCCCAATAAGAACCACCAACCCAATGGAGGCTACTGGCAGCTTTCTTGCATGTGCACATGAAATGGCAGTGATCGGTACAGGCAACCGTTTTAGACCACAAAGCCACCTGGGGCCCAAGTGAAACCTTAACTTAATACCTCACCAATCTTTTCAAATAACCATGACCTTGCATGAGGGTTACTTAGAGGATAAGGGTGCAATAATATGAACTGGTAGAGCTTCCCAATTCTAGTCCAAGAACAGCATCAAAATTAATGTCCTTGATCGTTAAAATTTCAGAATATTAATTACAATTCAAAGTGCTGATATTTGAGATTGTTCCAACTGATTATGAAAGATATCCCTCCAATGCCTAAGTACTTGTGACCATACAGATATCGCTCCAATGCCTTAGTAGTTGTGAATGTACTGATATCCTTTGAAGGCCTTAGTACTTGTGACTGTTCTGATATCCTTTCAAAGCTTTAGTACTTGTGACCATGCAGATATCGCTTCAAGGCATTAGTACTTGTGACTGTACAAATATCGTCAAGGCCATAGTACCTATGAGGCCGTGACTGTACAGATATTCCTCCAAAGCTTTAAGTACTTGTGACATTACAGAAAATGCTCCAAAGCCTTAAAACATGTGACTGTACAGATATCCCTCCATAGCTTTAATACTAATTGTGACCATACAGATATCCTATCATAGCTTTAGTACTGGTGATTGCAGATATCCCTCCATGGTTTTAGTGCTTGTGATTGAACAGATATAACTCCAAGGCCATAGTACTGGTGACCATACAGATATTGCTCCATGACCTTAGCACCTGTGACTGTACATATATCCCACCATGGCTTTAGCACTTGTAATCATACAGATATCCCTCCATGGCTTTAGTACTTGTGATTGTTCAGATATCCCTTTACGGTTTTAGTACTTGTGATCATAACTATATCACTTCATGGCCTTGTACTTGTGATTTTACAGATATTCCTCCATGGTCTTAATATTTGTGATTGTACAGATCTCCCTCCATGACTTAAGTACTGGTGACCATACAGATATCACTCTATGGCTTTAGTACCATATAAATATCCCTCCATAGTCTTAGTACTGGTGACCATACAGATATCACTCTATGGCCTTAGTACTGGTGACCATACAGATACTGCTCCAAGGCCTTAGTACTTATGATTGTACAGCTTCTGATAATGATATGTTTTTGATTTAAAAAACCTTGACTTTACCTAAGGATCAGAATGGGGTAAGAGTGCATGAATACCAAAGAACAAAGAACATCTTGATTCCGCTGTCAAAGTATGTGGCATGTAGCGACTATAATTCTATCACATTTACATTTCTAAAAGCAAAACCTTAATCACTTAGTACACATGTACTGCTTTTGCTGCCTATGCTGCCTGAATAATGGATAACAGCAATTTGGAATAATGAATAATGGATAACAGCAATTTGGAATAATGAATAATGGATAACAGCAATTTGGAATAATGAATAATGGATAACAGCAAAATAGTTGATAGCAAATCCACTGAAATTGTTTACTTAAACTGCCTAAAAATGTAACAAAGAAATAGATATGAAATTAAATTGTAACAAAGACAGTGCAAGCATAAAATTTACATCATAAACATTAGAACCATCTGAAATTTTGCCTTTTATTTCTGCACTTTATTACATTTGCATATATAATGTTCTACAATTATATTTAGTTTCAATGTTTACTACCAATGTCCCATCAGAAAGCCTGTGGAAAGTGATCTTGTATGGTGCATGATGCTGCAATCATTTTAAACAATAATGTCCTGCAAAATGAAAACAAGACAGTAACAAGTCTGAGATACCAGAAACTAAAGTATGCAAAGTTTTGAAGGTATGATTTGATCCAATGCTACACAGAATTTGAGACAGAAATGAAAAGATTTGTAGTTAATTCCACTTGCGAAATAAGAATGGTACCTTATTATATCTATAATTTACAAAGAGAAATAAATCTCAGTTCATAAGCATGGTTGATATCTTGATCTGAATATCTGAGGTAGTATTACACTCTCCATTTGAAGAAAATGGTAATTGTTCAAAATCTAGGTGGAGGATACTGAAGTAAACATGAGGTAGGGCTTGCAAATACTGTTCAGGGATTCCATGTATTTAGTTGAAGTTTGATTTTTAAGAAATTAACATGATTCTTGCAATCTTATATTGCAGAATAGAACCCACACAAGTATGAATGTCTGGCATTAAACACAAAATAAATTTAATTCATTAAATTGGTACAGAAGTTAATTCTTGTACTTGATCTACATAACTTCTGTCAATAAAAGTTTTTTTTACAAATAAGATTGTGAAAGGTGGAGTAAGAAAATAAATATCATTTTAGAATGTGAACCGAAATATGAAAAACATAAACAATATATCCCATTTTATTATATGATACACAACTGCAACAAATTATTTTCCAACAATCTTATATAAACATCTGTATCAAATACTACTTTCACCCAACCAGCTCTCATGTAGAGCCAGATCTTGTAACTGTCCAATAAATCATCTGTTCTGAAATTTCACAATATATTTAAGGCTTTTTGAGGTCCTTAGGGATTTCAAAATTAGACTGAAGAGCATAATAAACACTAATTTGTGAAAGTGTTTATTTAAAAACCAGAATTGAATGTGCTGGTCATCTTGTTTTATACAGCTTTGGGGGAGAGGGTTTTTTAAGAGAAGCAGGTGCTAATTTGTATGTGAAATAGAATACAATTAAGTTAACATGTGATGGATGGATAAATAAATGTATTTAATACATTTGCATATCAAATACATGGTTAAATTAGCATAACATTATTCTGAAATTCATATATCTGTACAAATTTGGACAGTCACTGATGTGTGTCAAGTCTTTAACAGATCAACATACCATCTTGACATAAATACCATCTTGACAAAAATATCACCACCATGATAATCAAGTCTTTTACAGATCAACATACCATCTTGACATAAATATCACCGCTATGATAATCAAGACTTTTACAGATCAACATACCATCTTGACATAAATATCACCGCCATGATAATCCAGTCTTTTACAGATCAACATACCATCTTGACATAAATATCACCGCCATGATAATCAAGTATAAACACTTTATAAGCAGCAATACAAATAATTTTAATGGATATATTACAATTCTGTAAATTGGGAAAACTTAAAATTGATTTTGCTTGTGAAGACATGTGCTTCAAATGAGCCTGTCTTTAGAAATCGCCATACATATGAACATTTCACACAGGAGAGTTTATTCCCCCGAGTTTAGGGGTGTCTTCTATCCCTCACTGAAATCTCCCATAAAATTATGAGTGAAATTTTTAATTTTGTTCCATTTTTTTTAACATTTTGGGTCCAGTGCAGAATATGACTAAAAACTATGATATTTAATGAAAATCTTTTGTTTTTTTCTCCTTGCATGAGAGTTGACATGCAAAAATAATGTAAAGTATATTTTAGAACATTTCTGCAATTTTACATTGACAAGTGAAAAAAAATTATATTCTTGTTAAAAAGTGATAAGGCAACTGTAGCATTTCTTATTCCAAATAAATTAAAACTACTTTGATATCAAATTAATGACACCCACCTCCTCATGATTCTCAAGAAAATAACATTAAGTATAGAACAGAAAGAAGTATACTATTCATTTATTCATGCAGAGTTTAAAACGTCACCAACAAAATAAAAAGTTTGTTTTTGTGGAAACCTTTAAAAGAAAGCAGAACAACCAACCAATTTTCATATGGAAATAGCAGAAAATCTTTGAGTTGATAGTGCCTGAGCCAAAATGACAACAACCTTGTAGAAGCACAGTTCACAAGGAAGAAGGCAATGCAAGATTTAGTACATCATACGACATCACATGAGATCTTATTAAATGGGATACCTAACAATAAATGTATATAATCACCAGATATAGTATCTTGAAGTCAAAGGGAAATACAACTGCCCTAAAATAAATACCTGTAATTAGCTAACTGAAACTCTAAAACTTACCAATTAATAACCTAATAGATTTAGTATTCCCCATCACAATATATTCCTTGATACAGTGTCCACATGGCAGTAATGCCCTAGGGAACAGGTCACTGTAATTATATTACTAGCGATAGTACTCTGGAGTCAAGGGGAAATACATGCTATTCTAAAATTAATACCGGCAATTAGCTAACTGAAACTCTAAAACTTACCAATTAATAACCTAACAGATTTAGTATTCCCCATCACAATATATGATGATACAGTGTCCACATGATAGTAATGCCCTCTGGAATTACATTACTAGCTACAGTACCCTGGAGTCAAGTTAAACACATTCTGTTCTAACATTATTCCCTGTATTTTGCCAATTCAGATTTGTAAGGTTATCATGTGATGTACTAAAATCAAGCATGTTCATGATGAACCTGAGGTCTTCACCAAGTAAAATTCTTCATAGCAGGAGTTGAACAATTTCTAAAATTCCACTTGTCCAGTCAGACAAATACTAAACAATTTTACTCATCCAGAACAAATTATGACTATCTGTTATATATGTATAAAATTTACACAAAAGATATTGACATAATTTGACTGTATGGAAGGTTTATCTCCGGAACTGACACTAATCTCTGATACTATGTTTGCTGAGGTACAGTGCATGAGCTGATGTGATGACAGTATATTCCACCAGTTAACAATGCAGGAAGAAAGTAAACAATACTAAATTTACCATGACACAAGATTGTTCCGAAATTGTAACTTAAAACTATCATTAAGCTAATATAATTTCAAGCTTAAATATCTATACTATATCACAGGCAAAAGTATTATGCTGGGATATTAAATACATCAGGATAAACTATATACCACTTCCACAAATAAAGCACAAAACTAGCGTGCATATTTGAATGGATTTGCTCAGAATTATGTTAAATTATGTACTGTACTTTTATGAAACCTTAATTTTCATAACAATGTGCATGATACACTAGCAGTGCTTAATCAAGCATCAAAGAAAAACTGATTTCAAAACATTCACAGGTACACTTAAAATTACATGTAATGTTCAGATCTTATGCTGCTGAGATTTCAATTCAAAATGACAATGCAGTTCTCATTCATTATTATATTTGTTCTTCAAAAATCAATGAAATTAATTTGATGCATCAATTTTTTTATTTATTTTTTGATGGTTTAACGCCATTTTTCAGCACAATATAGGCTATACATGGCAGCCAGTATTAATGGTGGAGGAAGAACCCGGACGTCCCCCGGAAAGAACCACCGACCCACGAGAAGCTACTGGCAAGCTTTCTCACATAACTACATTTGCCGAATCTTAGACTTGAACCCACGCAGACAGAGGTGAGATGGCAGTGGTCCGTAACAGACAGCGCTTTAGACAACTCGGCACTTGGGGCCCCCATTGATGCATCAAAGTCAAGGGGATTTAGGTCATGTTCACAGACTCATACTGTCATAATAATAGCATAGTGAAAGGGAAAAATTTGAAATCAAAATGTTATGAGAATAGGTATCTTATACATTGCTATTACAGTAAAACCTGTCGTGAAAGACCACTGCTATGAGAGACAGCCTGTCTTAAAAGACTACCTGTCTTGAGAGACCAATTCTTCATGCACAGATTTAATGATTATATAGTGTTTAGCTTGTCATGTGACCATTATATTTTGCTTGTTGTTTTAGGGCTTAACGCCATTTTCCAGCACACGATAGGCTATACATGGTGGCCAGTATTATTGGTGGAGGAAGAGTCCGGGAAAACCCCCGGAAAGAACCACCGACCCACGAGAAACTACTGGCAAGCTTTCTCACATTATATTTTGGTATACTTGTCATGTGACCATAATATGAAATTAAAATTGCTAATTTCAAACCATAACTTTGAAAGAAAAGTTTCTTTTATACTCAATAACTATAAAGCAGATAAGCAGAAAAGACACTCAGTGCATAAACCTGTCATCAAATCAAAAAGGGATAAAACAAATGATTGTATAGAGTCCATAAACAGTGTGGTGTTTCTAAGAGAAAAATGAATTAGAACTGTAAAACATGGGAATAGCAATGATTTAATGGACTATATGTTATGATAAAAAATAACATTTGGAGCATAAGGTAAAAACCATTTCATTTCTTTACAAGTATTTTCCATCTCATGCCATGAAAGATTTCACTGACATTATTTACGCCAAGAAATAGTTTTACAAAGAAAGAAAATAATTTCAATTATCATTACTGTTGGATCCTTTTATTATTCTTGTTGTGACTTTCTTCTTAAAAAATAAATTTAGCTTCTTCAAAGACAATCAAAAACATGAATGATTTTTGTTCAAATAATTCCAGCTTAATATCATTATACAGTGGAACCACACTATAACGCGATATTTGGAGTTTTAAAAATTGGATCGCAGTAATAGCAGGGTCATGTTAAAGCGGATTTTGCAGTTATTTATTTTTTTTCAGAAAAGACCACATTGGCATATATATATGTATTCATGTATAAAACAATTGGGGTATTATCAGAAGAATATTAAATGGAATGCAGTAATAAGACTTATTCAAAATAATGGACGGATAATATATTTATAGCTTATTACTTTGAGTTAAATAGTTTTCAAAATTTGTATTGTTTTTTTTTTTAAAGAAAATACACGTTGATTGATAATACACCAACTGACTTTAGTTATGCAGTGAGTCTGTAATGGTCACAAGTCACTTTTATAATTGTTTTTAATGTACAATTTCATACTCTCTAAATTCCAGCTATTAAAATGAACATTATTTACTGTTCAACTGATTGTGTCTGATAACACCACCAAAGCTAGAAAACACGTTGGCGGCTTTTGTTTTTTGATGTTTATTAAACTGTTAGAAGCTTTTATCAACCACTGCTTAGCTGTGTGTGCAGTTAAAGAAGAAACACATGTGGGCTATTGTTTGAGCAATGATTGTATACAGAAATAATTGAAGATGACCAAAAAGAAAACATGATGTTTATTTTGGCATAACACTTTAAGAACTTGGTGAAATTGTTAAATTTAAGAAGTTACACCATAATTGTATTATATTAAAATTCATATGCAAACTCTAACCCTAAATGATAATAAACATTTTACCCGCTATTTCTAGTACTTACATTTTTTTAAATTCTCGCTACGAGAAAAATAACGCTTACATATATTTAAAATTTTAGGAACCACGCTATGATCATATTATATTCAAATTCATAGGAAATCTCTTCTCTATATGCGATCTCTCCCAAAAATGATAATAAATTCTTAATGCACCATTTCACATACTTTAAAAAGGATAAAAGATCATGTGCAAATGAATATAAGAAATTTCGAGAGCCACGCCGCAACCACATTATATCCAAATTCATGTTATTGTGAGGTGCATTATAGCCGGGTTCCACTGTATTTTCATGTCAAAAATTAACATCAGAGTAGAAAAAATAATAATAAGGAATTAGAAAATTATTAATAATGTGAAATATCAAAATGATTTTCCCAACAAAGCTTTTTATTTGACATAATATTTACATAGCCGGCAAGAAATATTCAATAAAAGTTTCACCACTCCATGCTTTGATGAATGTATTAGTTCAGCAAAGCTGTATTTTTGTTTGTTTGTACCTAACTAATTAAAACCATAATTAAAATATGAAAATATCTGACATCATAAACAAAAACAGAAAATGTAACTAGACAGCGGAATTGCACACAATTATTTTGATCGATCTGCATCAATAATTACTGGTTACTACAAACAAGTCAAAGCGTAAAATAAAATGACACAGAAAGGTGATCAATGAGAATATTTACACTTTAACTATTTTTAATCATTACAATATACAAGAAAAAATAAATTATTTAAAAAATTAGAAAAAGTCACTGTGGGTAATAAAAAGAATACAACAATTTCCTTCATTTGATTTAGTAAAGTACCAGGAACTGTAAGTAGCAATTTATAAGATATATTGTTTTAAAAAGTAGAAATATATTTATGCTAATTCCTATTACAAATCATGGCTGAAATGTTATTCATACAGTTTAGTGCACAGGGATAAAATTATTTCATAATTCAAAAATATAATAATAATTATTATAAGGATAGACTATTGTACTCTTTTCACATCAAAACTGCTGCCCCGTTGTTTATGCTCTCCTTTTTTTGAAATGAGATTCCCTTGGATTGCTACTTTCTGGATATGGGGGAGGTAATCCCTGAGGTCCCTAGAAATTAGAAACATGAAAGATTATTTTATCACACTTACTAATCTGAATGACCATCTGCTGTTGCTGCCAATTACAAACATAGGGGTTTCTCATCTACAATTTCTATGTAAATGAGACATATATTACTATAAATGTCACATTCCAAAATATGTGATCTTGTTTTTGTATAGTTCAGTTAATGAATGTAGAATTTTTATGTAAGAAAGTTGTATGAACCCACTGTAACATATACATCTGACAAAAATATAGGTCTGTGAAAATAAGAAATAAAAAAGAAAATATACATATAGTTTTGCTACTAACTTGAATCTGCAGCTGGTTAAATTAAAATCCATGTAGATTATTACCATAATACAAACACACACAACACTCACTTTAATCAGTCTACATGTATAATGTTATCCTGTAAAAATCAACTCAGCAAGATTATATGCTCAATCTGAGTGCTGTATTACACCACTCTCATGTATTACACCACTCTCATGTATTACACCACTCTCATATCTGTTTCTAAATTTGTAAAGCACTATTTGATTATTTATTTTTTTAAAGTTTAAAATTATCTTCTCTTCTAACATTTTTCAGTAATATTACATCCATGAGTCATTGCATTAAAGCTTGTTTCACTTAATATCTGCTGCCATTTGTTTCAAGTATGGACTGGTTTGCTACATGGTTAACTTTAGTCATATCATGAATATGTAAAACAAGTTTTCTAATGTAGAAACTGTATGCGTTCTAAGAATATGACATATACAGCTACTATTAACAGAAAATAGGTCTAAATGGATGAATGTGCTCCTATGCTATTCTCATGCAGCAGTCTTCCTTTTTATCAGAATATTCTCACATTTGTATGATACATGCGATTAAAGAGGTGATAAGAAAAATACCATACCCATCTTCTTACTATTTTACTAGGTCAAATGCCTGTCCAAGAATGGGAATTTGAAAAAGAGTGGAACAGAAATAAATCTACAAAAATTGGGAGGAGCAAGTTTAAAAGAAAGTTTGTACATAAAAAAAAAAATAATTTGGGATGCCACTGCAAGTATCAAACTCACAGCCTTTGTTTGACAGCTCTGACGCAGAATGACAATTGTGAGTGTGTAACGTACCAAAACAACTTTAACCCAGATACAGAGAAGCATATTATTAATATTAATTAGATTAAAAGTGTATTTATTACATCGAAAGCATAATGGTTTTTTTCTGATATGCATCATAATTCATGAAAGGCAAATTGAGGAGTAATTTTCACTACTACTTTATTTTAATGTAATATAACATCCTCTATTTGTTTTTCTAGACTGCATAATTTTAAACCAACATGTCTTACCATTGGATATGGAATCGTTGCCATATTTACATTGTCACCATGATACCTGGGCTGCTCTTGGTTTCGTTGTCTGCGTACTCTATCACTAAGTTTACGCTCTGGTTTTGCTTTAGGCATGCTACCAGGAGTATAGACAGCAAAGAGTTTGATGAATAATCCCATAGCCAGGACTAACCCCAGGGCCATCAGTAACACTGCCCACCAATGTTCCTAAACATGAAAAAAGAAAATAGGATTTTAAGCTATATCATTAAAAAGGACTAGACTTCCACAAAATATTCTAGATTTTTAAGTACAGAATTCAGTGCTCTAAGATATGAAGTGAGAAATGGTTTTCTAATACATGTACTAAATTCATGGCATTCCAAAATGTGAAGCAAAAGTAGGTTTTCCAATAGTGAATTCACAGTATTCACTGATTAAAAATGAAAGTAAATTTTCTGAAATAAATTCAATGCATTCAAAGATGTTAAATGAAATAAGGTTTTCTAATACAAAATTCAGTGTTCCCAGATGTTAAGAAAAAGTAAGTATTCTAATATTAAAGTCACTGCATTTCAAGATATTAAGTGAAATTAAGTTTTTAACAGTGAATTCACTGCATTCCTAAGATGTAAAGTAAAAGTAGTTTTGAATAGCCCCCCTGACCAGTGGTCACCCACTTTTTACAGCTAGAATCCCTTGGCACTGAGAAGTTTGTTTTAAAAAAGTACCCCTCAAGAAGGGGCACCCCTCTAATATGACCAGTGGACAACACATATTTAATTCATATGGTAAGGGAAAGTAATCCCATGATCTTTCCCGATGTCTGTTTCTGGATGTCAGGTACTTTTGTCTTGACTTAACTGTCATAACATAAAAAGCATAGGGTAAATAACCTTGAACAAAACAAGGTACCAGACACAGACCATAAAATAATGGGACTGTACATATATTTTGTCCTTTACAAACAAGAAATTTTGTTTACTCTACAGTTTCATCTGCACAATTAAATTGCAATGCTGTATAATCAGCATTATAGGAATCAATTGTTAGAAAACTTTTGTCATCACCCAAACAGAAAATTAATGCTTGAGAAGGAAAATCAAAATTTATTTAACTTTACAATGGATAGAGTTCACTTGATGATAAATTTTATGATGGGAAGACTCAAACAAACAACATTGTAACAGATAAGTAGTATATTCTGTGGTGGCAGGATATTGGAGTTTAAATGGGAAAATAAACTTTTTAAATATGCAACAATGTATGTATAAAGATTTAAATAACATTTCTTAATAGTTTTGTAATGTACATAACAACAATACCCAACTCACATTTCATGCCTAAGAATGCAAGTATTAATTTATGTTACCCTGAAATATGTCTGTTTTTCAGACAAGAAGAACATTTTAATAATGAAAGGTACTTTTAAGTGAAGATATTAACTGCTTAAGTTATGTGTAGATTTCTTACATATACATCACATGCATCTAAGAAATATAGTCCCCCTCTTAAAAGGCCACTCATCTAATATGGTTACTTTCTCAGTGCAGAAGAGGTGGCTGTATAAGAAGGGAAAACTGTATAGAACTGCCAGTATTCCAGATGTTAAGTGGGAATAGGTTATTGATTATTAATTCACAGCATTTCATGATATGAAGTGAAAGTATATTTTCTAATATTTAATTGACAGTGTTCCCAGATGTAAAGCTACAATTTCTAATAGCTTCATAATTTGTACATCTACTTCAGCTAACTCAAGTTAAATCCAAGACATTCTTAGTTCAGCCTCATACAAATTACATTCGAGCCAAAAGCATATTCAGAATAAAATAACATTTGATTATACCTTTCAGGCAAGATCAATTTGTATAGTTAGATACAAAATACATACCACTATCCACAGTCTAACAGTCTCTAAAGTTTGGGGATTAAACAAGAGGTTCTTTAGACGTGCGAGTGGTCCCTCTGAATCTATACCACGGCAGCGATAAAACACATCACAGTAACCCTGGAAGTTATTGCATGGGGATCCTGAAAAATAAAGAATACATACTAAATACACAAAACTACATATATGTTATGTTTGAAGTCAGCAGAATGAACAGGTTTGATATGGTGCAGAGGTAGATTCAGGTTGTCAAGCCATTATTATATTCATGTGACATATTGAACAAGTCATGATTATATTCATGTGACATATTGAACAAGTCATGATTATATTCATATCACATATCGAACAAGTTATGATTATATTCATGTGACATATCGAACCAGTTCTATACTAACCAAATTGAAGGAAAACAAGAATGCGGTTTTGTATTTGTTACACAACCACCTCCTTTAAGGTTTGTGAATGTTGTATCTATGCTGTGTGAATAGAATTAAAAATAAACTGAGATCTAAGAATTTTAACATGAAAATATCAGTGAAATACCTAAATAGTTCTAGTAAAGATGTGCCATTTGGAAATATAAATAAAAATCAGTACAAACAGATATGAGCCATGGAAGATTTAGGGGACAAGTGATGCAAATTCAGATTGGATAGGGACTGAATACAGTAAAGCCCTGCCAATCCTTTTGTATAGTTAAATGATGAATACAACTTAAAAATTGTTTGTGATAAAAAGACCAAGAATAGCTAATAGTAGGTCCTTCCTGTGACATTTTCCATGTGACCATTTGATATTTGCTTTAGAAACCAACTATCAATGTGAAAAAAATTGTATAGTTATTATGTATATTTGGGTGGGTTAATATATATATATATATATATATATATATATATATATATATATATATATATATATATGCTAAATCTCAGAAATGCTTAATTATGCATATTTGGAAGCAAAAAATCACCCATGCAGGAGTCCTTTGTATGCTTGGAAATAGCTGGGCAGCAAATTAAAAGATCTGCCAGTCTTACTTCAACAACCTACTGAGTGGGAGAATACGTTGATCACTTTATCATTTTAACTGTGCTGATATTTACAATGACAGAATTAAATGTTTTAAATACCCCCAGATGTGCTTGCTGCATTTAAAAGAGTACAACAAAAGAACATAATCCAATAGCTGGGCAGCAAGTTCAAAGATTTGGGTGGGAAAATGTGCTGAAATTTACTATGACAGAATTCAGAGACAGAAAGATCCCAAGATGTACATGTGGTTATTATAAGAGTACACCAGAACTTTAGCTTCTGTTAGTATGTTCATTTCTGATTGTAGCCAAATAAATTGTTATGTGACCTCAAAAACAAGCCACATAAAAAGACTTGGAGAAAACGGTGTTTGCAAATTTGGATAAGTATTATGGGGTTAAAAGGCAAACTGACAAAGATTTTAATGAGATTCAAATGAGTGCTGAAGTTGCTAGAACTGACAATTTGGATGGGATAGTAGCCAAGTGTACGAAAGAGTGAGATGCCTGGCTTAGTGTTTGGAATAAGATCATTTATTGGATTGACAAAATTCAGTCTCACTAATTAACACTTGAAATTTTGTGTTGAGTCAAGATTTATTATGGAGGAACACTGTTTTGTAAGATTATGCTTCAAAAATATGCAACATATAATAAGAAAATGATAATATGAGAGACTGATTGGAATGATTTATAAAATGACAATATGAGAGACTGATTGGAATGATTTATAAAATGACAATATGAGAGACTGAATGAAATGATTTATAAAATGACAATATGAGAGACTGATTGGAATGATTTATAAAATGACAATATGAGAGACTGATTGGAATGATTTATAAAATGACAATATGAGAGACTGATCGGAATGATTTATAAAATGACAATATGTGAGACTGATCGGAATGATTTATAAAATGACAATATGTGAGACTGATTGGAATGATTTATAAAATGACAATATGTGAGACTGATTGGAATGATTTATAAAATGACAATATGTGAGACTGATTGGAATGATTTATAAAATGACAATATGAGAGACTGATTGGAATGATTTATAAAATGACAATATGAGAGACTGATTGGAATGATTTATAAAATGACAATATGAGAGACTGATTGGAATGATTTATAAAATGACAATATGAGAGACTGATTGGAATGATTTATAAAATGACAATATGTGAGACTGATTGGAATGATTTATAAAATGACAATATGAGAGACTGATTGGAATGATTTATAAAATGACAATATGAGAGACTGATTGGAATGATTTATAAAATGCTAAGGTAATTTTCATTACCTTTATGAATGAGAATGTTGCAAGACATGATAACTACATGATACACTGACAATGAGTGAGGTTGCACATTAAATGTTGTGTTCTTAAAATTCTGCATCAATGTTATGATTCATCTTGTTTGTCCTGAACAAAATACAAATAAAAATCTTAGAATATTATGTGAAATAGATAAAAATTCAATCTTTATCTTGAATTTACCTGCTGCAACTTTAACACCCTCATTCACATTTCCTCGCTCTAAACGATTTCCAACAACATCCACCACCATTTGGTAGTACACGTTTGATATGTTTATGAGATTAGGGTTATCTGAATGTATGCATTCACTGGTTTCATTCATCCCTGCAACATAAAAATTGTTTCTTTTTTATAACAAAATAATAATTTTTTTCCCATAAAGTTTTCAAGCAATTATTAAATATGCATCATGGGCTTTCAAAATGGGCAACATAAGGGACATTATGTTTTCTATATATACCGACTGGAACTGAGAAACAAAGTCAACAACAAAAAAATGAGACATTTCATCAGCCCAATTTATGAAGTGGTTAAACAAGCTCAAACCTTGTCCCTTAGCATTCAATTATTCAAGAGAAAGTTATTTTCAGAGTCTACTTTATAAATGATGTTAAACCTTATCTGAATATTTTGTGCAATGAATTGGTTGTTTGCAATCTACACGAAAAACATACAGAAGAACATTAGTCAAAATAAAGACAATGAATAACAGTATGATATGACTTATGATATCTAATTTAGTACAATAAATACATTAAATGTGAGCTATTAGTGACAATTATCGGCAATCAACAATAATTGTGTCTGGAAAGTTAAGAAAAGATGGGTATTAAGGGGCCATAACTCTTATAAATGAGGCTATGGAATGCTAAAAAGCCATTTTTTTCAAGCTCTAATCAATACAACAATAAGTTTGCTGAAATACAACAAGACAAATAATGCTGCAGAAACTTAAGTCAGGATGATGGATAATCAGGTGCATAAATCCTGGAAATGACCATATATATGTTTTGAAAAACATCAAAATCTACCCATATAGCCTAATAGCAGTGTTTTTGTAAGAATAGGTGCAGAAGAAATGCAACATAATAACAAATAGGTTAGAATTAGCTACAATACATAGAATGCCCTCTCATTATAAGTCTCTTCATTATAACGGTTTCTTTCATTATACATGTACATGAATGATTGACAGTAAAATTACATATGTCATATACTTCATTAAAATGTTGTGTTACTGTATGGCAGTATACTATAAAGCTGCCATATGCAGTGTTTTGAGGGAGTACAATATTATATACTTAATTATAATGTGTTTTTTTGACATGGGCAGTGTTTTGAGGGAGTACTATATCATATACTTCATTATAATGTGTTTTTACTATATGGTAGTATATGCTATGGCTGACAAGGGCAGTGTTTTGTGGGAGTACTATATCATATACTTCATTATAATGTGTTTTTACTATATGGTAGTATATGCTATGGCTGACAAGGGCAGTGTTTTGTGGGAGTACTATATCATATACTTCATTATAATGTATTTTTACTATATGGTAGTATATGCTATGGCTGACAAGAGCAGTGTTTTGTGGGAGTACTATATCATATACTTCATTATAATGTGTTTTTACTATATGGTAGTATATGCTATGGCTGACAAGGGCAGTGTTTTGTGTGAGTACTATATCATATACTTCATTATAATGTATTTTTACTATATGGTAGTATATACTATGGCTGACAAGGGCAGTGTTTTGTGGGAGTACTGTATCATATACTTCAACATGTTTTCTCACTATATGGTGGTATACACTATGGCTGACAAGAACAGTGTCATAATGATGGAATATTTTACCTGTGTGATCTTCTACAAATTACACTAGGATCATTATACATCTGGTTGTGCATTATTCTGCTGAATATTTGTCCTGGGATTAAGTTAGCAAAAGTTCCAGCATTAATACTATTGTACAAGATGTGTTTACATATACAGACACAGACAGACAGACTTTGATTTATACACATACACACACACACACACACACATATATATATATATTGATTTACAAAATAATTTAACCAAGGTTAACTATATAAACTTTGACAGCAATCCAACAAAGGACACAATGATTCTTCTGCAATATAGTACCTCTAAGATCCACTGTTCCATTTCAACATTCAGTAATGAATATTTGATAATAATAATAATAATAATAATAATAATAATAATAATAATAATAATAATAATAATTTATTTTATTTTTTTAATGAGGGTAACTCTATTTGAATATTGATGTATCAGCTCTCCCTTGAATCCCTCTGCTAATTTCAAGCAGTCTACATGCATAAATCTTACTAACAAAATGTGTAGGATAAGTAAAGTTACATTTAAAACAGAAGAAATGATCAGATGATATGACTTGACATTACATTGGATATATCAGTTTTATTGAAACAAAAGACAGATTAGCATACAATCAGACACAACAGATGGAACAAAAACAGGAGATTTTACAAGATATAATGACATGTAGAAATGAACTAAAAGTCAAGTTTCAAGTAGTTCAGGTATTTTTCTTTAAAATTTTCAAAAGAAGTGGTTAATATAACTGACATTGGCAAAGAATTCCATATGTTTATTCCAGAATATTTAAGTCCATATCAAAATTGTTCAGTTCTGGATTTTGGTAATTTCAAATGGCCATATCAGGTCGACCGTAGAGCATATGGTCATTGAATTTCATCAAATATTTCTCTCATATATTCAGGCATATTGCAATTTATGATTCCAATACATAACACAATATATCCTTGTCTGATAAAATAAGATCCACAATTCCATGGTAACCTACATTATACTGAATACTCACGACATGCAAGCTTGCACAGCTTTTCCTTTTCTGCTACAGTGCCTGTAGGTCCAATCAGAAAACACTCCTTCCAACCAAAACGCTCGCAAAGTGATCCTGCGCATTCCTACAATTATGATAGCCCTGAATTATCTACAATTATGATAGCCCTGAATTATCTATAGCCATTAACATTGTTTTCAAACTAATTTTTTTTCGCCCCTGTCATATGCATTCTGGTCAAATTAATGTTTTAGGAATGTTTTCAGGATCAAGCTGGATTAAAACTTTATGTTTCTTTTAGAAAACTCTATTAAGAAATAATGATAGTGAATTTGGCTATGAATATAAATCACTCTTATTATTTCATGAATATGACTGATCATGCTTTTAATTTAAAAAAAGTTAAACATGAATAAATCATTTAATTTCTGGAGGGAATAGTACCTGGAAAAGATATACATGTAGCAATATAATAACAGCAGATGGTGTATAACTGTCTGCATGTGTGTGTGTGTGTGTGATTTACAGGTCAAAAACATTTGACTGCTACTGTTGTATTCAAAACAGACTTAACAGCTGTCATATAAAATTCACAGCTAATCAAAACACACAACAACTGGTGTGATCAAAATAACAAACCATATCGATTTTCATAATATGTTTACAAGTCTGTACCAATATTTTTAGCACATTTCTTGACAGTCACTCACTTCTTTTTATAATAAATATAAATTTACATTTTGCACAAAAAAAAATTATACTACCAGCATAATCTTGAAGAACCCTTAAGTAGTTCTGTATTTTAAAAAAGGTTACAATCAGGGTATAAGCATGCTAAAATTTTTAGTCCTATTTAAATTTTAAAACCCTTAACATTTGAATGAATTTAACTTTGTTGATAAAATTGAATGTGAAAGAAATGATTTAACCAAAATAAATATGGATACACTCGTTAAATTCTTTGATAAAGACTGAAAAACTACAATTATTTTTTGCATAAAAATGCTTAAAACTGTAACTAACTTGTGTAGAAATGGGTATATAAAACCATACTAATTTGAGTTCCACAGCTGGAGCATCAATGCTGCTGAAACTGATACCATGGCAACTGTTTCCTGGAAAAAATCTTTTTTAACTAAAGCAGGCAAAACTTCAACACATTATCAAGTTGCATTATTGAATTTTTTTAAATTTTACTTTGCAAACAAAACTTACCCCATTTTTGCAGGTGTATCCATAATTGCTGCAATACGTCCCATTAGTTTTCTTCACAGATGGAGGACATACAGAGGCACTGCCAGTTAGACTGTTAAGGAATTTATTCTAGAATATTATATAGTTTTTCATGCTCTTCAATTTTCTCTCTAAAAGTGAAGTCAATCAATACAAATCATTCTTTTTCTGTACATAAAGTGTGAGTACCAATTAAATCTAAAATTGCAAGATCCCCGTTTGAGAATGAAAAAAATGTCAGATGTTTACAGAAAATACTTCATGATACTGCTTGATATCTCAGTGCATTTTAAGAATTCCTCTGAAAGATCACAGTGTACAGAAAAAGCTCCCAGCTCTTTTCAACAGAATGTACATTAAACGGAAACTGTAACAATAACATTGTCCATTTTGTATATCTTGATTCATATAATATAATTTGTAATATTTACAATCATATTTTACAATCCCAGCGTCTGTCAAAGAAAACCAAATTACAGCATGTAGTGCTGATAACTGTATACAGCAATGCATTTATTCCATTCATCAAATTTTTATGAAAATCATCATGAAATGTCTCGATCATCATAAGAAAGTCAGATCTTTGTCAGTGATAGTGATTACTGACCCTAAATATAAAGTCTTTGTAATGAATACATGAGATCTGCATTATACAGCTCAAAGCCCCTTGTCATCGAAAATAATCAAGACTTAATAAATTAATAAATCAAGACTTAATAAATTAATAAATCAAGACTTAATAAATTAATAAATCAAGACATAAATTTGCTTGACAAGCGAATGCTCGTAAACTTCATTTCAATAAACATGTACAGGAGCTTTACATCACACAAATCAAAAACAATGAAGACTTACCGGTAATAAATATGCTATGTCCAATTCAAATGTAAGCATTTAATATAAAGACTTAAAGCTTATTTGTGTCATCTAACATCAGTTTACAGCTTAAATGTCAAGATTCTCATTTTAAATAACGTAAGTGCCGTAAATAGTAATTCCTCTATATATGGTCAGACATGATTTTACCACAACTCCTTCAACAGTGACCACCATTCAGCAAGCAAAGTATTTAATTTTAATAATTTTTTAATAGAATTTATGAAAATGTTTACAGTAGACCTATGTATGCCAAGTGTCACCAACAAATGTTTCAGAGCCTTGAATACAAAATAGCAAGTACAGACATGATACCTGCAACATAATGAAGGTTACTGAAAGTGTACATGTACTTACTGACAAAGGTTAAAACAGTTGAAATGCAGAACATTACTTCACTAATATGAGCACAACACGATGTTAAATGTAAAAGGAACCAATTTTACAGGATGCAAACTGAATGGAATGTGTATGGATGTAAATATTGTGATTATTTACATTTGAAAAGCATTTTTTTGAAACAGAAGAATGCACATTTTTAAGCAATATTATATTTTGCACAGAATATATTATATTTATATTATTAATATATATTATACCTACCAAATCATATTAACATGAGGAGTATACAAGTCTGCTACCTCCTGCATCCAGCCTGCTAAAATGATGAAAATTCATCTCTTTAATCTCTAGTACCTAACTGTGATTGGGTAAGTATTCTCTGATAAACATAATTCTCTTAAAAATTTGCTTTCATCTTTAAATATGTTCCCTAATCACATTAATGTTGCACGAGTACAGGAGGGAATGCAGAGCATTCTACCTTTTCCTCAATTGTCTTGTCAGGGAAAGAAGATTCCGATGTGAATGATAATCCGCAATCCTAGTTGAAACAACAGAGCATATGTCATATAAACTGTGACTGCTCTAGCAGGTTATGAAGATGATTTGTGACAATCTTCTTACTGTCAAAACCAGCATAGTTAAGAGTGCTGGTTTATTTGGGTCTGGCGGTTGTCTGGGCTGCAGCCACATGACCCACATTAATCTGGTTTTGTCTCTATAAAGCTAAATCCCTAAAATATAAACCCAAGTAGGTTGATGCAGAATGCCTGCCAGGAAACATCCATGATGTATTGGATAAAAATGTTGCATTTGATTGTGAAGCATTCAGAGATCACTTTAATTTCATGAACTGAAATTCTCATAAGGCAGCTATGATCTTTTGAAATGTCAGAATATGCTTAGCAGAGATTTGCGAGGTGATGTCCTGCTTCCTCGACTTCACAGGGAGAATGATTCCTTGTGCCATGACTTGCCTCTGCACTTTAAGTAGTGTTTGAGGGCATGGCAGGATCTTGCATGGTAGCTGCTCTTGACATATCTACAGAGATGGAGGGTATGACAACTCTCTGACTGCCCACTTTTGGTGACTGATCCTTGCCTACTAAGCTTGGTTGTGTCTCGAGGATCACAGAACCAACCTATTTGAACATATGAGAATTCAGTTTGATTTGAAACTCATGTAAATCACTAACACTGTGTGCCAAAGCTAACACTATGAGAAAACAGGTCTGTATGATACAGCTTCAGCAAGGTCCAGACAACTGGGGCAAATTATTCTGTACTGAACCATTATAAGATACAGGACAGAATCTAGTTTGGAAACATGGCAAGGGATTTTGACCTATTCAAATCAAGGTCTCGTAGGTCGTTATCATGACCAATATCTATTCTGCCATTCAATTCAATTCAATTTGGTCCCGTAGTTTCCATCCAATCAGTGTGGTCGCAGTTGATAGGAAACTGTGGGTGCTGCTCGAAAATTGCCCGTGCAGATGAATTCAATTATTTCCTTCCACCATTTTCGGTTCCGCGTGGCATTTTCTTTGGCATGTGCCGAGGTCATGCCATAGTTTGCCAAGTCTTTTTCCACTTGTTTGATCCAGGTTTTCTTTGGTGCATTTCTTGAGACCTTCCAGGTTACCGGTCTGGTGCACCACAGGGCTTGATACGGTAGACGCCTCTCTTCCATTCGGCAGACATGGCCAAACCAGCGAAGCCTAGCACGTCTAATCAGTGATTCCACTGTCGGTTGGTGAGAGCATCGGGCCCGGATTTCCACATTATTCTGCCATGATACCTGAATGTGTCAGAAATCACAGAGCCTTTACTGGTAGCTGGTGCCCATTTTTTCTCTTCATTCAGTGAGAGAAAAACATTGGCATATTGAAATATTGATGATTAAAACAATAATTGTGTGTACAATAAATGAAGCATTTAATTTTGATTGTGTATTAGGTCAATAACTAGGTGATTGATCAATTACAATGGTTGTAAAAGTCACTGAATGTTGTTTTAAGTTGGAAGTACATATGCTTGGCAGATGATATTTTAGCAAAAAATACCTTTACTTGGCAGATTTTGATCTCCAGAAGATTCTGTCAACAAAATTGGTAGATAAAAATATTGGGTCTAAAACCAAAAGCTGGCTCCATTGGATGGGTGGAGAGTTCACACAGTTACCAGCCACATGGAAGGCAGATAGCCAGTTGATGCTGGTAAAGTTTGTACCATGGGCATGGGCGGACAGATGGATCAATTACTAAAAATGCCTCTCCAAATGTGTTTGGGAAGTCTTATGTGTGGATAGACAGATAAAATCTAAATATCAAAATCTCTGTAATTGTAATTAATGTGGTTCTAGGCATGTTAGAACAGATAAATCTATCATTATATCAATTTCTAAAGTCCCTCCCCTAATATTCTTGGGTAGTCATATGCATGGTTAAACATGTGATCCGTAAACTACCAAGTCAAAGAATCTGTAGAAAATTTCACACAATATTTGTAAAACTTAAAAATGTATATTTACTGCCTGTTTAGGACTGAATATTAATCCAAAGCAATTGAAAATCTCCATTGGATTTTTCAAATTTAAGACAAATTGAACTTTAGATTCACGGAGAGCATCTCATACAGTGTTATGGTATTGAAGCAAAGCTTAACTAGCAAAACCTGGCGGTGGAAAGGAGAGGTAACGACCAAGAGTTATTGTCCTTTGTCTATATGAGAGAAACAAAAGATGAATTCTTGTCTTTTTAGTACAGTTGGATATTTGGAAGGTAGCAGCCTTGTAACCCCTAATATTAATGTGGAAACATATTTGACGGGAAAGAATTATTTGTTTTTAATTTTCACATATATCTTTTTCGACCTACCGGTAAGCATATTCTGAAAGTTGCTGAAATACAATAACGAAATAATATTTTTTTACAAACACATGTTATTTAATGCAATCGACACATGTACATGTATATCCGTATTCAGACAAGATCATAAACTAGTACTTGATGCTCTTTTAGGACAATTATGTCAGATGTATTTAATATTAGAAATCATGCAAGTGTTTTGGTATCCTTGTTAATGATGGGTTATTTTTTTATATATATGATCACTGAAAATATTAGAAAATTTGTACTCTTATACTATTTTGTATATTGAAAGCAATATTTTTCATGTATGAAAATTATGAAAAGAACTATTTACATTTTTGACCCTTTAGAATTATATATATCCACAAAAGAGGATTCATATTTTGAGCATAGTTGTCAAGAACAATTCTTAATGGGGCTTAGGTTCCAAGATTCCAACAAACAATTCTTAATGGGGCTTAGGTTCCAAGATTCCAACAACCTATCAAACAAGATCCCTTCTGTTAAAGCTCAGAGCAAACTAAAATGTGGTTTGGTATTTATTATGTACCAATTTTTGATGATTTCACCCAATTTTTTGGCAAAATAATTTTTTAATATAATCTTAATTTAGCACCTAGATAATGTGTGTAGGATTTAGATTTTTAATGTAGCTTTAACAATTTTTCAGTCGTATTGCTATGATTTCTGCAGTGTGACAGTTTATAGTGATGTCAAGCACTGGGGCATCATACCACAGACACGTAGCATCATGTCCCATGTCATATTATCCTGACACCAGGCTGACCAGTCCTTACGCTAACCTCTTAATACTGGGCGTCTAGCAAGACAGTTGTGCCATTTTTATAAGTCTTTGGTATGACTCCACCAGGATTCAAACCCACAACCTCTCACATCAGAGGCAGATGCTCCAATCACTTGGTAAGCAGAGCAGTTATATATCATATTTATAAAACCAAATTGATATATAATAAGTTGCAATTGCATATATGCAATATGCAAATCAATGATCAGTAATATTTTCAAATTTTATTTCATTATATTCTGAGTTAATAAGTTTGTAAAAATTTCTAGGTAAAAATATGATAAATTACTTTTTAGAGGGTTTAAGACATTACTAGGATTTCCAGGAAAATTTATTATACAATTACTGAATTCTGAGGTTTTTTAATATTGCACAATACACCTCAATAGTACACAATTTGTTTCATCTTCATCATCATCAACAGAAGAAGCAGCATTTAGAATGCAATGAATATAAAGTGTATAATATTTAGGAATTATGTATGATTATAATGCCTCTCTGGGTTAATGGGATATACAATGTACTTAATTAAGGTACAATGTATGATGTATACTAATAGAATACAATCTAAACAGAAGGAATATCCATGTATATCCAGTTGAAAATTGATTCAGTAACCAAAATGTTATGAAGGGAAATGCCAATGAAATGTGTTCTAGTTGTTGATTATAAATTATAAATAAATTATTATTATCATCAATCAATCTTTAAATAAATATCATCAATCAATCTGTGAATAATTATCATCAATCAATCTGTGAATAATTATCATCAATCAATCTGTGAATAATTATCATCAATTAATCTATGAATAATTATCATCAATCAATCTGTGAAAGGATATTTGCATTTTGAGGCCTCTAAGCATTCTGTAGCTTCCCTGCAGGTAACATTTTGGCTTTCATATCCGCAATCTTTTGTGCAGCATGCTCCTTGTGAAGGGCTTAAAAAACAAATAAGATAGACAGATAATAATAATAATAACAAGGAAAACAGAATTGCATTAAAAGTAATGTGAAACTGGTTGAGCATCATGTGACATATTTACAACTCTTTCTTTACATGGAAATATTTTGTTGCTTTAAAAAAATGTGAGATACTAGCTGGAAATATATTTAAGTGTTTAAACACTAGCATCATTCTCTGACCTTCAAGAATTTGACCTTCAAGAAGCTCTATAATGGAAAACAATTTCCAAGTTAATCACATTTATATCAGCCATTGCTCTTTTGAAATGAGAACATTGTAGAATTCTATGATGCTCCAGGTTGTCTAGAAGTTTTGGTATAGGCAACGTGAACAGGGTATACTCAAGGTTGTCTGGAAGTTTTGGTATAGGCAACGTGAACAGGGTATATCAAGGTTGTCTGGAAGTTTTGGTATAGGCAACGTGAACAGGGTATACTCAAGGTTGTGCGATTACAAGATTCAAGCTCAAACATAAAAACATCACACCCTCAAATTAACTAAAAGCTCCAACCCCTACTTTCATGTCTTTATTAAATTCCTCAAATATTTAGAAATTATTTCATTTTCCAAACATGGTTGGGAGAAACTTCCCCTTCATTTTCAATTTAATAACAGACCTTGCACATTGTGAATAAAAGTCACTCAAGGTATCGCAACATTTTGTGGACAAGTATCCATCATACAAAAGTGAAACGCAAGTAAACTTAAACATGAGACCCAAGTGAGCCTGATATTGTTTTCCCGGGTAGTTGACACAAGTCAGATTTTTAATGTAAATTCACACTGATATTTTTTTCCTGAGTAGCTGACATAAGACAGTTTTTTAATGTAAATTCATTCTCATTTTCAAACTGTAGATGGGAGGAAACATTTGGAACATATAACTGCATTGTTTATTTATGTTACCATAATTAATCTGATTTTGTAGACCATGTATTATGATGACTTTCTTGGCATAAAATGGACAAGTCATTGATGCCCTTAACATGTGCTACTATAAATGGGCAGCAGATGAATGAATGTTGTAATAATTAATTGGTCATAAACTAAATAACAGAAATAAGCACCAACACATTTGGTAAAACATAACAAATAATTTAATTGTCAAAGTTTAAAATATGAAAGTTTAAGAGGAACTTACAGTATTGTGAATTGAATTCACAACAATCTTGAAACATTTTAATAATGTCCAAAATAATGAAATGTTTCATTTGGATTTCAGATTCGATAATATACTGGTTTGCCAACAGACCTGATACGTCAAAAATGCATTGTCCATAACTCCTCTGAATAATTCACAATAGTACCAAATTAACACTATAGTTCAATGAGTACTTTCTATTTCTGCTGAATAATATAAACAAATGCTTCTTTTTTAAATAATATCTAATATGTCTACAGGCCTGATGTTACAACAAAAATACAAGAAATAGGAATAAGAAAATTGGCGAGTGACAGGTACTTATATATGGGAACTGGCAAAACAATCAGTAAATTGTCAAATACACAACATATTTAGAGCATGTACATTTTAAGTTTTCCTCTCTTCACCTGCTGTTGTTCATTAGTGTTTGTAAAACACATATCCCCATGCTCTCCAATTTTGACTTACCCAGCACAAAAATCTTGTCCCCAAATTTGAATTCCAAATACGAATATAAATTTGTGATCTAAGGTACTCCAGTAAAGACAGTCTGGTTCCCTGACAAATCCCACATTATTTCTATAAGACTTAGGGCCAAATTGTAGAAGTTGGCAGGCCAGGTAACAGTAACCATGTTTCATTCATCAATCTTATACAGATCTTAAGCTTTAGAGCAGAAAGGACCATATGACCATAATCTAAAATATCATCTCAAATATAAAGTTTATGCTTGTTGGTGAAGGAAGGAAAACAAATATGATTTCAGACACACCTTCTAATGAATGCAGTATAATCATACCAAATCTGATCCCTTGATCTTGAATAGCTTTAAGTCATTGAGTACTGAACTATGACCTTGATCTTGAAGATACTGAATACTGAACTTTGACCAAAGATAGAAAAACTAATTGAAGAGGCAACTAGGCAACACAAATGCTAATATTTATTAATAAGTATGCCAAGTTTCATATATTAATTTTAAATAGTTCAAAAGTAACGATGGAACAAAAAGTGTGATGGAGATCTTTAAATATTGTATGTGAACTTGAGCTTGAAGACATCACATGGACCTCATGGCAAGTTTCATTCCTTCTCTCAAAGGGTTCTAAAGTTATACAGTCAAAAGAAGTGTAAGAAAACCCAGGACTTTGACCACTGTTGTGGTATGTAACACACTTATTCAAGTTAATACCAAGTCCATTACTCTCAAACATCCTTAAAAGCTATAGAGCAGAAGAAACAGTGTCATGGAAAATGCAGAATAATATGTAATGATCTTGACCTTAAATGGACCTCCAAAGAGGTTCAGAACACATTTTCTAGTGATGATACATAAGTATACCAAGTTTCGTCCCATAACATCAAAGAGCTTAGTTCTCCCTAATTCTCATCATTAAATTAATAAATGAATATAATACACTGTCCCATATCAAGCTCAGAATTATTATCCACTTGGTTTGAAATAAGCTTTGATTTTTACTCTATATCATGATAATTATAAATAACTTCAACAATTATTGTTGTGAACCAGTATTCATGATATCATGCTTGTTGCATAAAAACAATAAGACTTATTTCCTGTTTTGTGAATTATAAAAGCAGCAAAAATGGGGTGAGGCAAAATCAAGAAAGAGTGGCAATAAATGAACTTATAATATATTTTACCATAGTAAACTTGTAAAATAGGTACCTGCAGGTTGTATTAACTTTCCTTTTACACGCCAAGCTAGTTAAAACAAGCTCCCTTCCATTGCAGCATTTGTCTGCACAATTTCCTTTTTCATCTACATAACCACAATCACACTGCTCATTCGTTTCTACCAAACCATTACCACAGAAAGCATCCTGCGAGTCTGAAATATAGCAAATGTTTAAAATAAAAATGCAAGTTACTGATGCTGTTGACTACCAAATGTTCAATTAGCATACATTTATTCTATCTTGTTCAATAAATTCAAAAATATCTTCAACAAAATATGATATGACAATGCTTTGCAAAAAGTGCAAAAAGCATCAGTTATAAATATTCACTGTCAAACCTTTTGTACTTATGTCTTGTAGTAAAGAGTAAAATGAAAGTAGGTTGAATTTAAAGAAAATAGACATTATGATGGGAATCGCTAATAAAAACCAATAGATTACTGATATGTAAAGATGAAAACTTAAGATGTCCTAATATTGGATAAAAGGTGTGGACCCCATAAATAACAAAAGTTCTGAAAACAGGACTTAACATGCTTAACACTAATCTTGTTAAGGATTAGCTTGTAAAATCAATCACACCTCATTATCTGATTAAGGTAAACCTAACTGTCAAGTTTATTTAAGAAATATTCAGTGTAACTCAAGTCAAGCAAAATCCTATTCAACTTTGCTGCATTGCTGTAAGCTTAACCTTTAGAATTGAGATTCAGAATCATTAAACTTGCTGGCATTATCAGTGGTAGGACGTCTTAAAAGTTTGAATAAATGTATATTAAGAAGAACTGTAGTCAGACCTAGGTGACCTAAACCTCTGATCATCAGACTCCTAAAAGGTGATAGCCATAAGTGAAATATGATGAATTTATTTCAATCAGAATTCAAATTATTGCCTTTAAACTATTTTGATGGGGTATGACCTTGACTTTTGACCTTTTCATCCCAAAATCAATTGATTTTTATCATATATAGTAAATTACTACCAGAAAAGATTGTGGTAGGTGTTTGAAACAGAACACTTTTTTATTCCACAAAAACCATTCAATATTGTTGAGCAAAGTGACCTTCACCTGTGGTTATTTGGCTTCTATGCTGTACATCTGAAACCTCATATTGTAATGTTATTCCATTTTTATTACATATCTGTGTTGAATATACCTAACAATATTATAGGTAAGGTATTCTTGTGATAGTTCTATCCTTGTGATAGTTATGATATTGTTTCATGATGTTACATACATACATACATACATACAGACATAACAACACAATTAATAATGCAACTGGACATATTACCTGGACTTGCACATGATGCTTTTGTGGACTATACAATTACTAAAATACTGCAGTCAATTACAAACTTAATACAGTGTTTATTTAAAATAAAGCCCTACTCATCAAAGATTGTGTTAAGAAAGAAGCTATTCAATGGTAAACAATCCAGTTTTAAAGACATTTTTGTCAGCAAGATCAGTTAATCAACCTAACAAATATTTCTGTGTAATGTGTAGAATAACTAATTTGTTTTCAACCTTCAGCATTTCTAACATACACTTTGACTGATATTATAAATGTTTAACAGCAGTAAGTTAAACAAAGCTGTTGACATTACATGCAATAATATTTGAAAGAACAAAACCTAAATACAAACCCCAACCTCAGTGTTGACACCTGATGGAGGGAGAGATGGACATATGGACAAACACCAATCAAAAAGAACGACAGAATTACTTGGCATTCCAGCCAACAATGTGATACCCTCTGCTAAGAGACTATCTGTCTTGAGTCTCTTTATGTTGCTAGCAGATGAAGTAGTCTCTCAGTAGAGGTTTTAGTATAATTATACACTTACTAACAAAACAGAAGACCTTGCCACTCCTTTGGTTGACCACAGCATCCAACACCTGTGAAATATTGCCCCTGCTACAGGGAGAGAATTGGTTATTGTGTGTACGGTCACCCGAGGTGGCACTGGCAAACATGATATAGTTTCCCTCATTAGCATCACTGCTACCAGTACCAAAGGGGGCACATACAGTTCCTGAATCATGCTAAAAACATAAACAAAGATAAAATTTAAAGCGCTTAGTTAATACAAACTTTGATCCTTTAACAAACCTCAAATCAAAGTTATATAACAGGGAACACCTGAAAACATCATGATGTATCTATACTTATATCAACTGGATTGAGTATGTACATTTTTTCAGCTTTCTGAAAATAAACTTCATCTAATTAATGGTTTGGGTAGGTTTTTTTACCTGCACTTTCTACACCTTATTTGTGGAAATGGAGCTACTAATTACAGGATACATTGAGCAGCCATCTTAACCTGTTCTGCACAAGTATCGAATAGACAACCACTGGATTATAAGTTGGACACTCTCCATCAACTCCAGCTCCACACCAAATTAAAAATCTTTTTTTTAAAAGTCGCTAATAGCCAAATTATTTTGAACCAATAAATGTTATAGCTGAAATATAGTTGGTACCTTGCAATATGGAAATTCCTTATATATTGGTGCTATTGCAACTCATTGCAGGTAATTATCTGCATGGCACTCTGGGTAAAACAAGACCATGTTATATTTCTAACTCACCCTTATATTGATAACTAAGGAGGAAAAAGGTATAGCCTAATACAAATCATACCCATAATACCAGGTATATAATTACCCATCACTCACTAATCAGATTATTTTATTCTAGCAACAACACAAACAATTATCATAGAATGTTTTATTTAATGTTTTATGTTTTAAACAATGCTAGTGAACAATGATAAACTGATAAGAGTACTTCTGATTTCATCTATAATACAAGTAATGTGCATGTATGCAACCATCTGTGATCATTGTCTTGTCTAATCAATTTGTAAAATGTATACTATTTTATTCTACTCTTAAATGCATCCCACTCATAAAAATAGGAAACATTTTAATAAATGTTTGCAGTATACACAAGGAAATAACAATTAAGTCACTAAAACAAAATTAATGTTATAATAGTGTCAATGAGTTCACTAATGTAAAACAGGCATATCCCAAAAGGTTTTCTCAAAAGGGCAAGCTGTGCACACACACACACACACACACACACACACACACATACACACATAGAAATGAGAGAATAACAGAATTTCCCCAAGGTACAACCCAACAGTATAAGATTTTACCCCAGAAACAAGGTATGCTCCAGTCCTGACATAAATAGGATTGGATGTTCCTATCCCACCTACCAATAAACATGTACAATAATCAGCTTCCTAGATGATGTTGATGTTGTTGTTATTATAGTAGGGTTTAAAGCCATTTTTCAGCACAAGATAGGCTATACATGGCAGCCAGTATTAATGGTGGAGGAAGAACAACAAAAAAAACTCCAGAAAGAAACAACGACCAACGAGAAGCTACTGCCAAGCATTCTCACATACCCACATGGCCAAATAAGAGACTCAAAGCCATGCAGATGGCAGTGATCCGTAATGGAGAGCAATTTAGACCACTCAGCCACTCAGGGCCATCCAGCCCACCCAGCTTCCTAGATGAGACTGCCCAACTGACTCAACTATATCTTGTGGGTGTGAAAATAGACAAAATATGTTAAGGTTTGTCTCAGAATCACTAAACAAGCTGTATATACAAGCTTGGTGAAACAAAATAAAGGTCAAAGTGGCCTTGTATTGCTCATTTTATACCATTAGTGGCAAATTCCATTCCTGAATCTATTGATAAGAAGGTTAGACATAACATGCATTTAACCAATATCTGCAATGTGATTTTCACTTCAACCGAATGATGAACATTTCACATTTCCCTTTAGTAAAGCAGCAACAGAATTATGTAGCAAGAATAGAATATCGATTTTTGTAATGATTGGCCTGCCTCTGCACAAATCATGATAAACAAAACATTTCTTTTATAAAGAGAGATGGCAAAAAATTTGGGAAAATATAAAAAAGCAGTATTGTCAGAATGTAAATGAATGAGAACATTAAAAATCCATCCAATATGTCTGAAATACTCAGTTAACTGCCCTTGAAAATTCATCAGTGAGTATTTGATATACTATATTGGGACAATGTATGAGTTGGGACACCATAAACTAATTTGCAAAGTAATTTTGTGGTGCACTGTATGTTCTGGGACTCCTTGCTTCGTTCGAGTCATAAGGTGTGGGACACCTTTTAAATCATTCAAAAATTACATGCAGAAAATGCACTACAACATAAATTATAATTTAAAAAAATAATAAATCTATGTACTTGAGATAAAACTCTTCAATCCACAAAAGCATCATTCATAAATCCAACACCTCTCCTGCACACATACAATCCATCTTTTCAGGGCATGGAAAAACATGTCAGGAAAAAATATCATTGGAGGCAAGTGATGTTGATCTGCAGCTTTTACATGTTACACCATTTCACCTCTGTTGAAATAATTGACTGACCTTGATGTGTCACATGCTGTTACACTGTTCTCTACACACACTCAACAAAAAGACATTTTTTTTTGTTTTAGTCTGTCTAGTTTTGTTCCAACTTTTATTAACAAAATTGCTTGATATTCCTGGGCTTGATTAAGAAAAATAAAACTTAACCCCATGGACCAGAGGATTGGGTAACTTTCCGAGTACAAGATTTAAAGAAATGAAAACATTCAATAAATTTGGGTCTGCTGTTTCTTGTTATTTGTTGGTTGACTTCTTATTTGTTAACATTTAATCGATATATTTACTTTTCAACATTGGTCAGTATGCATTAAATGTAGAGTGTCTAATGTGAACCAAACATGTTTTTGATGATAATTTCAACCAGTTCCAGTTGGAAAACATTGATTGGCAGATGTAGTTTTTAGCGAATTTATAGTGTATGTAGATAAGTAAATATATCAGAAACTTAATGCATATGATGCTGAAAATTTTAATTTAAAATGTTTTTTCAGTCCCTGCTTGAAGCAGAAATAAGAGGAATTTTGGATTTTAGCAAAGCTGCTCAAACAATACTCAGAATGTTGCACAGCTCTGATGAGTATATTGGCAAAATGCTAACTGGGGCAAGAGCCAATAACATGTACTGGTACACAACAAGGCCACCAGTCTAGAATTCTAACAATTTATGGTATATTTTAAATTATTAACCATGCATTGTAAACTTTGTTAATTTATGACAAAATATATGCCAAATTGTAAGAAACATCTTATATAAACTAAAGCTGGAACAATAATGTGAAATTTAAACATGTACAGAACCACTTCTTAAAACATTATTGTGTAGACAGGCAATATTCAAATGGACAGTGTAAATCTACTTTCAGTTTAAATTGTATAATTACAACTGTATGTATATGGTAGCCAGACATATAGCATAATGAATCCCACCCAGTCACATTATCCTAACATGTTGACCAGTCCTAACACTAAACTCTTAATCCTTAGCACCAATCAAGGCAGCTACTAGTACCATATTTTATAAGTCTTTAGTATGACTTGACTGAGGCTTCAAACCTACAACCTCTCCCACACCCGCAGCAGGCACTCTAACTACTTTGGCCACAGGAGTGGTTAGTTAGCCAGTTTAAGATGAGATGGAAAGCCAAGGTTTTCAAGTCTACTAAATTAGTCATCAAGCCAAGTGCCACATTAGAATTAGCAGCCTTAGGGATTTTAAAATCACTGTTGCATGAAATGTCTCAGGCATAACCCTCTCTCTCTCTCTCTCTCTCTCTCTCTCTCTCTCTCTCTCTCTCTCTCTCTCTCTCATATATATATATATATATATATATTTATATATATAGGATTGAACTAAATGTGAAATCTTGTTGGATTTTATTGATTAAAATACATTAATTTGTATTTCAGAAATCATCAGAGAGAAGTAAAATGTTAGGAAGGTCATGGTAATGCAAAAACTATGTGATTTGGTTAAACAATTGACAGACTCCTGTAGTGATGACTTGAAAATAAAAATGTGGGGAATGAAAAATGAAAAAACATTAAATTAATGTGAATTTCTGTGACTAAGAGTATTCAAAAGGCATGATACAATTCCTGTACTTAAGACTGAGTATAGTCTGTGACTCACAGTACTTAAAATGCATGATACAATACCAGTATTTAATTCTGAGTATAGTCTGTGACTAAGAGTATTCAAAAGGTATGATACAATTCCTGTACTTAAAACTGAGTATAGTCTGTGACTCACGGTACTTAAAATGCATGATACAATACCAGTATTTAATTCTGAGTATAGTCTGTGACTAAGAGTATTCAAAAGGTATGATACAATTCCTGTACTTAAAACTGAGTATAGTCTGTGACTCGGGACTTTAAGTACATGGTACAATTTCAGTATTTAAGGCTGAGCTGAGTCTGTGACTCGGGGGACTTAAAGTACATGGTACAATTTCAGTACTTAAAACTGAGTATAGTCTGTGACTCAGGGGACTTAAAGTACATGGTACAATTTCAGTACTTAAGGCTGAGCTGAGTCTGTGACTCAGGGGACTTAAAGTACATGGTACAATTTCAGTACTTAAGACTGAGTTGAGTCTGTGACTCAGGGGACTTAAAGTACATGGTACAATTTCAGTACTTAAGACTGAGTTGAGTCTGTGACTCAGGGGACTTAAAGTACATGGTACAATTTCAGTACTTAAGGCTGAGTTGAGTCTGTGACTCGGGACTTAAAGTACATGGTACAATTTCAGTTCTTAAGACTGAGTTGAGTCTGTGACTCGGGGGACTTAAAGTACATGGTACAATTTCAGTACTTAAGGCTGAGTTGAGTCTGTGACTCGGGACTTAAAGTACATGGTACAATTTCAGTACTTAAGGCTGAGCTGAGTCTGTGACTCAGGGGACTTAAAGTACATGGTACAATTTCAGTACTTAAGGCTGAGTATAGTCTGTGATTCGGGACTTAAAGTACATGGTACAATTTCAGTACTTAAGGCTGAGTTGAGTCCATGATTTAGAGTCCTCAAGTCTTACATTTGTTTTACACATTGCAATGATACTTACAGGAGATCCAAAATTGTGTCCAACTTCATGAGCAAATGTCAGCTGGGAGACACTGAAAGGAACCTCTTTTCCATAGTTAAGTGTGGTGACGATTCCCGTATTTAGACTCTTTCCCACACCTGAATACTGCTTAAATTTTTCACACACCCCTCCTGAGGCCTCTATATGAAAAGAATATGAAACTAATTATGGATAAATATACATGGACAAATTCAGAGAGTCTGCTTCACCCTCTTTGGATTCTACCTCACGTATTTTCTACTATCCACTCTGGTGGCATCTATTATGACTTAAGATAACAAATTGGACTCATATACAAATGCAAGGTACTTTTCACCATAAGTAATGATTAAGAAACGTAAATGTAAATTCAGTGAAGTTTTACACCTTGTATATAGACCCTGAGGCATATAAAAGTATACAATAATAACTCTGAGATCTGTGAAGTTGCTGTTAAGATGTGGCAGGTAACCAAGTTTCATGGTTCTATCTCAAAGGGCATCAGTCAAGGTAATAAAACTCTTTGTGGATATAAAGTGCTTCAATTTGAGTTAGGCAGTTACAGTTAAATTTGGAATTAATTAGCTCATAAGGTTAAATTTTCCAAGTAATTTCCAACTTAATATATTATTTTGGAAATTCTATTATACATTGAACATTGCATAGGAATGTTTGTGGACAGTGGATACAAGGTCAAGGTAAACAAAATTATTTAGTCCCGCTTTAAGTTCAGTCTGTGTAATTTTTTACTGTTGTGTTGAGATATAATTTGAGAGGAATCATTTATTTTAATTATTGTGGACAGTGGATATATGGCCTTAATTGGAGTATAGATTTAGATTTTGTGCACTTGGTATGTAGATTAGGGATTGATACACAATTTAGACC